>JAJAQA010000018.1:837500-910000 GCA_021464565.1 Rutilus rutilus
TACAAAATATACGCACACACAGTATATATTTCCATACAGTACATATACACATATGTAACCGCACATAATACATGATTATATATGAAAACGGACACATATTACATTAACACATGAAAACGTGAATTTCTACTTCTACACAAGAGCTTTCTTGAATTAAGCGAAACTTAACTAATGGCATTGATCAGCTCTGATAACTCATTAATTCGACTGTAAATGAGATTATTAATATGCCAAGTTCAACATGATCCCGAAAAAAAAAAGATCCTCACACACTTCACGTCCATCATGTCTTTCTCACATCAGCCCGAGAGCAAACTGGACGACAGTAATCGGCGTTATGGTAATCGAGCGCATCTCTGACTGAACGCCACTGCATTATAATGAAGGAGGCGAGCGAGCATCATCTGGACGCGGCGCGTCGCGTTGCGCGACACACAACATGACGCGTTTCAACCAGATTCTCGCGGATGATTGTCTCACACACACAAATCCTGACAGAAAAACAGAGTCTCACCGTCCGAAGGAACTGGATCTCATCCTCCGCGTCTCCACCTTCAGCCATGATGAGCTCCGTCAGTCCATAGCACGCTCCGTGTGTGTGTGTGCGCGCGCTCCGTGTGTGTGTGTGTGTGTATGTGGGCGCGCGCGCGCTTCCAGTTGAACCGCATTGGGGTTTCATCTCTGACGTCACGCCTGGCGCATATTAATATTAATACACAGGTGAATATCCAAACAATTTTGGTCTGACCTTGGTTCTTACATATTTGATTCGGCCAGTGTGACACATTCTTTCAGTTTAAAATACATTAATTTTTATTATAATGACGATAAAAATAAACTCCTAGAGTACATTAATGTTAATTTCTTTATTTTATATGGCAAATTCTTCATTCATAAACAAAAGTTTGCATCTGTCCTATCCTTATTTTGACACTGAATTAATCTCACTTCTTAAATCTCTTCGTTATATAAATAATAATAAGATTTATTAAATATGAAGAAATATTTAAATAAAATACATGCACTAAAAAGCTTTCCTTGTATATTAATGTGTGTTATTGTATCAATGCAGTTGTAGTGTATGCCTTCTTTGCCATGTCATCTTTTGTTTTTTATTGTTTTTGAATAATTGTTTTATGTTTGTTTTATTATATGTATATGTATTTGCATGTAATTCCTTGACAATGTTTTTATGTTAATGAGCATTAAAATAAATAAATACACAGGTGAATAGAAGTACGAGATTTTTGGTGCTTTATGAGAGTTTACTTAAAGAAATGTTTTGCCTTTTTGTGTTTATTCTACTGTGTTCTGATATTACTGTTAATGTATCTTATTCGAGATATGAATATGTTTCCCCTGTTCATGTATGCAGCTTCTATTTGTTCTGCGATGATAAAAAAGTGAATATAATTGACAAGTAAAACTGCTGACTGAATTTGTTTATATTTATTTGTTTATTAATGTTGTTGCGTATTTGATGATGGATAATAATGTGTGTATTTTGTGTTTTTTGTCAATGATAATATTGTTGATAATATTTACACTGATATAGACTTATTGATGAATGCACTGCCTCAAAACTGTCAGTCATTCCCCTTTTATGAGCACAGATCTGAACTTCAGTGAAAGTGTTAAAAAAACTTATAGAAGTTTAAATTGACTGTAAAGCAAATTTACTGAACTAAACATTCTTTATTTTACACAAAATATATATTTTACAAAATAATTTGGACTCTAAAATTGCTAGAAAATCAAAGCCGTACGTCTAACCAAGGTGTGTCCAAATTCACAGTCTCTAAAAGGATTTCAAGTTCCACACTAGGGTTTGTTCAGGTGTGTGACAGTAGCTGATGCAGTTTATTCCACACACACACGGTCATATTATGGGGTTGTGTATTTGCACTGCTAGAGAAACAAGCATTTGAGCTCAGAGAACAAGCCTGTCCTTCTTCCAGGAGACGCTACATGACTTTGGGCTCTTCGTGCGGCGAGTAAAGTAGATAACTGGGACACGCTATTGAGTCTGCTGCTGTTTTCAATGTCACACACACACACACACACACACACACACACACACACACTCTCTCTCTCACTCACACACACACACACACACACTCACTCACTCACACACACGCACACTCACACACACACCCACTCACACACACACCCTCACCCTCTCACTCACATGCACATACACACACACACACACACACACACACACACACACACATTTCACATCTCATGTAAGTCACAGATCTTTAAAAAAGCATTGACAATCTCTGGAATGAATGTATCATTGATTTATTCGTCTGACCCAGTGACCCATGTGACCCAGTGACCAGTGACGCTGCATGTCAATATTTAGGACTGTTACAAACTCTTTTGACACTCGATTAGAAGATCCAAACGCAGCTTTATTATCACAATCATAATCCACATCTCAGCCAAACGGTGAAAAGCACAGATGAGATCAGATCCACAACACAGGAGTGCAGTTTAACACAAACAAGACGTCAAAAGGTGTGTGTGAGTTTAAACACACAGCTTATATAGGCCAACATTAACAAGCAAATGACACACAGGTGCAAGTAATCACACCACGATTTATGACGCATTTAGCAGACACTTATCCAAAGCAACTTACAATACATTAGCTATTCTCCAGAGCCAACAATATTCATAATGTACATTCCAGGTTAATTAAAAAAGATCGATTATGAAATCAGATAAAGCAGATATTAAATGCAAGGATTTGTACTGATATCATTATCATTATTATTATTATTATTACTATCATTGTTTCTGGTGTTTTTGCAGATGCACGTGAACGATTTTAGTGTTGCCTGTTTCTTGCTGGTTTAATGCCATTTATAGTATGATTACTAATTATATGTGAGACAAGAGCATACAGGACACATGTTATTATATCTTTCCCTCTTGTTTTGGCCAACATTATTATTTTTATTATCCGTTATTTAACCAGGAGAATCACATTGAGATATTGCTATCTCTTCTTCCAGAGAGTCCTGGTCAAGACGGCACATAAAGATTCACACAAAAGAATCACAAAATGACAAATACCACAATTTACACATTCAAAATTAAATAAATCAAACCAAATCATATCAAGAGAAACACACACATTGCAAGTGTCCTTTAAAACATTGTGCAAGAGACATTTAAAAGTGCTTAAGGTTGGAAGTGCATCTAGATTAAGTACATTTATTTAGCAATTCACAAGCCCAAGGAGCATGAAAAGAAAAAGCACATTTGCCAGATTCTGACGATATCTGTGGGACTTTTAGATTTAGATTTTTTAGGGAACATTAGATATCTCAGACAGCAGTGTAGTCATTTATTTTGATTAGTCTTCTGCTGCCTCCTAGTGGTGTGACTGTGAAACAACATGCATTACTTCATTTGGCCAAATCATTAAGAATTACCTTTATTGTTGGGTCATCATATGCATCTTTGCAAAATGCATTAATAATATCATTAAAACATGAAATAATAAAAGAAATGTAGCCATCCAAATGGCCACAGCATTAAAAATAATATAAACAATCGATCATCTTGGGGTAGGCTATTTCATCTCGCTTCTCACTGTAATAAATGATCACTTTACCTAAATTAGACTGGTTTGTGTGAGATGTTTTCCAGTACACGTTCAGTGTTTTGATGTTGCACGCCTTATTCTCCCTAGACTTAAGAGGTTTGTAACAGTGTGCATTTTTGCATCAAAATTGTGATGAGCTTTAGTCTTTGATATGAATTCATATTTAATTGATGTATATTGTATCTTTTGAAAGTCAGATATTAAACCGAAACAGCCTTTATAAGCTTGGCTTCTTACACTATATCTATAGTTTCAGCTAAAGATACATACAGTAGTTACTATAGTTACTGTTACTACAATAAACCCATAGTGTGTTTATGGACTGGATCTTCAAACACTTTAAGCAATTTCCCTGTGAATCATCTACTATGTCAACTTCTTATGAAAGCTGGTTTATATTCTATTCTTAACAACAACTGAAAAAAATATGGATTAGTACAGATTTTAAATCAGACTGTGGTTTAAACCGTAACTGGTACACTGTAAGAAAATATATGATCAATTAGTGTTTTTACATTGCTTTAACTCATCAAAATAAGTTAAGAAATGTTCAACTTTTTTGCAAGTTATACAAGATTCACCTATTTTTTTAAGCCAATTTAATGTAATTTAAGCTGAAATGACTTAAACATCCAAGTTGATTGTACTTTTACAGTAAAGACTGACACACGCGCTTTCCTTCATTAATACTCAATATAACCAGTATTGGGGGAGTAATAAATCACAAAACGTTACTTCTGTGCTTGATTTATTCGCATAATTCCATTTAAATTATTATAAGTGTGTCTGTTTGCGTTTCTGTGTCAGTTTAAGCCCGCGTGTCCCTCGCGAGCCGCCGCCGTTTGATTAAAAAGGCGCGCGTTTTATTTTCCTTATCGCGGTTTAGTTTTTACAGTCTATGGTCGCGACGCGTCGCTCGCAGTGTAAACACTTTCTAAACTTGAGTACTAGTACTTTACATCGATATAAACTCAAGAGGAATGTAATGCCATCACATCTCAGGTACAGTACCTCAGTATAACGGTTATTTTCGGTTAAATACATTTCACTTTAAAAAATAACTAAGTTAACCGCCATTTCCCCCTCAGAAATGTCTTCAATATCACTCACAGTATTCATATATTAACACGGTAATAAACAGACAAAAATGCTGACATTTACGACTTAATTCAACATACAGATAAAGTATTACAGTCTGTCTTTAAATCTGTTTTTTTTAAATCACTTTTGTTTTATTTTGTTGTTATACTGAGGTAATTATATTCTCTAACCCTCACACGTAAGTTACGTAATTGTATGTATTTATTAACTTTATGTATTTTTACATTCGGATGTTTCAAGTTTTACTATCCTTGTGGGGATATTTTTTTGTGTATATAATACAATTTTTTAATAATTATATGCAGTTATGTATAATGAATGTTCTATTTTAAAGCGTTATGAAACAAATATTTCGCTTGCGCCTCCCAGTCAAAGATAGATGGATAGATCGATAGATAGATAGTTAGATAGATAGATAGATAGATAGATAGATAGAAATAATGACAGTTTGTCTTGTGTCCCCTTTAAGTTGATGCTGCTGTCTTTGACATTCTGCAGTTGAGTGTCCGCAGCGCCGCTGTTTTGCTTTATGACACACTTCTGATGGGGGCGTGGCCATCGCTAAACCAACCAATCACCGTCGCGTGGACAAACGCTGCCGTCTCTTATTGGTCTCCGCGCCTATCAATCACAGGGTGAGCCCGCTGTCCTCCAGAACGCACTTTATTCCGAGAACGAGTCACGGATCCGTCATGCACCTCAGATGGGTGAGTTTAACATGATTAACTTCATATAACATACGATTGTTGCAATTAAACACGTTAATATAGGCTGAAATTACGTGTCAATGCGGATGAGATAATGCGTGTCATTTGTTGAACGAATGAAAAAGACGCAGAACTTAATATTGCGTTATGAGATTATACAAATGCATGGGTCATAATCATATTTTAGCTAAATCTGAGATGAATTGTTGAATGCGAAGTGCTCACGTGGCTTTGAGAAACGCTGTGAATGTTTAAAGCATCAGTGATGCAGCGGTGCAAAAATAACTTTCTGCATAATAAATGATGCTCAGGATAGTGCAGATTATTCTCTGCTCGCCTAACCCACAGTCCACAGATATAAGATATGGGTTTTGTTCTGGATTAATCTCTGCTGCTGAATTGCCATGTCATATTTTAAAGAGACATTCACTGCAGCTTGTGCATGATCATCGTAAAGTGTCATTATAATGTGTGTGTGTGTGAAGGTTGAATTGTTATGAGGCTTATGATGAAGGGTGCTCTAGTCCTGCTTATTTAAATGATTATGCATACAGTTCAAAGGCTTTAGCAGAATAAATTGTACTGAATGACATTATCAATGGACCCACTGTTAGTTTTCATCAATATGCATTCATGGATATTTTTGGCAAAGCATCTCAACAGTTTATTTTCTGGCCTGAAACATGTCTGGCATCTACACTACTGCACAGAATATTACAAAATAAGTCTGTTTATTATAACAATATTTGCTTATGATCATGCAAAGGTTATTCCTAAAGATTACTTGCTGAAAAATAACTCAGAAACTGCTTCACAAATAATTATAAAGAATTGTCTTTATAAACATGAAAGACAGAAATAGTATACTCAAATAATCAGTTTTATTCACAACTTTTTACACTGTATACATTGTCCTTTTTGCATGTTTGTTTTTTTGAGAGAATTCAGTGTGCTGCCAAATTTGATAGCATTAAATCCTATTATTAAATGCAATTAATCAAAACTGTTATTTAAATAAACTTTTGATTCTGTTGTGCATTTGAAAGCACTCTGTCTATGCAATAATTCATGTGTTTATCAGGTTATTTAGCCCCCAAAAAAGCGGTGTATGTACATTCTACACATCCTAAAACAGATTTATGAGGTTTACGTTGCACTAAAAGCCTTCTTCATTTTGCCAGGCCTTCGATCGCCCCGATGATGAACACCAGTCCATCCCGGGCCGTCCCCGACTCGAGACGAGACCCACGAGACAACCGCCAACTTAATTTAGGAGTGTGATTAATTAAAACGGGCTTCGTAATGGAAGGCACACACACTGTGCTGCGTCTGTACAAACCCATCCATGAGCTGTGCTTCACCAGTCTGTACTTCCCAACAAGGAAATCCCGAGGTTTTTCACGAGCTGCTCGTGAAGTCCAGCCTCTGTGTGGAAATCAGCATGAGGAGAGAGGTGAAGACTCGGGCAGAACTAAACAAAGACGCCAGTATTACAGCTCAGCGGATGAAGTCCAGTCCTGTGAGGAAACAAAAGGAGCGGTTTCGCAGATCCACTGGTTGGCCATCGAACACCATCAACTCCTGACGGATCTCCTGTCTTTATGCAGCGAATGCGCAGACAGACTCAAGATGGGAAACCAAGACGGGAAGATCCAGTCGGAAGGAGAACATGGTGTTAGTAGCAGTAGCTTTACTCTTCCTCAGTCCGCGGAGTGTAAGAAAGCCTCGAGAGTTCGGAAGCTGAAGAAACTGGGATCCAAGAAGATGGACAGTGCTGAAGACTTCTTGCAGAGCAAATTGAAGAAGAAGGTGCAAATGGGAGCAGCATCCGAGTTTTCCCTGGGAAAAGACCCGGAAACTCCAGGATCGGGCTCCTACGTCAGCGTCTCAAGCGAGCCGTTTCTTCCCATGGACGAAGACTTCCATATTGCCAACGATGGCTGGGATTTCATGGAGGAATCTCGTTTTGAATGTGAAATCGATTGTGATGCGCTGTCTGAGTTTGACAACCAGCTCCGTTTGGATTATGAGAAACCGATCGGGAACGAACGTGGACGTATCGACAGTTCTGGGACTAAACGTGAAGAAACGTTTGGAGGGAATGCCGATCGACTCAACCCGCGCAGTGATAACACAGCAAGAAAAGACATGGAAAGATCTCTGATTGAGGAAGCTGTATCTCACTCCTGCTTAGATGTGGAGGGAATCTATCGGAAAGCATCTGGACAGGAAGAGATCAGTCGTTTACACAAGAAGAAACCGTCGTCTCCGATTGACGCCAGCTCTAGAAGCTCGAACCTTCGCTCCTGGACCAGAAGCCCCACATCAAACTCTATCTCCGGGGTTTTTAACGTGTCTTATCCTCCGACCAACACTCTCCGGATCATGTCTCCGGTCCTGTCACCAATGTCTTCTCAGCTTCCCAGTCCCCAGATGAACCACCGTATTGTGTTGCTGCCTGAGGAGGATGACGATGGAAATAAACGTCCGTCTAGAGACGAGCAAGTCAACACAGAGGTTATCGATAACAACGGCAACCGCAGGACGGCCTCGCGCCTCGACCTGAACCTCGGAAATCAGTTCAATCCCAATGAAGCCACGACCTCAGGTAAGCGACTGCTCTTCTGTTTCAAACTGAAGAAGAAACTGTGCGAAGGTGCATGCAAAATCAAACTCTCGAGTTTTTGGCACTTGCTCTCTTATCGTTAAAATAGATTAGTGTTTTGATCATGTTTTAAAGTCCCCCTGTAGTCAATCATTTTATCCCTTAAAAGTCATCTCTGATCGCCAAAATTACATATATTTAAAAGTTTTTTCCTTCTTCATGCCTTAAAATATCTTGACTGTAACTCGACACCCTTGCCTCATTTAGTATTCACGGTTCTATGAATATGCAAATTCACCCCGCCTCCACTCACTCACTCAGCTCAGAGATCCACTGGTTGACGATCACACGTTGATCTGATTGGTTACAAGGTAGTTTGTGACGTCAGAAACACCAGCGATTTCAAAGCGTGTGTTTGAGACTGTCTTTGGTTCACTGCAGTTTTAAGGAGGAAATACTGAGCAATGGTGTCGACTTATGAACTTACACATGCTTTGTCTTAAAGCAGATTAAAAACACCACATAGACACATAAACAACATTAAAAGCTGGACTTTCACCACAGGGGGACTTTTAAATTAGAAAAGCTGAAAAACACATGTATTAAGCAAGGTACTCAAGCTAGTTTATTGCTGCCATCATCAAATAATTTTCATTGAACAGGGATTGGATCCAACAGGCCAACATTAAAAGAGTGAAACAAAATACAAATAAGACAACATGACATTATTATGCAACAGACATTATACAACTCGCACAGTTATTTAATAAACTATTGATTTGTTTGTTATATCGGCCTTTTTCATGCTTCAGCCGATATGTGATTAAATTGTTTAATTGAACTGATTAATTAAATAATTTAAATTGATTAATAAAATCGGCGGCTGATCCATCGGATCTGTTCATTATTATCAATACCATCATTATTAGCAATCCACCTTATTTTGCAACACGAAAGTAAGTTATGTTCTTCAAATGTGCGATATTTCCAGTTAATTAGCCGCTATAGGTAAATAACTAGAAGAGTAACAGTAACATTACTACAAACTAGTGCATTTATGATTATGATGATAAGATAACATACCATGATATCAAATTCCATTTTCCAATATAAAGCAGCATGTTTTTGTACAGCTAAAATAACCAGAAGCGAATGACACAAATGCTACAAATGGCCACATTAAAAATAAGCTGATAGTGATGCTTTCCTCGGCAAACACTACAAATCTCATGTTCATTCTGATTTCTTAGGCTTGTCATGTGACTCGGGAAACAAGAATTTCGGCCTTTCCAAGAGATCCATTATTGAGTTTTCGCTGTGTTTCGGAGAGTCACTAAAGGATCAAAGCCACCGTGTTCAAACACTCATGAAAATAATTTTCTCTGCACCTTCATCCTGTTGAACTGTTTAAAATATCCACACGGGTCGCTTCAGAAGTCCTGCACATTAATGAGATGAAAAGGATTAAAACACTTGTGTTGCCTGAACAGGACTTCGGAAGCGCGTAAGCTGCGTCTCATGGTTGCGCTGACGAGAAAAGAAAGAATTCCCATTAAGCGTCTGCCCTTTCTGTGATCTTTCTCTTGCGAACATCACAAGCCTAAATGCACTCGTTTGATTTGATCATCGACTGTCAGATGTGGGACAAAACACGCTTCCTTTGCCCAAGGCCGAACAGAAGCAGTGAAGTCTACAGTCTACAGTACACATCATCACTGGCAGGGTTTTCTCTCTGCTTATGAGAGACGTTACGAGAGGGTCAATACAGAAAATGTGAGTGCTGCTTGTTTACTGTGATATTTTAACCCTCTTCGGTCATTTTTGACCAAAAAAGTTTTGCGAATTTTGTACTTCATTGGAATGGGTCGAATCTAAAGGTTTTGGCACTTGCTATGTGAACACACACACACACACACGCAAAAAAAAAAAAAATCCTGGACATGATTCGAAAAGGTTTAATGGTCCTGTAAACAATAGTCCCACTTGTGCTCCTCGCGGTCAGAAACGAGCGCATTGGAAATGAATGAGAGGCGAGTTTCCTCTAGTGGAGGCGTTTGGTACTGCAGCCGAACACACTCTCACTGAAAGATCATTTACTGAGATATCAGGGTAAAATTTGGAACACGACTTTGATTTTCTTGCATTTTTAGACTTGTAAACTGTTTTCACTCCAGCAATAATCTGCCAAGCGTCGTCTCTGAAACGAGATCAAACTTCAGTCTGTCGCTCTAAAGCATTCAAGATTTACCACAGTTTAAGTTGGAAGTTAAATGTTCAGGTCTATGCTCAAAAAGCGAATAAATGGATTATAAATACAGCGTAAATATAATTTAGTATAAAAAACACAAAATATTAAATAAAAAACATCAAACTAAAATATAATATATTAATATTATATACTAAAATATAGTATTGGATTATTATTATTAATATTGCCATTGGAATGAATTGAAAACGCTCGCTCTGCTCCGTGTCACGCTAGTGTAATATGGGTGTTGAAATGAAACGCAGGAGTGTGAAGCTGGCGGATCGCACGTCCACAAAAAAACCCCAAAAAACCTTAATGAAAATAATAAACTTTCAATAAAACATTCAGGGAATTTAGAACATTCTGATGAAAGAGTATTTTTAAGGCTAGAAATACGTTTGAGAATGAATCGCTTGTTTTAAAAGAGAGAGAGAGATCTGCGTGGTGCCGACGCTTGCCCAGCTGCCCATGTGGTTAATCCGCCTGTGCTAGTGATGTATGTGTTCGCAGAGACCTGCAGTTTTATTCATCCTGCACTAAGAAGAGTTTCTGAAGTGACTGTCCTGAGCCTGAGGCCGACACACACTCCCGCTTCAGTAAGCATCTCTCAGACACCTGATCATGTGAGGATCGGGAGGAACTCTTACAGGAGGGGCACGGCTCCGGATCAACTGAGAATCACATTTAGTTTTTGTTTCAAATCTCTTGAATGAATGAATGAATGAATGATTCAGATCCGGTGTGATTTTGTCAAAGGTTTGATAGACGCAGCCGAATCACTGTCATTGAGGAATGAGACCGCGACCTTTTAACGATCTATCGTGCAGCTCTACTGTACACTATATATTTAAGCATCATAATTTATATATTTAAGCATGTATATATTCTAACAGCAGTGGTTGAGGACAGGAGTCTGTACACTATAATATTTCATCAGGCAATAAACCATCTAAAAATACCTCCACCGTTTCAGTGCCTCAGGAAATTAAACATATTATTGAGCTTTAAATGATCGTTTTCATACTCAAATGCTGTGTTGAGGATCTGTTGAGGATCTGTTGAGGATCTGTTGATCATCATTCACAGTAGACGTCCTCATCTAACACACATCTGAGGAGTGAAGCTCCAGTGGATGATACCATTGCAGTGTTTACTGTGGTGTATGTGTGTGTTCAGAGGCAGTGTACGCCTGTACATGACACTCAGACCAGAGCAGGAAAGAGGCCAGATGTGTTTCAGCCGCACACTGTTGTGTGTCTCCGCCGATCAGGTGATCACATGACCTCTGCACTGCTGCCACTGATAATGAGATGAAGCACTCGGGTCATGTGAAACTGATCAGCTCACAGACAGAGACCATGTTGAAGATCCTGGAGTTGTTGTTGCATGTTTTGCATGACATTCAATCCTGACGTGTGTGTGTGTGTGTGTGTGTGTGTGTGTGTGTGTGTGTGTGAGTGTGTGTGTGACGGGCTGAATGAGCTGTAATTACTGTCACATCACTATTGTATTGTCACAAGACAAAACTATTGTGAACGAGGGTGTTTATATAAACTGCTGCTGCTTTAAATGGTCTTTTAATGTTACCAGCTTTAAATCGCATCGACCTCGTCTCAAACTAGTCAATACTGGAGGACTTTTAGTTAGTGAGTAAAATGTCTAGTTTTTTTGTGTTTCCCATCTAAGCTTTTTGTGTAAATCACCCAGAACACACTATCATCTCGTGTCTGGTGTGTGTGTGTGTGTGTGTGTGCGGTTGATGCTAGTTCAGTGTGAGCTTTATGTCGTCCTTCATCACAGTCCTGAACTACACAGACAGCAGAGCATTAACACACTCTGAACACACACACACACACACACACACACACACACACACACACACACACACACACACACACACACACACACACACACACACACACACACACACACACACACACACACACACACACAGCAGGTTTGCTTCAATTTAAAACTAAAATCAAATACTTCCCTATATATAGTAAGAGAATAACAGTACATGTCTGAATTGATAGAATTCATCATTATTAAAAATAAAAAATAGGCGTAAAGTCCCAGGATGACCCACTACTTCCTCTGAATATAATATATAATAGCAAATATATATTTCCTTCAGCTATTTTCATCTTTAATTTCGCCTGATAAAATGTATTGTATGAGATTCTGTCACTTTCACTGTTCATTCTGTTGCTATTGATCATATTTTATCTTTCATGTAATATCACAGATGTTAGAGCAGATGTTCAGATACCAGTGAAATATCACAATTCTCTATTACAGTTTTGATGCATACAGCAAAAACTGCCAGCCTAATTAATGTGAATTTAAAACATTATTAAAGACAAGTAAGCAGTTATTAATCAAATTAGAACAAATAATCAAATTACAAATGGCACAAATAAATACAATAGAACAAAGATAGGCTAAAACTCAAATAAACAGTGTTTTTGGGGGTTTTCAGGTACAGAATCTGAATAATCAAATGTGAAATAACGCTGCATATTCATTACTGTATAAATTAAATACAAATGGATCTTTATAACGTTACAAAAGTTCTTCAGTCAGGAACAGTCAGTGATTTCTTTTGTCTTTTGTTGTTTTATTAACATTAAAGCACAATAAACCTGCTGTCCCTTTAAGACATAATACACAGATCCATTATACTGTTACACACGCGTTATACGTTTTATTTCTCAATTTTGTGTGTTCTCAATTCGTCCGTTCAAGCGCAAACCGTGAAAGAGAATATGATTCAGTATTCACACGCTGTCTTCGGGTGTTTGCGTTCATGAAACCTCTAGGCCTGCAAACGTCCTGTAATCATGTAGGGAACCTCTCGTTACACATAAATCACGTAACAGTTCACGTTTTACTTGCATATACGATTTAGTTTTAATCCAAATGACACGTGAATATGCATTTAGAGCAAATGATATGCAGAATAGAGAATTTTTCACATGTTTGCTTACATCATTTTCACCCTTCAACGATTCAGACTTACTTTAGATCATATTTTATGCGTGTTTGAAGCTGGCATGATGCATGTGTCTGCAATATGCCTCTAATATGAGCTCACGTTATCAGTGTAGCATCAGCCCGAGGCTATTAAACACATGGCAGATCTGTGCACTATAATATGACATCGTCTGTGTCACACACACACACACACACACACACACACACACACACACACACACACACACATCTGACAGCTGCTGATCTCACCTAGATCTCAATCATCACTGACTGAACAAACAGCCACAGTTTCAAGCGATCACACTTACCAACACGCTAAAACCCAACCAAACAATTATATTAAAAGTGTGACAACTTGCCCCGGGCTGACTTACAGAGACTGGATTTACATTTGTATGTCAAGTATTAATCATTAGAATGAATAGATTAAAACTTTCAGTTGAATTACTGTAGAAACGTCTCCTAAAACAGCATGTGATCTGAACCTGAGGTCGTGTTTTCTGACGCCCCCTGGAGGATTCATAGGAATCTGCATCTACTTTACATTAATGTGTGATCATCTAAGATTACTGTACTCGCTGACAATCAGGTTGTTTCATGTTCTCATTTTAACATGTGAATGATGTGTGTTAGTGTTTCATCAACAGCTTGAGTTTGTGAGCACTAGTTGTTGTTGTCCAGATGGTGGCGCTGTTTAATTTCTAATAAACAGATGGAATGAAGCTCCTGTGTGAAAACAGTCACGCTGCTTTTGTTTCACTGTGTTTTTACTGTATTTCATGAGATGCAGGACCTCGTCTGCAATCAATCTGACTTTGCGTTTGGACCAGAACCAGATGTTTAGTCAGCGTTTGGAGGTCCAGCAACCGATGCATTATCATAATGAGACCATTAATCACGCCAGCCTTTGCCTGCTGCCTTCATTCTCATTATCAAAAGTGTTTTTAATGCCACCGATTGAGACGTTTGCCAGGGAGATGTATGTTAATTAGGATGCAACTTCTCCAGTAAGCTTTGTTTATTTTATTCCTGCTGTGTTTTGACCCATTAAACTCATTTCAGACCGATATAGCAGATATAGATGTTGTGCGTTCAGGTCGGATCAAACATTCATTCACTTATTACATATAGACACACAGCGCTGAATGTTCCTACACTGACATCGTGTTTTATTATAAAGCAAAACTACAGCAATCTGGAACGAAAACGTTCTAAAAGAAAAGCTGCTTTATTGCATTGAGCTCAAATAAAATCAGTAAAGACACATATTTTAGACATGCATAACCAACATACTTTTGCACTATGGGTTGGTCATTAAAGCTATGACTCAGGCTACGTCTACATTAATCCCAATACATTTGAAAATGGTGTTTTTGTTTAAAACGCTCTCCGTCCACACTAGCGTTTCCCGACGTTTCAGTGCGGATGAGAAACGTGTTGAAAACGCCTGATAACGCTAAATTCACCTTTACAGCGCATGCGTAAAACCTCACAAAAGCTCACTGAGACGGAGTTATCACGCAATTCTTCTGACAGGATAAAATATCTCCTCATTCACTGAAGCGTCCAGGTCACACTCACTCACCATTATATGTTTGGTCTAAAACGCTAAAACTGCTCTCATGTTTAGCAAATGAGAGTGTATTCTGTCATCTGTGCAGGACTGTGATATGAAGAGTGTGTGTGAAGTAACATATTTAAGCAACAGTGTGAAAGTGAACAGCTCATAACAGGCACAATACCAGTGTAAACTTGAACATCTATTGGTACAATATGCGTCATCGTTTTAGTACCTCAGTTTTGACAGTCCACACTACAATGCGAAAACACCGTTTTCAAAAAAGCCTCGTTTTCATTAACAAAAGCGCCGTCTCAGTGTGAACGGAAGGACAAAACGGAGAGAAAACGATGCGGTTTTAAACGAAAATGTATTAAACCCTATTCGGACGGCACTGGTGTGACATGGAGAGGTGGGGTACAGTGATAATTACCAGAGCTCGGTGGTTTTAGTCCCGTCCGAATGTGCATCTCAGTGATCATGTCGGACAATGTCAGTAAAGATTACGGCGACTTTTACCTTCAGTAAAAAGGTCGGGGAAAAATGACCTCAGGTGATGCTAATCCCGTGCGAATACACCTGCTGTAAATATGTGCGTAAATATTCCGGCATTTCCTGTTTAAAAGTAGTTTTTCAAGTATGGAGACGCTTGAAAAAGCATCAGTTGCGTTCTAGATGCTGGGACGAGTCTGTGGCAAAACTCAAGTGTTTCACACACACACACACACACACACACACACACACACACACACACACACACACACACACACACACACACACACACACACCATCAGATCAGAGAGAAGATCGAACGCACTTGTTAGAGGCACGAAACATCTTTTAGCATTAGGTGCCTATTACCAACACAATCCAATCTGAAGTTAGTTAATACATCGTTCGACCGGACATAACTGTTTAAAATATATAAGTAAAATATAGGTTATGTGTTTGCGCACATGATATCAGGAAGCAACGTAATACGCACATGACGACAGGAGTGACGGCGATGCGCTACTCTCCCACTTCTGCTAGTTTTACTGAGATCTCTTATCACATGCGAACTGCCCATTAATATTACAGACATCCTGTGGTAACATTACATCACTCCATCTACCCTTGTAAAGTTAATCCCGTCCGAATAGGGCTTTAGTGCGGACGTGGCCTGAGATGCCCCTTCATCATGAGGGTTGACGGGAGGATCTGGTGGTTAACTGTGTCAAAAGCAGGAGACAGATCCAGCATTTGGAAACTGCTCTTGCCAGTCAAATACCTCATGAAGAGGTCAGACATGACACTGAAGTGACTGATGATTATTTTAAAATATTAGCTAGATATTCCACAGAAAGCACATGACAAGCCTCACCAAACACTGCAGAGAACCTCACCAGACGCCGGGCCAGATGGGCCAACACGTGACCGCTTTACAGGTTTAATGATTTCAGTAGCATGGCACGAAAGATCAACAGTACAAACAACAGGCCTGTGGTCCGAGAAACTTACATCACCAGTTTGAACATCAGAAATACATGAACCATGAGATAAAACCAAACGTAAAAAGAAAGAAAGAAAGGATGGATGGATGGATGAAAGAAAGAAAAAAAGAAAGAAAGGATGGGTGGGTGGATGGAAGAAAGAAAGGATGGATGGGTGGATGGAAGAAAGAAAGGATGGATGGGTGGATGGAAGAAAGAAAGGATGGATGGATGGATGGATGAAAGAAAGGGATGGATGGATGGATGGATGAAAGAAAAAAAGAAAGAAAGGATGGATGGATGGATGAAAAAGAAAGTATGGATGAAAGAAAGAAAGGATGATGGATAAAAGAAAGAAAAAAGAAAGAAAGGATGGATGGGTGGATGAAAGAGAAAGAAAGGATGGGTGGATGGATGGAAGAAAGAAAGAAAGGTTGGATGGATGAAAGAAAGAAAGTATGGGTGAAAGAAAGAAAGGATGGATGGATGGATGGATGAAAGAAAGAAAGAAATTATGGGTGGATGAAAAAAAGAAAGAAAGGATGGATGGATGGAAGAAAAAAAAGAAAGGATGGATGGATGATAGAAAGAAAGGATGGATGGATGAAAGAAAGAAAGAAAAAAGAAAGAAATTAAGGGTGGATGAAAGAAAGAAAAAAGGATGGGTGGATGGAAGAAAGAAAGATCACCAGTTTGGACATCAGAAATAGATAAGACATGAGATTAAGCCAAACCTAAAGTAAGGCCGTGTGTCTGTGTGTGTGTGTGCAGAAAACTCTCTGTTGCGGCCGGAGGACATCTGGATGCTGGACGGGGATGAATCCATTACCCATGATCCTTTGTGTCGTCCCAGCAGACCCGATCACCTGGACTTCCTGAGAATCACACCACCTGAGGATGACATCATCGGAGACTCTCCATGCTATCCGAAGCTCGGACTAACAGTGAGTCGATCAGCGCTGACACAATTAACATGTAGATTTATATATGATGCTTATACAGTTAGAGGGTACTTATAGTCATATAAGTGAAAATATGAGCAGTGCACCTGTTTTTATCATTGATAATAATCATCAATGTTTCTTGAGCATCAAATCATCATATTAGAATGATTTGTGAAGGATCATGTGACACTGAAGACTGGAGTAATGATGCTGAAAATTCAGCCTTGATCACAGGAATAAATTACACTTTACTATATATTCACATAGAAAACAGATGATTTACATTACAATAATATTTCACTGTTTTTACTGTATTTTTGATCAAATAAACGCAGCTTTGGTGAGCAGAAGAGACTCTTTCAAAAACTTTTGGCCAGTTGTGGCCACTTTTTATAGGCCTACTTAAAAATAAATACACTGTTGGTAAGATACACTGATCTGTATAATGATGTTCTCTATATATATGAGTGGTAAGAATATTATTATTTATTCCGGCATCGGTGATGATGTCAGCCAACACTGCTTCCAGTGATCCAAAGATCCAGATCAGAGCCGCATATTATTTCCTTCAGTGTTCATAAACACTGTTCATATGGACCTGTGGACTAAAGCTTAAATAGAGTCAAACACACACAGGCTTTGTGTAAGAAGTCTTTCAGGTCCAGAGGTCATATTTCCCAACGCTGCGAGAACATGTTCATAACTGTAACGAGTCTCTCTCTTTGCTTCACTGTCCTCACACACACCAGCAGTGACTTCACTGACCTCACACACGCCGGCGGCGACTTCACTGTCCTCACACACACCACACACACACCGGCAGTGACTTCACTGTCCTCACACACACCAGCAGTGACTTCACTGACCTCACACACGCCGGCGGCGACTTCACTGTCCTCACACACACCACACACACACCGGCAGTGACTTCACTGTCCTCACACACACCAGCAGTGACTTCACTGTCCTCACACACGCCGGCAGCGACTTCACTGTCCTCACACACACACCACACACACACCGGCAGTGACTTCACTGTTCTCACACACACCAGCAGTGACTTCACTGTCCTCACACACGCCGGCGGCGACTTCACTGTCCTCGCACACACCACACACACACCGGCAGTGACTTCACTGTCCTCACACACACCAGCAGTGACTTCACTGTCCTCACACACACCAGCAGTGACTTCACTGTCCTCACACACACCAGCAGTGACTTCACTGTCCTCACACACGCCGGCAGCGACTTCACTGTCCTCACACACACCAGCAGTGACTTCACTGTCCTCACACACGCCGGCAGCGACTTCACTGTCCTCACACACACCACACACACACCGGCAGTGACTTCACTGTCCTCACACACACCAGCAGTGACTTCACTGTCCTCACACACGCCGGCGGCGACTTCACTGTCCTCACACACACCACACACACACCGGCAGTGACTTCACTGTCCTCACACACACCAGCAGTGACACACACCAGCAGTGACTTCACTGTCCTCACACACACCAGCAGTGACTTCACTGTCCTCACACACGCCGGCGGCAGCTTCACTGTCCTCACACACACACCGGCAGTGACTTCACTGTCCTCACACACACCAGCAGTGACTTCACTGTCCTCACACACACCAGCAGTGACTTCACTGTCCTCACACACACCACACACACACCGGCAGTGACTTCACTGTCCTCACACACGCCGGCGGCGACTTCACTGTCCTCACACACGCCGGCGGCGACTTCACTGTCCTCACACACGCCGGCAGCGACTTCACTGTCCTCACACACACCACACACACACCGGCAGTGACTTCACTGTCCTCACACGCACCGGCAGGGACTTCACTGTCCTCACACACACCACACACACACCGGCAGTGACTTCACTGTCCTCACACGCACCGGCAGGGACTTCACTGTCCTCACACACGCCGGCGGTGACTTCACTGTCCTCACACACGCCGGCGGCGACTTCACTGTCCTCACACACGCCGGCGGCGACTTCACTGTCCTCACACACACACCACACACACACCGGCAGTGACTTCACTGTTCTCACACACACCAGCAGTGACTTCACTGTCCTCACACACGCCGGCGGCGACTTCACTGTCCTCGCACACACCACACACACACCGGCAGTGACTTCACTGTCCTCACACACACCAGCAGTGACTTCACTGTCCTCACACACACCAGCAGTGACTTCACTGTCCTCACACACACCAGCAGTGACTTCACTGTCCTCACACACGCCGGCAGCGACTTCACTGTCCTCACACACACCAGCAGTGACTTCACTGTCCTCACACACGCCGGCAGCGACTTCACTGTCCTCACACACACCACACACACACCGGCAGTGACTTCACTGTCCTCACACACACCAGCAGTGACTTCACTGTCCTCACACACGCCGGCGGCGACTTCACTGTCCTCACACACACCACACACACACCGGCAGTGACTTCACTGTCCTCACACACACCAGCAGTGACACACACCAGCAGTGACTTCACTGTCCTCACACACACCAGCAGTGACTTCACTGTCCTCACACACGCCGGCGGCAGCTTCACTGTCCTCACACACACACCGGCAGTGACTTCACTGTCCTCACACACACCAGCAGTGACTTCACTGTCCTCACACACACCAGCAGTGACTTCACTGTCCTCACACACACCACACACACACCGGCAGTGACTTCACTGTCCTCACACACGCCGGCGGCGACTTCACTGTCCTCACACACGCCGGCGGCGACTTCACTGTCCTCACACACGCCGGCAGCGACTTCACTGTCCTCACACACACCACACACACACCGGCAGTGACTTCACTGTCCTCACACGCACCGGCAGGGACTTCACTGTCCTCACACACGCCGGCGGTGACTTCACTGTCCTCACACACGCCGGCGGCGACTTCACTGTCCTCACACACGCCGGCGGCGACTTCACTGTCCTCACACACACCGGCAGGGACTTCACTGTCCTCACACACGCCGGCAGGGACTTCACTGTCCTCACACACACCAGCAGTGACTTCACTGTCCTCACACACGCCGGTAGGGACTTAACTGTCCTCACACACGCCGGCGGCGACTTCACTGTCCTCACACACACCGGCAGGGACTTCACTGTCCTCACACACGACGGCAGGGACTTCACTGTCCTCACACACGCCGGCAGGGACTTCACTGTCCTCACACACGCCGGCGGCGACTTCACTGTCCTCACACACGCCGGCAGGGACTTCACTGTCTTCACACACACCAGCAGTGACTTCACTGTCCTCACACACGCCGGCAGGGACTTCACTGTCCTCACAAACGCCGGCGGCAACTTCACTGTCCTCACACACGCCGGCAGGGACTTCACTGTCCTCACACACACCAGCAGTGACTTCACTGTCCTCACACACGCCGGCAGGGACTTCACTGTCCTCACACACGCCGGCACAGGGACTTCACTGTCCTCACACACACCAGCAGTGACTTCACTGTCCTCACACACGCCGGCAGGGACTTCACTGTCCTCACACACACCGGCAGGGACTTCACTGTCCTCACACATGCCGGCGGTGACTTCACTGTCCTCACACACGCCGGCAGGGACTTCACTGTCCTCACACACGCCGGCGGCGACTTCACTGTCCTCACACACGCCGGCGGCGACTTCAATGTCCTCACACACGCCGGCAGGGACTTCACTGTCCTCACACACGCCGGCGGCGACTTCACTGTCCTCACACACGCCGGCAGTGACTTCACTGTCTTCACACACACCAGCAGTGACTTCACTGTCCTCACACACGCCGGCAGGGACTTCACTGTCCTCACACACGCCGGCAGGGACTTCACTGTCCTCACACACGCCGGCAGGGACTTCACTGTCCTCACACACACCAGCAGTGACTTCACTGTCCTCACACACACCGGCGGCGACTTCACTGTCCTCACACACGCCGGCAGGGACTTCACTGTCCTCACACACACCAGCAGTGACTTCACTGTCCTCACACACGCCGGCAGGGACTTCACTGTCCTCACACACACCGGCAGGGACTTCACTGTCCTCACACACGCCGGCGGTGACTTCACTGTCCTCACACACACCGGCGGCGACTTCACTGTCCTCACACACGCCGGCAGCGACTTCACTGTCCTCACACACACCAGAAGTGACTTATAATTATTCCAGACAGCAGAATATAGACACGTGTGTGAAAATACCAGCATACCGACACACCCGTGACACACACACACTGATCTCAGAGCAGATTAGACGGGTGTGACACACACCACAATGAACCGCAAATGCCAGACGAAATGACTTGATGAAGGTGATGATTTAAGGCTTTGTCTCATCGCAGTCAACAATAGATCACGTGAACTTCCTGCTATAGGGTTAACTCAAACTCTGTTCGCTACATCTAGTTTGATTGTTCTGGATCAGGAGCTTTAGTTTGTTGTCGTGTTCCTTGTTTTTACGGCTCAAGAAACAGCAGTAATCGGCCTCTCTGTGTTCAGGTTCACTTGCATAAGAAGAGGCCCGGCCTGGTTATAATCCACCGCACTAATGTAGGCCACGACACATGCAGGAGTAATGCAGAGCGTGACCTCAGCACAGCTCAAAGATGAGAGCTGCGTGTCTGCATGGGTTCTTGAGGACGTTACAGGGTTAATAATTCTAATTAAGAGAGAGGAAGGTTTATGTTTTGAACTGTGGTTTTCAGCTGAGCTTCGACTCGTCCAGAGCGCTCGAGTCTCGGTGAGACGCAAGACTTATTCTCAACAAACAAGTTGTCTTGGTTTCTGGACAAAGACTGACCTGAAACACATTTATGAGAAACAAGAATTCCATGATTTTATCAGCTGTTGTCAGTTTATTTTTTTTTAATTAATTTTAATTTAAATTTTTTTTACATTTTTTCCCTTTATTAGATGTTTTTGCCTATATTTGTAATATTATAATGAGAAATTATATTAGATGATTTTATCAGATGATCGGATTTAAAACAAATTTTTTAAAAACTTTTTTTGCCTTTATTTTATTTTTTAATAATACTATGATAAATTATATTAGATTATTTTTTTCAGCTGTAGTCAGATTTTTTTTTAATTACTTTTTTGCCTTTATTTTTCTTTCTTAGTATATTTTTGTTTGTATTATATATATATAGTATTAGTATATTAATGTTTTTACATTGTTATGTAAGTATTTATTATTTTATTCTAGTTATATGCATGCTATGTTTTTGTTTGTTACTTTTATTCAAGGTATGTGTTTATTTCTTATTTTTTTATATTATGTAAATTAGGTGTATGTTCTGATTATAGTCATTTTATTAGTTAATAAAAACCTCTTGTAATGCATTTATTAGTTGTTCCCTTCACAATTTTCTCAAATGGGGTTTCAAAAAAAGTTTCTACCAGGTTGAAATTATCATAGATGGAATTTTTTTTCTCTCTAACTAACTATAACCAGTCTCACACCAGTAGAAGTTGCACAGGACTCGTCACTGATTCTCTCTGCACTCTTGATTCAGTACTGAAGCGTGACAGGTCAGCGCTATAGCAACAGAGAGGCGTGGCCAATGACATCAGCAGAGCTGATTATAGCCAGTGTAGCTCCGCCCCCTTCACCTGACCTGCAGGAGATTAGAGCGAGGGAGAGAAAGGGGGAGGAGCCAGACACTGAATCTCTGCCTCACACTGACACAGGAGTGTGTGAGGAATCAGACACTCGCAGGTGAATTTCTTCGCATGTTTAGAGCTGAACAGAGAGAGAGGGAGTGGTTGAAGCTCAAGGTAATCAAACCTGCGTAACTCCTTCTCCCTCTCAAACTTTCTCCGGGGGAAAACACACGTTTGGATGCAGACACAGATCAGGAAGTGCCTTATTCTGGGAAAAGCCTGGACTTTGTATGCGCCAGCACAGTGAGTTTTCCTTCTTGCCTGGACTAAAACAACACTGAGAAACTTTAGACCCTCTGTTTTCTTTTTTCTCACTGGAGGATTGCACTGTGCTTGTGTGTTTGGATCACTGGATTCACTATAAATGCTGAACAGAACAACTTAAACGACTGCTGGCACAAATGTGAAGTGTTTCCAAATGCGACGGAGAGAAACCTGGGGATTTTCACGGACAAAAACCTTTTGTTTGAAACTAGAGCGCATGCAGGTTGAAGTAAAACTAGAGATGGAGTTTATCCCACATTAAAGGCCCTTTCACAACTTTAAAGATTACTATCTTAGCGTATACATTAATTATGTTTATTATAAGCAAGTGCTGTATCTACTTCTGCTTTAAATGCTCGAGCTCTTTAAACCAGGATGGATTATGATTGGCTCTCAATGTTTTGATCATTCATCAGCAGGGAAATATTGTTCCTTCAATATATTTAGATGATTTCTAAAACTTAATCACTATCGTGTTTGATGTGAACGGGCCTTTGTTTATGCAGTTATTGCGTTTCACTCCATCGGATTCAATGTAAGCAGGAGTATGGATCCAGCCAGTAGGTCTTCTTCAAGGTCAGATCAGTCATCGGCTGTGTTGACGTCCTTTCGAACTTTGCACGATGAAGATTCAAGTCCGAATGGTCATATTCCTTTAATCCCAAAATCTGGAGAGGAAAAGTTGCTGGGATGCCTTAATTCTCCTGTTCAGACTTCAGAAAGTTCTACAGGAACATCGTCGGATCCATTTCTCGTGCACGTAACCCGTGTGGAGACGTACATCGACGACGACGAGGATTCGAAGAGCGTCCAGGGAAGGTCATGTGACCCCGAGGAACGAGAGAAGAAACCCGAGAGCCTCGTGGAGAGATCGCTCCGAGACGCTTCGGTTCTGAACCGAACGGGAAAGCTCAACCGGTCTCTGGATCTTCCATCTCGCGTGTCGAGCGAATCCTGGAAAGAGTTGCGTTCGCTGAGCGTTCAGACGGTTCGAGGAGAATCACGGACTTGCGCGGACGTGAGCTGTTGGAGACGATCAGTGCCGTTTTGCACACAAGATGAGGAGGTTTCTAGCGATGATCAACAAGAAGGGAATTCAGGAACGGATCCGGAATCACAAATTGATTCTCAAACTGGAGATTCTCAAACTGGAGATTTTGAAACCTCATTCTCAAGTCTTCAGATTGAGACAAAAGGCGTTTCGGGAACGTCCCCTTCGGACAACAAACTGGACGCCAAAACCGGGGATAAATACCAGATTCCCGCTTTGTTTAGCGGTTTACGTGTGCTAAAGAAAGGAGCGATCGGAGAGGAGAGGGAAACGGTGTCGGAAATCAAACAGCGCGACACAGACCGAGCGCTGCTCAACCTCAAACAGCACGTCAACAAAGCCAGAGTCGAACAGCTGAACGCCACCAATGTGACCAGAAAGAAAAACGAACCTCGAAATTTGTCTGAAATCACTAGTTTGCTCCAAAAAGGCCCCAGAGAGGACGCCGTAGACCCGACCTCGGGAAACGCTGGCAAACCGGCCACCGATTCCACGTACGATGCGTTAAAGTCCAAACTATTCAGCTCTAAACCGGCTAAGAAGGATCCGGGGGAGACGGTGCTGGATCTGGACGCGGTGAGGAAGAAGAAGAAGAGCGATAAAGAGTTGCTGAGGTCCATCTTCCAGAGACAGCTGAGCAGATCTCCAGTCGCTGACGTCAAGAGCCCTACCGAGGTCAAAGTATGTGGGGTTTATCACAGCGACCCTTCAGTTTCACTTCTTTAGAGGCAAAGCCTCAACAAACAAGGCAAAAACATTTGGAAAATAATCATAAAACTCTCACATCTCTAAGATGAAGTCCTATTTATCTAATAGCAATCATTCATTAATTATTCGTTCTTTACGTCATGGTTTTTGTTAACATAGTCACTGAAATACATTCATTTCTAGCATCAGAATTATAATTTCATTATTATTATTTTTAAGTTTTATCTGATTTTTAAAGGTCCAAAAAAACATCTTTGCTACGCGTCAGTGAATTAAACAGATTTTTTTTTTACCAGCAATAAATATTGTAGTCTATGAATCTGCATTTTTGCTAACGGCACATTTTGTCCTTATGGAAATAGAATTATTTCGATTTTAACACTTTAGGTTAATTAGTTTTGAGCGACAGTTGAGCAGATCTCCAGTCTCTGACATCAAGAGCCCTGCCGAGGTCAAAGTGTGTGTGATTTATCACAGCGATCCTTCAGTTTTAAAGTTCGCTTGTCTGTCATTACAGGGTGGAATATTGTCTTTAGTCAAAGTCTCGACACACAATACCAAAAATAATTGGAAAATAAACAAAAATATTACACAAAACCCACAAAACTCTATAATGTCCTATTTATCTAATAGCAATCATTCATTAATTATTCATTCTCTACTTCGTGATTTTGTCAACATAGTCACTGAAATGCATTCAGAATTATTTTATGAAGAATTCTATTATTATTATTATAATTTGTTTTTGTTTTATCTTACTTTTAAAGGCCAAAACAAACATGTTTGCTACACGTCTGAATTAAACTGAGTTTTTTATTTTTTCAGCAATAAATATAGTTTACAGTCTATGAATTTGTATTTTTGCTAACAGCACATTTTGTCCTTATGTAAATATAATTACTTAGATTTGAACAATTTATGTTAATCAGCCTCGTTAGTTAACACGAACTAA
Source organism: Rutilus rutilus (assembly GCA_021464565.1). Classification (NCBI taxonomy): domain Eukaryota; kingdom Metazoa; phylum Chordata; class Actinopteri; order Cypriniformes; family Leuciscidae; genus Rutilus; species Rutilus rutilus. The sequence goes on from JAJAQA010000018.1 coordinate 863,441, forward strand.
CATTGAATGGTCTTGGTTTAATTATGGTTGATGTTAATTTGTAAAAAATTTTTAAATCAGAACGTTAATGCACTCATGAGTCAATGAATTTTCCACAGTATTTTATTAACTGCCGTTAACATTATGAATGCTACAACAATATATAACGCTCAGTTTAAGTTCATGCTAGCAAATACATTAGCTCGTGCTGACCAATGAGACTTCACTGTAAAGTGTTAGTCTTAACACTGGCCTTGGTGGCAAGTAAAGTCTTATTCACTCACCAAAACCATTTTTCACTTGCGTTTGGTGAGTGTTAATCTCAGATTCTTTGGTTTGCTAGTTTTTAAAGTGCTTTATTCATTAATTTAACTTTAGTTAGTTATGAAAGACTAAATATTAATACTAAATAAAATTAAATTCCTGCTAACAGGGAATGTTCTGGCAAGCTTCTCTCAAAGTTATGATCAAACGCTCTTCATATAATGTCTATTCAAAGTCATCTGGTCTTTAATAATGTTCTCTAAACATCAGCACAAAAACATAATTCATACATCATTCATGGAATGTTTCAGTTGGATGTTCATCTAGCATTTATTAAATGTAACCGCTTGTTTCAGAACGTTCCCATAATGTTTGAAGAATGATAAAATGGAATGTTTAATGTTCTCATAACCAAGAAACTCGGCAGCCGAGTTTGCATATACAATTATACGTCAAAGTTACAACATACAAATAATATATAAAAATAAAGTATATAAACATAAAACATGCAACCGGTTAAAAACATTTACACACCATTAATTTACTCTGATTAAAATTTTTAATTGACTACGACACACCAAATCTTCAGCTTCATCAGTCTAGAGAAGATGGCATATTATTTTAATGCAGTGCATGATCTTTAACTTCCTCTGGGACTTCATGTCTGCGCTCTCTGTGTTTCTGCTCAGTCTGAGGTGACGTCTCCGTCGGATGGCGAGGACCGAACGCCTGGGCGTCTGCAGGCCGTCTGGCCTCCACCCAAAGAGGATGGAGAGGAGAAGGTGGGACTGCGCTACACAGAAGCAGGTGAAGAGGCCCTTTAGTAACATTTTCTTAAAAAGGTGCAGTGTGTGATATTTAGGAGGATCTGATGACAGAAATGCAGTATCATACACATAACTATGTTTTCAGTGGTGTATAAAGACCTTACATAATGAAGCGTTATGTGTTTATTAGCTTAGAATGAGGCGTTTCTCTCTACACACACCACGGGTCCGCTTACATCCACATGTTTCTACGGTGGCCCTGAACGGACAAACGCGTTTCGTCACTATGTTGTTCTTCGTGTAAAGAAGCTTCAGCGAATAAAACACTGACACAATGATGAACAAGTCACAATAATATTCCCAATAACATATGTGCTCTAAGAACGCTTTGATAATGTTCCCATTGAGTTATGAAAATGTTATTTCTGAATGTTCTCTGAATGCTCAAAACATCCAGTTTGTTCTTGTTATGAATATTAAGGAAACATTTCATTGTATCTTTCTTCAAACATTATGGGAACGTTACTTTTGAATGTTAACAAGTAGTAACATTAAAAAAAAGACAAACATCCAACTGAAACATTTCAGAAAAAACACACTATGAACGATGTATAAATAATGTTTTTGTTCTAACGTTTAGAGAACATTATTAAAGACCAGATACTTTGAATGAACGTTCTATTAACGTTAATGGAAGAACGTTTGTTTATAACTTTGAGAGAACCTTGACAGAACATTAACGAGAGTTATAGAGCAAGTAAAGCTCATTGATGTTTTTTAGTTTTATATTTGTGACCCTGGACCACAGAACCAGTCACATGGGTCAACTCTTTTTAAATTGAGATGTATACATCATATAAAGCTGAATAAATAATCTGTCCACTGATGTGTGGTGTGTTATGATAGGACAATATTTGGTCGAGACACAACTATTGAACATCTGGAATCTGAGGGCGCAAAAAAATCGAAACTTTGAGAAAATCTCCTTTAAAGTTGTTCATTTATGTTCTCGATTGTGCTGCATTCACTCACACAAATACATGTTTTATATATTTACGGTAGGAAATTTACTAAATATCTTCATGGAACATGATCTTTACTGAATATCTGATTTTTGGCATAAAAGAAAAATGGATAATTTTGACCCATTTAATGTATTGTTGGATATTGCCACAGATAAACCCGTGCGACTCGAGACTGGTGACGTGATCCGGGGTCACATTTGTCCTGCGTGATTGTGCGGCTCTTGTGTTTCGGTGTCATGTGATGCTCTTAATCAGATGTAAAGCAGCATCCCTCGTTTGACAACAGAACAGCTGAACGCAGGAACATGATTTATCAAATTACACAAAGCCGTTAATGGCTTCTGACTGGGAACACAAACCAGCCGTACTGGTTCCTCCAGCTCTGACCTTAAACCAGGGCAGCTCAACCTCCCTCAAAAGCCCACACACACACACACACACACACACACACACACACACACACACACACACACACACACACACACACACACACACACACACACACACGTGAGCTTCAGAGAACATATCAGTGCTCGTCTGAGCGTGTAAAACATGCATGCGTTGAATCATATTGAAGACTAAAAGGTTCCTCCTCAGTGTTTCTGTCTTGTTTTCCAGCACAAATATCTAAACACTCTTAAATCAAGAGACATTTACTGAAGGAGCAAAATTATATTAAGTCTCGTTTTCTGAAAAATGAAGTAAGTTTGTGCTTAAACCAACAGTGGTGTCATTGTTTTCACTTTGAATTAAGATTATCTTTCTGACCCCATTTGCGGATATTTCTTGTTTTCAGCAGAAACTCATTTTTGGTTCATTTTCAGAAAACAAGAAATCTTGAGTTACGAATGTTTGACCAAAGACAGAAATACTGAGGAAGAGCTTTTTCAGTCCACATCATATAACTTGCTCTGACTTGACTTGAATTTAAGTTTTATGAGCTCATGCGAATGTTAATAGTCAGAAAGAATCTATACGTTAGCATTGAGCTTTACTTGAATATGATGGAAAGATCAATGCTTTTAAACACGTTTCCCAAAGGAAAGAACAATCGTAGTATCTCCTATAGCTTCTGACGCCTCTACCCAGCTTACAAGAATATGTTCTAACGTTCCCATTAAGTTATGAAAAAGTGTTTTAAACTTGTTTTTTCTTGTTATGTGAACGTTACGGAAACATTAATGGAGCCAAACGTTATGGGAATTATTATTTCGAATGTTCTCTGAAACAAGTAGTAACATTTAAAAAAAAAAAAGTTAGATGAATTAAAACATTTCAGAAGAAGTGACATTATTTTTGCCGTTTGTGTTTGTCAAGTCAGTTTTATTTCTACAGCGCTTTATACAGTACAGCTCGTTTCAAAGCAGGTAAACAACATAATCAATGATGCACTCTCTATCAGATAAGAGGCGAACTCAGCTTGTGCTGATCCAGTAGTGGCATTATTAAATCTGTGTGTGTGTGTGTGTGTTCCTCAGAGCACCAGGCCGCCCTCCTCCAGCTGAAGAGAGAGAGTAAAGAGGAGCTGGAGAAACTGCATGTAAGTGTGGAGAGACTGCAGTACTGACGGTAAACACTAGATGTCAGGAGAGATCTTCTCTTTAACAAACACCACCAGTGATCCTGCGGTTTCTGACTGACTAGGGTTATTATAGATGACCATAAAAACATAGTTTTTTATTTTTTTTACTTGAAATAAAATAAACTTTACATGAAAAATAATCAATTTTACACACAATATTTTTTGTAATTTTGGCTAAATTATATTATACAGTGATGAACTTTTTTTTAAACCACTTCAAATGTTGACTAAAGTTGTCCTAAGACAAGAACGGGTAATGTTCAAAATTCATGTATAACTTTGATGAAAGGTTGTGATCCACTTCAAATGTTGACTACTGTATATTACCTATCAAATATGATATATTCTAGATATCTGTAATATAATGAAATATATATATATATTTTTTTTAACATGAACAACATCAGTCAGAAATGAAGTTTTTAACAGTGATGTTTCAGTTTTTACCCTCACCACAGCTTAACCCCCCCCATAAATAAGTACATCCATAAATAAAAAAATAAAGAAACTGCACAATATAAAAGAAAATTTCTAAAAACAGCACCGATAGGAAAGATCCTTTCACAAAGGAAAGATACCAATAAATAACAAATGCACAGATTAATAATAGGTTGAGTCATAGATTTATTTTTGTGTTGATTTTACAGACATAGAAAATTTTACAGAAAATGTTTTTTTTAATGATTAATATTTAAAAAAAACATAAATTTTTCATTATATTATATAATATATACAAACATAAAGAGATTAAATGAAATTAAGAATTATTTATTTTGTTATAATACAAATACAATACAATTAACTAATACAAATGACAAAACACAATATTATATCTATATCTATCTAACTATATATATATATATATATATATATATATATATAAAAAAAAAATTCCTGAAATAAAAAACAAACGTTTTTAACAAATATTTATTTTTAACCAAAATAACTAAAACTGAAATTAAAAAAACCTATCTATGTGTATAAAAAAAACTAATACAACTTAAAAAAACACACAATAAAATGACTAAAACTTTAACTAAAATTAAACTGAAAACAGAAAATATAAAGAAAAGCTGTAGTAGTATCTCAATAACACTATAATTATTTATATTAAATTATATATATTTTTTCGTTTAGTGTATGAATCATTTATATTATAGACCAGGAACATGTATTAAGAAAACAGTAAATGCTTCATGGAACGTGTAACCAGATGCTGACTCTCTCAAACACACACACACACACACACACACACACACACACACACACACAGCGCTCCGCTTCTCTCCTGTCAGTTCAGCACTAAATGCAGATTTACTTATAGCTCGACGCGCCAAGTTATGAGGACAGCTCCCAGCAGTCCATTTGCAGTCTGGACAATATGAGGTTTTATCATTTTTGAAAGTATATAAAACCACGAGAGCCGATGTGGAAAATCAGTGACGTAGACGAACGACTGCTTTACGAGCTCAGCTCTCTCAGGATCAACACTTCTGCTCAGTTTCTGATCAAATAGATGCAGCTTTAGAAGCAAGAGAGAGTTACTGTATGTGTAGATTATACAGTCAAGCCAACATTTATTCAGACTCCTTCAACATTTCTCACATTATCACAGTTTATTCGCTATAGTTTAGAAAATAAATTTCATGTCTCACACATGAATTATGTTGAATATCTGTCAGCTGTTAAATTTAACTACACAATTAGATAATACCAGTTTAGCTCAACCAATCACCAAGCAATGCTTCATTGTGTTCAGTCTGTGTGTAAAAAGAGCATTAGCAATTAAAGAAAACACACTTCAGCAAAACATGATCAGCTCAAAGTGTCCCAATCATTTTTGGTCACAAATGTCACTGGTAGTCACTGTATGAAGAATTATTGGGTATAATATGTCACAGTTTACTTTATTTTGCTCTCCTCACTTAGTGAGAATAAATAAATGAAGTATAGAATAAAAGAATAGATGATATTGGATGTGAGGGCCGAATGAAGGAAAGCCTCGATGTTCTGACGGACTCCAGATGCTCCTGGCGGCTCCTCGTATGACATAAGATGATGTTTTACTGCTGAACGCGTCTCGATCTCCTCTGTAAAGCTGCGGTCGAGGCTGTCGCGCTCGCTCAGGGAAACCCTCCATCATCTCAGACTGAAGGAAGAGTTTAAATGCACTGATAGAGGCGCTCTGAAACCGGCAGCGGACTGACTGAAACCATTACAGATGATATGTGTGATTTGGTGTTGTTGAGTAAATTCAGTGTTTCTTGTAAATAATAGACCTAACTTTCTAGATTTTTATATTAAAAAAATATAATCTTGCTTAGCAATGCAGAACTAGTGGTTTTCATCTGTGCCGTTTCTAAGATCCTCTGATGGTCTGTTTATTGTCCATCCAAATTAACTCACCGGCCAATTTAACTCAATTTGGCTACAAATTTTTAAGTTGCCGGCCACTCAGAAATTCTACTAGCCAGAAAAAGAATAATAAAAAAGCAGACTAATATATATATATATATCTCCTCTCTTCCTCTTTCATCCTCATCCTTTTCACCAAAAATGTATTTTAGATGGACAGATCAATACAGTACAAAGAACATCAAATAAATGTAGGATGTTTGAAAATAACAATATCTTTTCTGTTCACCAAATGCTTTTTAATCTTCACTATTGCTTCAATGCAATTGAGCAAGCGTGCCGTTATTTTATTGTGTAGTGACGTGTGTTCAAGTAAGCCAGATATGAGCAGATTCTTGTGCATTTTCTATTCTATACTATTCTATTTGTTTTTTCGCTTTGGATAAAAGCGTCTGCTAAATGATTAAATGTAAATGTAAATATATCATGATGACTCACGAGTATTTGCACTAAATCTGTGCAGATTTGTCTTACACGAACTTCCCCAGCAAAGTGAGTAAATATAAGTAACGCCAAATTGGACATCGTTAGTCATTAATTTGACTAATAGTAATTCAGTATTTCACGTAAATAATAAATTACTAGATTTGTATATAAAAAAAATATTATATTGCTATTAAAACAGACTAATATATATATATATATATATATATATATATATATATATATATTATAAAATTTGGATTTCATACATTAATTTCTTATTCAAACAAAATCCTGTCATCCAGCATCTCCTCTCTTCCTCTTTCATCCTTTTCACCAAAAATATGTCTGTGTTTAAGTGAGTAAATATAATAAGTAGTGCCAAATTTGCTCGTGATTTGACAGCGTTTCCCGCCACAGTTGATTTTTACCCGCATTTGGTGGGTTGGAGGGTGTTAATTTCAAACCCTGTTTGTGACTAATAATAATTGTCATTTTTGTATGCGTATGAATCCAGGCAGATTTCGAGCTGCGGCTCTTCCGGGTCCGAGGCGAACACGCGGAGGCCGTCTCCGGTCTGCAGTCGCTCATCGACGGGCTCCAGCGGGAACAGGCGTGTGTCTCCGGACAGGAGCGCCGCGAGCTTCATGAGGTGTGTGTGTCCACCGAAGACGACCTGCCGCCCAAAAGCTTCCGCAATGTGTGTGTCCAGACCGACCGCGAGACCTTCATCAAAACCCCCGAGGGTGACGACGCTAAACCACTGAACTCCAGCTCCAGCCTGCCTAAAAAACTCAACCTGGACTCCATTAGTGTGAGTTTAGGTGTGAGTCCAGGAGCTCCGCCTCCACCACCTCCTCTTCCAGGTAGCTCCGCCCCCTGTCCACCTCCTCCTCCACCCTTACCTGGGTTTGCACATGCCCCGCCCCCTCCTCCTCCCCTTCCAGGAGCACAAGCTCCGCCCCCTCCTCCTCCCCTTCCAGGAGCACAAGCTCCACCCCCTCCTCCTCCCCTTCCAGGAGCACAAGCTCCACCTCCACCGCCGCCCCTCCCTGGGGCTCCTCCCCCGGCTCCGCCCCCTCCTGGTCTCCCTGGAGCCCCGCCTCCTCCTCCTCCAATCCCGGGCTTCGGCCCGCCGCCTCCTCCGGCTCTCGGCTTTTCCGGATTCGGCCCGATGGTTGAGAAAGCGCCTCGTAAACCTGCGGTGGAACCGGCCTGCCCCATGAAACCGCTTTACTGGAACCGCATTCAGATTCAGGACAACAAGTAAGTCCTCTACACCAGACTCAAGAAATATATGACTTTCTTTCTTTCTTCTGTGAAACACAAGAGCAATATTTTGAAACGTGTTTTTTTTTGCAATACAATGAAAGTCAGTGTTTTCTAATGTTATTTGGTTTCCGACATTCTTCAAAATATCTGCAATTGTGAAAAAAATTCATAAACATTTGGAAATACCCCTGAGAAACTTTGCGTTCGCTCACAAAACCTTTGCGTTATTTTGCAAAACTGGCATTTCCTCAAGAAACGTTGTTTTCACTTGCATTCCCCTGAGAAACACAAAAGCATTGACATTATATTTCCTCCCATCTTATATTTTGTCCATCACCATGTCCCTTTAGGCGCTCCGTACTATTGAACTTAGTGTAAATAGCATTTAAAGCTATTTGCACTCATGGAGTGGCTATTTGCACTTTTGCACGTACAAAATGTCTGTCAAATATAAATGATTCTGGCCTTAAAGTCCTCCTGTAGTCAATAATTGTATCCCTTAAAACTCATCTTTAATCACCAAAATGACATATTTAAATGTTTTTCTTTGAAAAAAACGTCTTAATGCCTTAAAATATCTTGAATGTAACTCGACACCCTTGCCTCATTTAGTATGCGTGGTTCTATGAATATGCAAATTCACCCCGCCTCCACTCACTCACTCAGCTCAGAGATCCACTGGTTGACGATCACACGTTGATCTGATTGGTTACAAGGTAGTTTGTGACGTCAGAAACACCAGCGATTTCAAAGCGTGTGTTTGAGACTGTCTTTGGTTCACTGCAGTTTTAAGGAGGAAATACTCAGCAATGGTGTCGACTTATGAACTTACACATGCTTTGTCTTAAAGCAGATTAAAAACACCACATAGACACATAAACAACATTAAAAGCTGGATTTTCTCCACAGGGGGACTTTAAAGTTGCAATTTAATCAGTGACACGCATTCAGAGATGTCTCTGTCCATCTGCATTAACTAACGGGACCCTTATTGTAAAGTGTCACCACAAATATCATATTTACTAGCAATGCCAAGTTCATTGGTTGGATTCCCTGAAAATGCATGAACTGATCGCATATATACTTAGAATGCAATGGAAGTCAGTTTGGATAAAAGCATCTGGCAAATGCATGAATGTAAATGATCAGTTTTTTCAGTTGAAAATAACGTTAAATCACACACATGAAGTGCTGTGTTCATGCATCTGTGTCACGGGCTCAGTGAGCTTCCGCTGCGTGTTCAAGTGTTTATATGAGCAGCTTTACGGGCCTGTGTTACTGTGAGAGGGATTAGAAGCGGATACAGTGATTCTTCCCCACACGCGCCTGCAGTAAACGTTACAGTAGTGCTGTTATATTACATCATTACAGTCACGCTCCTCAGCGATGACATCTGTGGCTTTTACTGCATTTCTGTGTGTTTTATGAAAGAGTTTGATAGAAGACCAGATCATTGAGCTTGAAAATACTGGCGTTTTACACTCTGAGCCTGTGTTATTTTTTTTATCATTAATATATTCTATTCAAACACATTTATTTGCATAGTGCATTTCACAATACATATCGTTTCAAAGCAGCTCTACAGAAAGTGCATCCCGAGATAAAACAGAAGAAAATAGAAAATAATTGGCATAGCTGCTGTTCATAACAGATAATCATGTGCATTTGATCTGATATAACTGGAGTATAAGGTTTTGAGGTGCATTATGTGAATGCTAGGCTAAAGAAATGCGCCTTTAATCTTGATTTAAACTGGGAGAGTCTGAGGCTGAACATTATCAGGTATCATACCTAATAATTGATACGGAACTTAATAGGTAACCTATGGAAGCTTGTTTCCGCCACAGAATAAAACATTTTGAAAGATAATTGTGACTTTTTATCTCTCAATTGCGAGTTTATATCTCGCAATTCTGACATCTTTTCTCAGGATTGTGTCCAAGTCCAATTCTAAGGAAAAAAAGACTGACGGTTTCTTCCTCAGAATTGCGAGTTTATATCTCACAATTGTGTGTTATAAAGTCAGAATTGCGAAATATAAACATGCAATTCTGAGAAAAAAGTCAGATTTCTGACTTTATAACATACAATTGAACTTTATATCACTCAATTCTGACTTTATAACATATAATTGAACTTTATATCACTCAATTCTGACTTTATAACATACAATTGAACTTTTTATCATTCAATTCTGACTTTATAAAATACAATTGAACTTTATATCACTCAATACTGACTTTATAACACAATTGAACTTTATATCATTCAATTCTGACTTTATAACATACAATTGAACTTTATATCACTCAATTCTGACTTTATAACATATAATTGAACTTTATATCACTCAATTCTGACTTTATAACATACAATTGAACTTTATATCATTCAATTCTGACTTTATAACATACAATTGAACTTTATATCATTCAATTCTGACTTTATAACATACAATTGAACTTTATATCACTCAAATCTGACTCTATAACACGCAATTGAACTTTATATCACTCAATTCTGACTTTATAACATACAATTGAACTTTATATCACTCAATTCTGACTTTATAACATACAATTGAACTTTATATCACTCAATTCTGACTTTATAACATATAATTGAACTTTATATCACTCAATTCTGACTTTATAACATACAATTGAACTTTTTATCATTCAATTCTGACTTTATAAAATACAATTGAACTTTATATCACTCAATACTGACTTTATAACACAATTGAACTTTATATCATTCAATTCTGACTTTATAACATACAATTGAACTTTATATCACTCAATTCTGACTTTATAACATATAATTGAACTTTATATCACTCAATTCTGACTTTATAACATACAATTGAACTTTATATCATTCAATTCTGACTTTATAACATACAATTGAACTTTATATCACTCAAATCTGACTTTATAACATACAATTGAACTTTATATCATTCAATTCTGACTTTATAACATACAATTGAACTTTATATCATTCAATTCTGACTTTATAGCATACAATTGAACTTTATATCACTCAAATCTGACTTTATAACATACAATTGAACTTTATATCATTCAATTCTGACTTTATAACATACAATTGAACTTTATATCATTCAATTCTGACTTTATAACATACAATTGAACTTTATATCATTCAATTGTGACTTTATAACTTGCAATTGTGACTTTAGATCACGAAATTCTGAACTGAAAAAAAGTTAGAATTGTGAGATAAATAATTGCAATCAACTTTTTAATTTTGATATTTTGTGGCGGAAACAAGCTTCCATAGTAACCAGTGTAGAGATGATAAAATTGGTGTTATATGATCATATTTTCTTGATCTAGTAAGAACCCTAGCAGCTGCATTTTGGACTAATTGTAGCTTGTTTACTGAGAATGAAGGACAACCAGCTAGTAATGCGTCACAGTAATCTAGTCTAGAGGTCATGAATGCATGAACTAGTTTTTCTGCATCAGAAACAGAGAGAACGTTCCAGAGCTTAGCAATGTTTATGAGGTGGAAGAAGGCTGTTTTTGTAACATATGAAATATGATTTTCAGAAGGGAAATTGTTGTCTAATTTAACTCCCAGGTCTTTAACTGTAGAGGACGGAGTTACAGCACATCCTTCTAAATGCAAATCATATTCTAATAGGTTCTGTGTACAGGTTTTTGGTCCAATAAGTAATATCTCAGTCTTAGCTTAACAGAAGAAAATTACAGGTCATCCAATATTTTAAATCTTTAACACACTTAATAATTTAGAGATTTCATCTGGGTGTGATGAAATGTATATCTAATTCCATGTTTTCTTGTAATATTACCAAGTGGCAGCATATATATTGAAAATAGCAGAGGTCCGAACACAGAGCCTTGCTACACTCCGTAATTTACCGTACTGACGTTATCTTAAATTTTTTTCCCTTTTAAAAAGACAAAATGGTTACGGTCTGGTGGGTACGATCTAAACCAGCTTAATGCCTGTCCCTGAATACCAGGGTAAAGTCTGTCCCTCAGGATAAAGGAGTGGAAACCAGACTGTTTAAAGACTCTCTCGTACACCATCGGCCTGTTTGTGTTGCTCGTGTTTCTCAGCAACGGCAGAAACCAAATAATTCTCATCTGAGAGAATCGGTAAAAAATACTTCAGATCAGTTTCACTGTCTTTATATTCAGTTTTAATGGAATCACGGCACAGCAATGAACTCAGAAAGTAGAAATAAACGTTAAACGAATGCTGTTCGCCTTTGCAATACCAGCCGACTTTAACATCTCACATCTGTTCCTCCATCGGTGTTATTTTAAGAGCGTTTGTCTCATGTTCTCAAACGCTGATCGATCACTGCTGTGTGTGTGTGTGTGTGTGTGTGTGTGTGTGTGTGTGTGTGTGTGTGTGTGTGTGTGTGTGTTTTACAGTAATAACACACTCTGGAGTTCGCTGGAAGAGCCCAATATCATAAACGCCAAAGAATTTGAGGATCTGTTCTCTAAAGCCGCCTTACAAGCCAAGAAGAAACCGCTATCAGACACGTATGAGAAGAAGAACAAAGCCAAAAAGGTACGTCACAGCCATGACAAATTAGTCTGATATCTTTGCTGGGTTTATATAATGGTCAGTGCTTCCTGTAAAGATGCTTTGTGTGTTAACATAAATGCATAGAGTGTTTATAGCTTGTAATTAAAGGAAATCACATTGTTTTTACCACTAGAGGGGGTTTCAGGCACATTATGTGTCTCACTGCCAAACATAATAACCTTAAAGTCATCATGAAAGGGAAGTTGCGCTGATCTTTTCTCCTCTATTGTGTCGTATATCCGAGAGAAACGCTTTCTGGAACAAGAACAAATGTGGGCGGGGCTTGATTGTGTCTGTGGGGAATTGATTGGATGGTTGTGGTTTGCTATTGGCTGATCTCCTGTGAGTGACAGGTTGCCCCGCCCTCGTCATAAGAGAAGAGATGCTGCAAGAGGAACTTATTCTGATTCAAGATTATTAAAACAATAATGTTGTGCATCGATAAATCATCTAGAATAAACACAGTAATATTCCATAAAAAACTAGAATAAAAAATTAAGTTATTTTATGCATGAAGCCACATCATGTGATGACAATGTGTTGGTTTCATAAAGATCATTGTGCTTTGGAGTAATTTATCATTGACATGCAAGGAATGAGGGATTTACTGTTAGTACATGCATTAATAAGCTTATTTTGAGCTCTTATTCCCCATAATCCCGCTGTGCACTAGTACTTAGTGCTGTTCTGATCAGATGTACAGGCTACATATGGGGGTTAAAAGACAATATTCTACAATATGTTATCGATTTAACGATGCGGCTGAGATTTATGGTGCATGGACATTAACTGGCTTTCATTCAAGTCAGTTATTGTGGTCAGGCAGAAGTGACTCTTTCAGCGGTGTGTGTGTGTGTGTGTGTGTGTGTGTGTGTGTGTGTGTTTCACTGGACTGTGCAGTTGTGACAGTAATGGCTGGTCTCTGGTCTGGCGTCCGAGAAGTTAAAAATTCAGGCTGGACCCAAAACAGTCCAGACACACTTGATCAATCAGCTGGGCTCCACATCGCCTGTGTGTGTGTGTGTGTGTGTGTGAGTGAGAGGGGACTTAAGCCTGAATGCACACACACTCATGGGGACTCGTGTCACTGTGGGCCTAAACTGAGGAAACAAGCTTATAAATCATACAGAATGAGTGAAAATGTAAAAGTGTGTGATGGGTAGGTTTAGGGGTCAGGTTAGTGTGTGTGTATATGTGTGTGTGTGTGTGATGGGTAGGTTTAGGGGTCAGGTTAGTGTGTGTGTGTGTGTGTGTGTGTGTGTGTGTGTGTGAGAGTGGTCAGTCTGGGCTTCTGCTACATCATCAGTTGAATCATCGCTCCTATCGAGTCTTTGTTGGTCAGTTTCATCAAATTGTGAGAGACTTTATTCATTTTTAAATGTGCGTAAAAACACATGAATGGAAACAGTTTATGACGAGTTTTGGAGAGTATAAATGTACAGGTTAGCTGTGATGTAGCATATGAATCATATCCATCACCTGTCACTGGCACACACTGGAGCTTTAGGAAGGGTAAGTGTGTGAGAGAATCTCTCGTTGGTGTTTCTCAGATATCTGTAGTTCAGTGTTTATCCTCTCAGACCTGATCCTCACAGCTGAAGTGTGTCAGTGTTGCTGTGTTGAGCCGGTCGTGATGCTCAAACAAACACAGTCCGTGTTTACATTCTGCATATTCAACCAGAGCATCCAAAACATCTCAGACGTCACCGTTAACCATTTAACCACCAGCTTCCCATAGATGAGTTTCATTTAGCCATGAGAGCTGCAGGCTTTCTGATTAACACACATATTATTATTTCAGTAACACTTTACAATAACGTTCATTAGTTAGCATGAACTAAGAATGAGCAGCACTTCTTCAGCATTTATTAATCTTAATAATATTGATTTCAACATTTACTAACACATTATTAAAAACTAAGGTTGTATTAGTTAACATTAGTAAATGCACTGTGAACTAACATGAACTAACAATGAACAGGTGGATTTTTATTAACTAACATTAACAAAGATTAACAAATACTGTAACAAATGTATTGCTCATCGTTAGTTCATGCTAGTAAATACATTAACTAATGTTACCATTATTTCAAATGATTGTAGGATTATTGCATTTTTATAAACGAGTATCCGGCGAAGTTCTGCCTTTCTGTGTGTGATTAACGTGAAATGATTTATTTAGCCTTTAGCGACCGTGAAAAGGTTAATAGATGCTGGAACTCTCTTGTCTTGGCTAAACACAAGCGCCGCGTTTGCAGATCATCCGTCATGTGTGTGTTTACTCGTTCTGAATCACCCTTCTGAGAAACCGGCCTCCAGGAAAACCAGACGAGGTCTGAGTCGCAGTCCTGACGGTGCAATAGAGCCGGGCCGAGAACCAGACTCGATCAATAGTGTTGCCGTCTCGCGTGTGGCGTCGCGTCTCAGAGCTCAGAGTGATGACACCGCTCAAAGCATGAGGCTAGTGATCAGCGTTAGCTAATTACAGGGTTCCTACAGGGTGCTAGAAGTGCTGGAAAACCCTTGAACACAGACAGATTTCTGAAGAGATGCTTGAAAAGTGCTTGGATTATTGGAAGATAATAGACTATATTAGAAAATAGTGTTTCATTTTATTAATCTTTTCACACCCATCTGAGATAGAGCCGTTTAGCCTAGCTATGAGCGTGATGTTGCTCATATAATTAAAGTATATGATACAGCTTTCATTCTTCAGGTCTATATATATCATATCGGTATCGCCCGATATATGTTCATTTTTAATGTTATCGTTACCGGCCCAATAAGAAAATGTAGCCGATATATGTATATATATATAAAGCTGATAAATAATGTATTATTTCCTCCAGCTGAGACTCTTCAGATTCGCACTGTTCAACATGATGCTTTTAAATTGCTTGAAATATGATTGAAATCACTTCAAAAAAGGAAATTACAGTTCAGTGCAACAGGTCATATTGGCTACACAAAATTATTATTATTATTATTATTTTTTTTTAATTATTAAACATTATAATTGTGTGTTTGGGACATGGATTTTAATGGTGAGACTTTTGTTTTTATTATCAGGCTCTCAAAAATTATCTAAAAATGAGAATTTAGATTTATCGGCCGATATATCGGTTATCGGCTTTAAAATTTAAAGGATTATCGGTTATCAGACAAAATGTTCAATCCGTGCGTCGCTAGTCTTCTGGCTCAACCTCAATAACTGTTAAAAAGCTTTAAAACATATTTCCGTAGTAAATGGCCTGTTTTGGCAGTACATTGTCTTTTCCATCTATAGGCGCGTTTCCATTACAGATTTGCACAAAACTTTTGCTTTTTTTTTTTTTTTTTTATCGATTAAAAAACTATTGCGAAATGGCGATCGGTTCCATTAGCTGATGTTATGCGACTAAAACGTCTTTTTTTTTTTCCTCTCGCTGTCAGTCATTCCAAAAATCATGGCAACGGACGTTGGTAGGTTTATATACATCACAGCCACCGCACTAGACATTATTATTATTATTATTATTATTATTAATAGAAGGAAACGTAGGCGTGTTATCCAAGCATTAATGTAAGGAAAGACCCTTATACTTGAGAACGGCATGTATGAGGTGCTTCTGGGTGTTTCTCCCTCAGATCTGCTTCCAGGTCTTGATTGTGGCATTTATTTGAGGTTTAGAATCCAGTATTTCTGTAATTCTTCTGTCTTTTATGAATTTAATAAAGAGCTCTGTCTCGTCTTCTGTCCAAACACACCGCCTCATCGACGTCAGGTGACTGTAAATGCGCAAAAACTGTTTCCAGTGCAGTTTTGCGAAATATTCCTTTTTCGAATTGCCTGAAAAACCTCCTCATGCGAGCGGGAAAACCTCCTCATGCGAGCGGGAAAACTTTTTTGAGATAAATGGGAGTTTTTGCGAAATTGACGTGTTTCCATTGGCCGTATTTTCAATTCGCAATTTCAATTTCAATTTGCGCAATTTGAAGGGTAATGGAAACGCAGCTTATGATCGAGATGTTTGCTAAATAAAACCTTTTTATGCATGTGCTTAAAGGCCTTAAAACGCTTGAACACCGATAATTGCTGCTCGCACCATATTTATTTGTTATTGTATGTATTATATCTGAGTCTGTTAGGAGAGGTGAGGAAATGTGTGGCTGTGAATGTGTGTTTTGATCTCTGAACATATTATGAATGAATGAGGCATTTATATAGCGCTTTCATAAGTAACTGTACACCCAAAGCTTTACAGTCGTGTCAGGGGATCTCTCCTCATGTAAATCACATGCTCGTGTGTGTTGTGCGGACACATGTCGATGAGAGGAGAAGGCGTGCTCCATCAGCAGTGCAACTCTCCCTAAAACACAATCGAGAGGAATCAGCGAAGGGCAGGGTCAAACACGACGGCTAATTCGTGTCATGTGTTCGAGTGCATCCGCTACTCGCATTCTCAGCGCCTTTACTCGCTCCTGATTATCATATCAAAGCGCACGAGGGGGGCGGAGCCTCCGTCATCTCCGTCCGCTCATTGGACGAGCTCTAATGACTAGCATGTGGCGTCAGGAGAACATGTGTCCGAATATCTGTGCATTTAAGACGGCGGGATCTGTGTGTGCTGTTCTGATATTCATATTCAGAGAAATATTGCATTATTTTAAATATCTAAAATATTTAATTATCATGTGTTGTTCATTGTACTATAAAAAAAATACGATGTAACTTTCAGAACTCAAACTCCTGCAGAAATTACTTGACCTTTACAATGTCAGATTTTTTGCTTATTTATGCATTTTATTTGTATTATTATGTATTTAAGTGTTTATTTATTTATTTTTGTCCTTTATTTTCTGTTCTTTCTGCGGCGTGTTCTGGTGTTTCTCTCCGTGATGTCTGAATATCTCTGCATTTAAGACAGCGGGATCTGTGTGTGCTGTTCTGATATTCATATTCAGAGAAATATTGCATTATTTTAAATATCTAAAATATTATTATTATCATCGGTTGAGTTCATTGTACTATAAAACCTGCTGTAACTTTCAGAACTCAAACTCCTCGATCCACAAACTGCAGAAATGACTTGAACTTTACAACGTCAGACAAACAGATTTGTTTTATTTATTTTGCTTATTTATTATACATTTTATTTGTTTATTTGTATATTTTTGTCCTTTTATTTTCTCTTCTTTCTGCGGCGTGTTCTGGTGTTTCTCCCGTCTCTCGACGTCCCTCTCTCCGTGAAGTATGTAAACATCACACGCTCAGATGAATCATTATTAATATGCAGCTTAAACAGTAATAATGCTTCTTAAACAAACTGACATTTTAATTGTTTCTAGCTTTATGCCTTTAGCGCTCTGTGTTTATTGGCCGTGTGTTCTGGGAAGCGCTTGACGCCTGACTGTACACACAGCATTCATATGGATGTGGATTGAAATTCCAGAATTCATAAACTTCACCTCATGGAAGCATGTAATAATCATGTTTATTGCAGTGGCTTCTTCGTCTGCTTTAAAAACTCGATTTTATTTAATAATGTTTATTTGTGAAGTACAACAATTATTTTCTTTCTCAGTATTTTTGTCTTGTTTCCAGTCCAAATAACAAAAAATTCTTAAATCAAGATGGATTTACTAAAGTAGTAAAATGCCATAATATATTATGTCTTTTTATCTGGGGGGAAAAATCTAAATTAAGTTATCGGTTTAAGAAAAAACTCACTTTATTTAGATTTTTCCCCCCAGAAAACATTTTACTACTTTAGTAAATCCGTCTTGATTTAAGATTTTTTCGATTTTTGGACTGAAAACAAGACAGAAAATCTTTTTTTGCAGTGACATATATATTTCATACCCTCTCCAAGACAGAGGGGAATAAACTTTCTATAATTTTCCGTTTATATTCCACCTTTTAGGAAACTTCATGGTGTCTGAAATCTTCCATTCTAACACTCACTCTAAAGCATAACCGTGTCAGGATCATAACGCATAGCAAACAGGCGATTGATCGGACAATAGTTGGAATATGAATCAGTTAAATTCAAGAAATACCTCAGCCAATCACACGACAGCATTTCATCATGATCAAGACGATCAGTTCAAACTGAGCATCATAATGAGGAAGAAAGCTGATTTAAGTGACTGTGAATGTGTCATGGTTGTTGAGGATTTTAGTGCAATTTCATTTCAAAGTCAATAATTGTATCCCTTAAAACTCATCTTTAATCACCAAAATGACATATTTAATTGTTTTTCTTTGAAAAAAACGTCTTCATGCCTTAAAATATCTTGACTGTAACTCGACACCCTTGCCTCATTTATTATGCGTGGTTCTATGAATATGCAAATGAGCCCCGCCTCCACTCACTCGCTCAGCTCAGAGATCCACTGGTTGACGATCACACGTTGATCTGATTGGTTACAAGGTAGTTTGTGACGTCAGAAACACCAGCGATTTCAAAGCGTGTGTTTGAGACTGTCTTTGGTTCACTGCAGTTTTAAGGAGGAAATACTCAGCAATGGTGTCGACTTATGAACTTACACATGCTTTGTCTTAAAGCACATTAAAAACACCACATAGACACATAAACAACATTAAAAACTTGATTTTCACCACAGGGGGTATTGTGGAGTGATACGACTTGAGAGAGATGTAGGAAATCACTGGCCTGAGATGGACCGGTTCTGTACTGGTTTTGAGGTGGTTCTGTACTGGTTATGTATTGGTTTTGAGGTGGTTTTGGACTGGTTTAGAGGTGGTACTGTACTGGTTTAGAGGAGGTGGTTCTGTACTGGTTTAGAGGTGGTTCTGTACTGGTTTAGAGGAGGTGGTTCTGTACTGGTTTAAAGGTGGTTTGCAGTCGTTCATTAGTGTGTGTGTGTCAGGGCAGATCTGCTCACATTAATAATGAAGGCTCACTCCACCTGCCGTAATGCAATACTCTCTTCTAAAGACCCGTTGCGCTGGTTCCCACTGAACGCCACAGTAGCTTAACGACTCTAATGCCGTCGCTACCTAATGAAGAAGACCGAGGCATTAAGTTTTAGAGCGGGTCTTTACCGTGCCAAAGCTGTTGTGGCCTTTATGAGGGAATGCAGTCATTAGTAATTGTGACCATGTGTAGCGACAAATAAAAATCCTGTGAATTTATAGTTTGTTATAAACTCTCCTCAGTGCTCGTCCAGAGCTCAGCGATGGCCTTTAATGGGTCGGTTCTCTGCCGCTTTCTCACAGCGAGGTCCAGATCGTGACAGCAGAACACCTGAGCGTTTGATGTTTCTGCTTGTTACGCATGAAGAGTCCAGTGGGATCATGGGACACGACTCCTGAAGCACAGCTTTATTATGATGGCCTGATGAAACATCAGCATAGATGAGGAGGGTTTAATAGCAGATAGTGGAGAATGATGGAAACCTGAAGTATAATGTTGCCTGATTATTGAGTTTCTTGACTCCTGTCGGATTAAACCCTGTTTGCTCACAGGAATAGTGTTTGTGTTGAGGATGACTGTGAGTTCTGCTCTTGTAGATCATCAAGCTGCTGGACGGCAAACGCTCTCAGACTGTGGGAATATTAATATCCAGCCTCCACCTGGAGATGAAGGACATTCAGCATGGTGAGATCTGTGTGTGTGTGTGTGTGTGTGTGTGTGTGTGTGTGTGTGAGTGTGTGTGTGTGTGTGTGTGAGTTCGTGTGTGTGTGTGTGTGTGTGTGTGTGTGTGTGTGTGTGTCTGTGTGAGTGTGTGTGTGTGTGTGTGTGTGTGTGTTATTGTGTGATTGAGTTCATCTGTGTGTGTGTGTGTGTGTGTGTGTGTGTGTGTGTGTGTGTGTGTTTGGAATGGTTGCAGTTCTCCGAGCGCCTGCATGTCTGATCTGGTTGATTTGTTTATTGTAGCCGGTGACTCTCCACAGCGCCAACACGAGCAACACCTCCTTAATGATCTGAGTGTGATCTCTCACACACACACACACACACACACACACACACACACACACACACACACACACACACACACACACACACACACACACAATAATCAGTGAACCCTCACACACACATGGCAGTATCTTGGTTACAATGATGATATTAGATGATTTATTTAATACATGGTACTAAAATAGAACTTTTGAATGAGTTTGAAAATGAATGACAAAGTATGAAATTTGAATGAAAAGAGATTTGAAAGGACCTGCGAATAAACGTGAACATTTCAAACAGAAAAGCGAAGTCCTCCACTGCATCAGACGCTGATATCTCTGGATCTGGTGGAAATATGAAATAAATAATGAAGAAATAATGAGGCTGTGTTTGTTTGTCCTCATAAAGTGCTTTATGTTGCAGCTGTGCTGACGGTGGATCACTCTGTGGTGGATCTGGAGACCATCGAAGCTTTATATGAAAATGTGAGTACATAAAGAAACCCGAGAGCGCAGAAGAATGTTCACGAGATTCTCTATTTATTTTCTACACTCCATGTTTTAACAGCACCAGCTGTTCGTCTCCTCAATAAAACGGCCTTTATTATTTCATTAAACGCATTTAATAGTGTGTGTGTCACTAACTCTAACCATGATCTGATGGCTTGGTCAGTTTTAAGAGGATTTGTGTAAATGATATGCATTATATATATATATATTTTATGCTTTTATATCAGTAGTCAGCCGGTTATCTGAATGACTAGTCAACTAGTTAGTCAACTGTGTAATTATGCTAGTTTAGAAACTTAGTGATGGATAGACACTAAATACTAATAGATTTTTATGATTAAAAATACATTTTATGTGAGAACTTATGGATTATGAATGATAACTGTAACATTGATCCTTATCTCTAGATAAACCGACGAATGTTTTTGATTCGTTGATGTTGAATCGTGATTCGTGACATTTAATCCTGCATTTTATGAGGTTGCTGAAATGACTGATATGCTAATATGATATTTGTCATAATGAATGTTTGCAGAGAGCTCAGACTGATGAACTGGAGAAGATCAGGAGACATTACGAGACGTCTAAAGAAGATGAAGTGAAACTCCTGGATAAACCTGAACAGTACGTCCTTCAAACGCTTTCTTTCTTCCGCTCAGTGCACCAGATCAGAGACTGTTGTGGAGGATTTTAGGACGATTCATCTTATATTTATAATCAGAATCTTAAATATCTTAAAGGGAATGAGGAAAGCCTTAATTATCGTTCCAAGAGTCTTAAATTTGGGGACAGAAAAACAGGATTTGCTTTAATAAAGGTGATGATTTAATTAAATGAATGTGAGCGCTGCACGTTTCAATTTTGGTTTTTAAATAAATAAATATAGAATGATTTATCATTTTTACTCCCTTTTCTTACAAAAAGGTTTAAAGACTGAAAATTGGGCAATTTTATAACAAAAAAATTTTATTAAAAAAACAAACATATTATTTCAGCATTTGTTGCGAGCCTCATCCCGAGCGTGAAGCTGGTAAACCTGCTAACTTTCACACTATATGCACAATACTACTAGAGAAAGACATCAGTAACAACAGCAGACGTTCAGTCCCGCGGAAGGACGACTTTAACACACATCACTGTGTGCTGGGAAAGTGTTAGAGCATTTTCTAATGTTCCCATTACGGTCTATGAACATCAAACGTCTATTTTAAAAGAAATTAATGTCTTTTTCTTGTTTATGTGAACGTTCCATTGTATCATTTTTCACACATTATGGAATGTTACATTTGAATGTTCAGAAACAAGTAGCAATATTTAAAAAATGACAAACGTCCAACTGAAATTTTTTTTTTTTTTTGTTCCATGAATGACGTATAAATAATGTTTTTGTGCTGATGTTTAGAGAACATTATTAAAGACCAGATACTTTGAACTAATGTTCTGTTAACGTTACTTAAAGTATGTTTGTTCATAAATTTGAGAGAACCCTGTTAGCTTGGTTACAGCTCCAATTAAACACATTATTATTATTATTATTATTATAATAATAAATGCTTTAACAAAAATATGCTTGTATGTTTCTGAAAGAGCATCTCGTCCCAGAGTAAGCGGATTAATGCCATTGTTTTTATAAAAACTGAGAGGTGATACATTTACTCACATGATGTACAAACATCTTAACCGTTCCTGTAAAACCACTGAACATGTTTCTTCTGTGCTTGACCTTTGACCCTTCACTGTAGTGAGTCAGTGTGAGTCCGTTCGTATGCTAATGAAACCGGAAACCAGCGATCTCTGCACATGATTGTGTGCCTCTGTGACTCGTGCCGCTAATATTTGACGTAATTACACTTAAGTGCACTTAGTTACATCCAGATTTGTGTGTTCGTGTGAAGACGCTGTGACCTCTCTGATGTTCTGGGTTTTCTCTTTCATCTTGCTGTGCAGATTCCTGTACGAACTCTCCCAGATCCCGGACTTCGCTGGCCGCTCTCACTGCATCATCTTCAGGGCCGTGTTTGTGGACTCCATGTCTGCGGTCCGCCGTAAAGTGGAGACCATCTCTACTGTGTGCAAGGTGAAATGAAGCCAAGCTGGTTAATGATGTCACGCAGATGGTGGAGTAATTACTTCTCTTAATGAATCAGTTTGAGATATAATTAATGGCAGATTTTTGGGGCATTTGAGGACTAATTCTCATTTTTCCGTAGTTATTTTGCTTTATTTCCAGATTCACTAATAGGCTCGTTCTTACGCACATGAACAGCACTTTTAATAGCACTTATATCCATACGCAGATGAGATTCCGTTATATTATAATTATAATAATAATAATAATAGCACTAATATCCATATGCACATGAGATGTGGTTAAATAATAATAATAATAGCACTTATATCCATATGCAAATGAGATTCAGATATATAATAATAATAATAATAATAATAATAGCACTTATATCCATATGCAAATGAGATTCGGTTATATAATAATAATAGCACATGCACACTGTTCAAGAACTATTTACAAATAGCTAAATAATGCAAAATGCATAAACAAAATAAAGTCAGAAATAAAATGTATATGCAAACTACTCACTCAGTAGACATCCAACAAGATGAGGTCATGTGGTGTAGCATATTACTGATTGAAATAATTATTGTTGCATGGTGCAAGACGTTTTGAATTAGTATGTTTATATTTGATTATTCCTTCCAGTTCCAAAGTAATGAACATCAAACATGATCTTCTTGACTCATTATTTCTTTGAACTTCCACCAAAACAAACAAAAAAGGATTAAAAATGTAATGCAATCAGAATAAAAAATATTTATATGATACCGGTGACAAAATGAGGTCATGTGACACAGCATTGATGCGCAGTTCACTGGTGTGCTTGCAGGATGTAAGTGTTTGCTGTGCTTCTACAGGTGTTTCTCGAGAATGACAGTGTGAAGGATGTGATCGGGCTCATTTTGGCCTTTGGAAACTACATGAACGGTGGGAACAGAACCAGAGGACAGGCGGATGGGTTCGGACTGGAGATTCTTCCTAAATTAAAAGATGTCAAGAGCAGGGTATTACAATAATAACACTGTAAACCTGAATGTGATACGGTCACCTCAACCTCTAATAATTCTTTCCTTTTCCCATCAGGACAATCATATAAGTCTGGTGGATTATGTGGTGTCTTACTACCTGCAAAACATGGACGAGGTACGGCCGTTTACACTGTTTCCCTGCTCATCACCCAAACGGCTCTCAGTGGGTGTTTAACCCCATAAATGACTAACATTGATCAAAGCAAAGCCGTCTGAAGACATCAGAGTTCTGGTGATGCAGAGGAAATCCTCAGTGTTTCTGTCTCGGTTTCCAGCACACATATCTAAACATTCTTAATTCAAGATGCATTTACTGGAGGAGCAAAATCACTGAAGATTTAGAGTCTCGTTTTCTGGAAAATCTGTCAATATTCAATGAGGTCAAGATTAAAACAAGAACAAAAATCTGTCAATGAAATGAAAACAAATTCCAAGGGTTATAAACTAGATAATTGGCAGATATTTGTTCTTGTTTTAAGCAAAAACATTCATTTTGATACATTTTTCAGAAAACAAGACTCAACATCTCAAGTAAATGTGTCTTGATTTAAGAATGTTTTCTCAGCGAACAGGAAACGGTTCTTCCAGTGACGTTAATATAATGTCTATTCAAAGTATCTGGCCTTTAATAATGTTCTCAAAACATAGTTTATGGATTATGTTTTTAAATGTTTCAGTTTGTCTAAACGCTTTTTAAATATTGCTACTTTTTTCGGAACATTCAGAGAACATTCAAAAGTAACATTCCCATAATGTTTGAAGAATTATGAAATAGAATGTTCCCGAAAAATTCACATAACTTAAAAAAAAAAAATAACTGCTGGACTTTTGAACTTTCATAGAAGATTCAGAAATAATGTTTTCTTAACCTTAATGGTAATGTCAGCAAGAAGGCTCGATATGTGTAATAGAAAACAAGACAAAGTTACCAAGTAAGAAAATTCTTGTCATGCACAAGCAAACGGTTTCTCTTTCTTTTTTCCTGAAAGGTTGTGTTGTTGTTGTTGTTGTGTTTCAGCATGCAGGAACAGAGAAAAGCGTTTTCCCACTGCCTGAACCTCAAGATCTCTTCCACGCTGCACAGGTCAAGTTTGAAGATCTCGCAAAAGACCTTCGCAAGCTAAAGAAAGAGCTGACAGGTATGAGTCCCATCCGCCGGTGTGTGGTTTAATGCTGGAGATGGACAGAACGACAGTCTCACAAGGTATAAAAGGTGCTCAGACATTTCAACTTTATTTACAGGGTTCGTAAAGATTTGACTTTTTGAAATTTAAGTCCTAGAAAACCCATGAAAACAGCCATATTTATGAAGAGGCACTTGAAAAGGGCTTTACTTGCTTGAAATAAATGTTGTTGTTTTGTTTTGTTTGTTTTTAACACAAATACAATCTTTTCATGCAAAATTCAGACCTTTTCTCGATACGAATTACGGCATCATTATAATATAAAATATTATTTATTGAACAATAATAGCCATTATAAACTTTGTATTTAATATATATTATTAAACACGTTATAAGTTGTATTTTGGATGCCTTATATCTGTTAGGTGAGTTTTAAAAGACATTCTAAAGACATTGTTTGATAAGCGAGATCTCTGATTGTAGTCCTTCAAAACCAAAAAAGTAGAGCTTGAAGTCCTGGATTTCTTTTTACAGTTTCTGTACGAACCCTGTAATTGATTACGCCTTGATAATGTACACAGCAGTGAATCTTTTGAATCGCTAAACAGAGTTCGTTAGATTGATTCACTCATTGCTTCAGTGAGTCATTGAATCATTCGCTCAAACGTTTTATTATCCTTTATCCGAATGATTTTGCTGCAGTGTTCACCAGTGTCGTTACACCCCGTCTGTCCATTTAAAAGCAACTTCTTTTCATGAAACTGTTTTTACACTGGAAAAAAAGCGCTTTTACCACAGTTGTGCTCGGGGCCGCCGCAGAGGTCAAAGGTCACGCCCCCCCAGCCCCCTGGTGTCTGCAATTATTTAAATCAGCCAATAATATGGCATATGAAAGCAATTAGATATGCTCTCTCCTCATTCCCCTCCATTTGAGAATCGTTGTTAAAAACTCTGATCCTCAGTGACCCGAGGGAAAAACACGAACCGGCTACAAAACCACTGCCGCCCCACCTCGAGCTGTCTGTCACTCACTTATTAGCACAAAAATGCAAGACAATAAATACAGAACAAGGGCCTTAGCATTTGATCCACACCACAACAAAAAAAAACCCCGTCTGGCGTGCGAGTCCTCGGGCGTTGGCATGAGATCGGAAGGAGAGTGTTGCAAGCGCACCTACGACTCAGTGTTTCTGGACAGGGATAAATATTTATGCCATGCTATCATAAAGAGCTGCAAGTGTTCCTAATTATTCCTCGAGTCATTTCTGTTTAAAGTGAGAGCGGAGAGGAAGTCGAGGTGGTGAAGAGAGAGGTTCTGGACCGAGTGCATCTGACGTACACGTGTGAGGCTTTCGAGACGCGGCTTCCTCCTTTGATATGTTCCTGCTTCTGCTCCAGCCGGACGGGGAATCTGCAGATCCAAGTGTTTTACTGCCGTGAACGAACATGTAACATCACTAGTGGGTCGCGGATCACTCTATCGGGGGTCGCGGGACTTTCTCTGTGTTCTCGGTGTCACACCGGCACAGCCAAGAGGTGCGCTTCACAAAAGGCTCATTGCAACAGGCTACGTTTACATGCAAACAAATAATTGGTTAGTAAATGCCTTGTATGAAAAGCCTTCATATAAAACACCTTAATCGACCCTAATGAGCTCAAGTCGAATGAAACTTCGATGGGATTGAAAGGGTCGGTTTATTCCTTTTCCAATCCGATCGAGAGGACTTGTAAACACTTGATCGGATTGAAAACCGAAACTGAAAGGACTGCGCATGTGCAATGATGTATGACGCGCTGAACGAGCAGTTCTTCCTGTTGGATAAAGTGTCGTATAAATGAGTGTCCCGTCATCCTATAATCCTCCTTTCCCAGTGAAGTGGAGCAGGACAGCGGCCCACCAGTGCTTGCTTCAGACTCTCACCCACACACTGCGTGATGCATATAACCAGCGCGGCACAACGGTTCATACGCTCACTGTCTACAAATTATGACCAGAAATGGATAAATATTAAGTCTGCTGTATAAAACAAATAAAGAACTAATGTAAGAGAACAGTTAGTATGCGCAAACAGCGGGAAACTCTGACATCAGCCCGATCACGTTTAGTGTTCATCTAAACATTCATCAGAGTGAATTCAGCCCGATGAATTATGTAAACGCAGCCGGTCCTCCAACGAATCGTATTTTCGAATGTCGTACGTTTAATCGTTATTGCCGTAACTTTCTAACGCTGTTTTTCAACTGTCCGATCACAATTATTTAATATTGCCGCGAACGACTCTTAATGGACAAGGTCCCACTCTCTTTACGTAATGTTACGCACACTAGCCCTATTGCTATGCCAGACCTTATTATACTGTACGCCGCCACGGAAACAGAAAGCAGGAATAGGCGGACAACAGCTTGTGTGCGACACTACGAGTCACACTTTCCCAGATTCCACCGCGTCTGGATATGATCCGGCGGTCTCAAGTGTCACTTTAACAAGAGTAAAAAACCAGTTTGCCTCATAGTCTGCCTAATTATTGAAAATATTTGTGTGTTTTCATGAAATTAATTATAATAAGCATATAGGCCTACGGTTAACCTTTCAGTTAGGCAGTGGGCAAAAGGTTGAGAAACCCTGCTCTAAAGTGTCACTGATCGATCATTTACGCATATATGATGCGCTCACTCAAGCTAGAACGCGAGGCATTTCACAAGAAAGATGGAGCGCAAATGAATGGGAAAGACCCGCTGCATCTTGAGACAGGCTCTTTTAACCCTAAAACTGGCACTGTGATCTGGGTGTAACATAGTTTTTGTCGTCTTTTTTGGGGCGTAAGAATGATTTCATTAAATCCTTTTTATCATTTATCACAGCCTGGTCTGTCTTGAGTATGCTGGTCACATGATTTGTTTAAAAAATATTGTGATTAATTAGTCAGCCTGACCTAAATCCAACATGGCTGCCAGTGGTGCAGGACATTCAGATTTTGAGAGAAGTAAATATATATATATATTAAACTTACTTTTCTTTTGAAAAAATAATACTAACACTGCTCACATTAATTATGAACATTGTCTTAAGGTGCTGAAAAAGAAAATTTATAAAAATGTTGTTCATGTTGTTATTTAGCACGTTATTTGAGTCACATTGCCACTTTTGGGTATAAAAAAGGGATTAACTTTGTATTCATTTTTGTAACAATCTTTGTATTCTGAGTTTTTTTTTTTTTTTTTTTTTACAAATTATAAAATGTACAGGTTAAACTGATACTGGTCTGTCTTGAGTATGCTGGTCACATGATTTGCTTCAAGTTATCTGTGATCAATTAGTCAGCCTGACCTAAAACCAATTTTTTTTACCATTTTACCAAATTTTTTTGACCATTTCTATGGTAACGCAAGCTCCGATTTCAAAACGGTTTTCACAGGCTGAATCTTGAGTTTGTAAGCTTTCCAATGATATATAATATGTCAACATTATATGAGTTGAAGTATAGGATATAGTTGTTTTAAACATGCAATGGCAGTTACAGTTATAGATTTAGTCCTTCTTTTATACCCTAAACAGGCAGTGTGATCTGGGACTCACAACTCATAACATCCAAAATACATACATTTTTCAAAAATTCTTTTGGATATGATTTATTTAAGTCCAGATGATATAAAAAATGACATGAAATTATTAATTGCTTATCATTTTCTGCTCTTGCCTGTTTAAGGGTTAAAATAACCATTTTAACGACACGGCGTATTAAGAACCCAATGCTGAGTGATTAACTCCCGCCAAGCCTGTCACGACTAGCAGAGTTAGACATTTTCACACGTTACAAAAATAATTACGACCTCATGTTTTGTCAATCGCGTTTGCACACTGCTTCCGAAACTTCCGTCCGTTATACATTTTTTGGGATCGGGTTTGTGTTTTCCGCATGCGTAGCTCAAGTGTTTTGAATGGTGTTTTGACACTTCAGAGCCACCGAATCACGAATACGGAAAAACGCATGTGAAGATTTCGGACTTTATTATGAGATCTCCGGGAATCTGCAGTGCAAGAAGACGGGCTTTGAGGTGTTTTTTATTCAGCGAGTCTTCAGCAATACCTGCCTTTCAATCCCATAACACCAAATAACACCTGACATTTTCTTCTTAAGTAAAAAATGAAGATGTTCTTAAGAAAAATGTTCAAGAATTGAAAAAATCAAGAATTGCACTTGGGAACATTCTTACGAACTTCTTAGGATTTATCTAAACTTCTTTCTTAGGAAGATCTCCGTGAATAACTTCTATTAATGTTGCATTTGTTCATAACTTTGAGAGAACGTTCCTGTCAGAGTCAGTAGTTGGTCGTGCCAGCTCGTCTCGTGTGTGTTTAAGTGTTTGTGTTTGCTGATGTTACACCCGTGGCGTGTGACACGGCCCGGCGCAGGGGTCGCGACACGGGGTCGTTCTCAGGGGCCGTTATATGTCTGAACGATGAGACGAGAGCGAGACGGAGATGCCCTGAGACAACCCGACTGCCCTCCACACTGCTCTCTTCAGCTTTAGCAGAAATCCGATCTGCGTTTCTGCTCCTTTACTCTCGCCAGGGTTAAAAGAGCCTCTTTCTGCAGTGGAGCTTGTTTGTATTGTGTCTTTCGTGTTTCGTTCCTGCAGCTCAAAACAGAAGGTCATATATTTAATTCCGATAAGCATCATTGTCAGGAGTCAGTTGCATCTTAGCTTGAATTGCAGCATTAAAAATGTCTAATATTTTCTCTTTTCTGTTTAGAGAATAAAGCATGTTAATAACTCCGTGTCTGCGCAGCTTTAAAGCAGCCGAGGAAGAGCATAAAAACCCTCCAGTTTGAGATTAAGCCACTGGCGGGGCGTGTAATTTCCCTGGGAAGCGCGACCGCAATTCCCAAAGCAAAAACCCCACTAACCGCTCCATGCTCGGGAATATCCAGGCAACTTTGGGCAAAATAATGAAAACACAAAAGGAACTTCAGAGGCGGAAAGCACATGGAAGCACAGCTGTTCTTCTTACATTTTAATGACAGCAGACAAACATCATCGCATGAGTAATGAGTATCAAAGAATAACAGCTCTGGACTGGCCGTTATTGAACGCTTCCAGATGAAGAGCCTTCAGTTCTCAAAATTATCCTCTTCCTCCTCAGTGTTTCACTTGTTTTCCAAATCAAGATGCATTTACTGGAGAAGCAAAATGACTGAAGATATTAAGTCTTGTTTTCTGAAAAATGTGTCAAAATGAAGTGAGTTTGTGCTTAAAACAAGAATGACAATGTGAATTTTTTTTTAGATTATTTAGTTCTGTCAGATATTTGTTCTTGTTTTAAGCTCAAACTCACTTCATTTTGACACATTTTTCAGAAAACTTCAGTCATTTTGACTTTTTCTCCAGTAAATGTGTCTTGATTTGAGAATGTTTAGATATTTGTGCTGGAAAACGGGACAGAAACACTGAGGAAGAAGAACATCATTTGTTGCAGGTCTCAAAATCCTCCTCTTCCTCCTCAGTGTTTCGGTCTCGTTTTCCAGCACAGATATCTAAACATTCTCAAATCAAGAAGCATTTACTGGAGGAGCAAAATGACTGAAGATGTTATAAAAAATGTATCAAAGTGAAGCTTGAAAAACAAGAACAAATATCTGCTATTGGGGTCAGAAAAATTATTATAATTATTATAATTATTATTTTTTTTTGCCCCATTGTCAGATATTTGTTCTTGTTTTAAGCACAAACTCACTTCATTTTGATGATTTTTTTCAGAAAACAAGACTTAACATCTTCAGTCATTTTGCTTCTCCAGTAAATGCATCTTGATGTCAGAATGTTTAGATATTAAAATACTAAGCAAGAAAACAATGCATGTGTTTGCGTGTCATTTACTCCACGTCGCTCTCTGCATTTATTTTATAAAGTAGCGCATCAATCGAGCCCATATGCCCCGAGTCGAGACAATAGAGACATTCCTCGTATCCTCCAATGATGAAAGAGCGAATTAACCAAAACCATGCTTTTACACGCATACAAGCTCCGGCTCACAGGGCTTTAGACGTCATGTTTTGGAAAGTCTTTCAGGAGACGAGACGTTCGTCTGGCGGGGTTATTTATATAGCATGCAGTGGATCATTTCCATCAGAGCAAAGCCGAAGAATTTCAGCAGATAATCCACAATTATATACAACCTCAGAGCGCTGTCAGAGCTCGGTATATATTACGCTTGTGACGGGCCAAGGCCGGCGCGTCGAGATAAATCTGCTCTCGGGATTAATCGCAGCGTTTGCTACCTGAGGTTTACAGCCACTGGAACCAAAGCTTTGTGGGAAGAATCATTCATGAAGCCGGTCTCCGTGATCCCGCAGTAGATGGTCTATTTGAACATTTTCACTGTGTTATAGTTCATTCTACAGCATAAATCACACACACTCATACTGAAGATGCGAATTTTGAAGCTGTTATGTTTGTTTTTGGAAATGCGAGTTATTAAATAAGACCGCTTGGGGTGTGAGTGTGTGTGAGTGAGTGTGAGTGTGTGCAGTTTACATTGTAGAACAAAACGTCAAAGTATCGTCAAGTTATGTTTACCACATGTTAGTCCTGATGTCATCGCTGCAACGCTCGAAAAGAACCAGTGTAGGGCGGGGCTTACAGGGGACTGTGAGAAAGGGGCGGAGTTTAAGCGCACTCACTGATTGGAGGATCCTGCATACTGACGTTTGATTGGGAGATCCAGTTATGACAATTTGATTACACTATTTTTTTTAAAGCCCCCCTTTGGAGAAAATCCAGCTTTTAATGTTGTTTATGTGTCTATTAATGTGCTTTAAGACAAAGCATGTGTAAGTTCATAAGTCGACACCATTGCTGAGTGTTTTCTCCTTAAAACTGCAGTGAACCAAAGACAGTCTCAAAAACACACTTTGAAATCGCTGGTGTTTCTGACGTCACAAACTACCTTGTAACCAATCAGATCAACGTGTGATCGTCAACCAGTGGATCTCTGAGCTGAGTGAGTGAGTGGAGGCGGGGCTCATTTGCATATTCATAGAACCGCGCATACTAAATGAGGCAAGAGTGTCGAGTTACAGTCAAGATATTTTAAGACCTGAAAAATCTTTAAATATGTAATTTTGGTGATCAAAGATGAGTTTTAAGGGATAAAATGATTGACTACAGGAGGACTTTAAATGAAACCATAAGCCAGTTATTATTGTTAACTAAAACTACAAAATAAACATTGTTTTTAATGCTAACTGAATATATTTATATAATTTTATATATATGTATATGTATTATTTCAGCTAGTTGCAAAATTTAACTCATTTTCATGTAGTTTACCTTGAAGTACTAAAATAACTAAAACTAAATAAACTAGAACTAATAAATAAAAATGTATAAAAAAGAGACATATTTAAAAAAAAAAATGAAACTAAAAAATGACAAAAACACAAATTTACTACAACTTAAATAAAATTAAAGTGTGAAACGTTATTTCAAAATAACCAACACTGTATTATTTATCAATAACACTGACGTGCGTAGATGAATTATTCACAATAAGATGCATTTAAAAAAGTAAAATCCATTTCATGCCGACTTTTAAGAAATAGCCTTTTTTTTTTGTGCAATCAGTTTTACAGGCAATTATTATTCATGTAGAGTTTATGTAAAGATGAATCTTCACGTTGTTATTCCAGAGAACAAATCAGTTGCCGTTTTGTAAAAGTATGAGGAGTGTCGTGTCTATATAAAAACCCAGCTTTATAAAAATGCGTATTATAGCGCAGATCAATGATAAACACATGCAGGTATTTACTAGATTCATTAATGCTAAACATATCCATACATTGGCGCTGCGAGGAGGCCGAGAGTTTTCTCTCCGCTCTGTGAGTGTGTGTGAACGCAGTTGTTTGGCAGCACAACAAAGACTCTGTCGAGCACAAACAACACAAACTCCATCCGGCATCTGCTTCATCTGCTTCATCTGCTTCACAGTATCCTGAGTCTGAGAGGACCCGCGAGTAACACACACACTGAGTAACACACACACTGAGTAACACACACACTGAGTAACACACACACTGAGTCACACACACACTGAGTAACACACACACTGAGTAACACACACACTGAGTAACACACACACTGAGTAACACACACACAGAGTAACACACACACTGAGTCACACACTGAGTAACACACACTGAGTCACACATACACTGAGTCACACACACACTGAGTAACACACACACTGAGTAACACACACACTGAGTAACACACACACTGAGTAACACACACACAGAGTAACACACACACTGAGTCACACACTGAGTAACACACACTGAGTCACACATACACTGAGTCACACACACACTGAGTAACACACACACTGAGTAACACACACTGAGTAACACACACACTGAGTAACACACACACTGAGTAACACACACACTGAGTAACACGCACACTGGGTAACACGCACACTGGGTAACACACACACTGGGTAACACACACACTGGGTAACACGCACACTGGGTAACACACACACTGAGTAACACACACACTGAGTAACACACACACTGAGTAACACGCACACTGGGTAACACGCACACTGGGTAACACACACACTGGGTAACACACACACTGGGTAACACGCACACTGGGTAACACGCACACTGGGTAACACGCACACTGAGTAACACACACACTGGGTAACACGCACACTGGGTAACACGCACACTGAGTAACACACACACTGGGTAACACGCACACTGGGTAACACACACACTGGGTAACACACACACTGGGTAACACGCACACTGAGTAACACACACACTGGGTAACACACACACTGGGTAACACGCACACTGGGTAACACGCACACTGAGTAACACGCACACTGGGTAACACGCACACTGGGTAACACGCACACTGGGTAACACGCACACTGGGTAACACGCACACTGAGTAACACACACACTGGGTAACACACACACAGGGTAACACGCACACTGAGTAACACACACACTGAGTAACACGCACACTGGGTAACACGCACACTGGGTAACACGCACACTGAGTAACACACACACTGGGTAACACACACACTGGGTAACACGCACACTGGGTAACACGCACACTGGGTAACACGCACACTGAGTAACACACACACTGGGTAACACACACACAGGGTAACACGCACACTGAGTAACACACACACTGAGTAACACACACACTGGGTAACACGCACACTGAGTAACACACACACTGAGTAACACACACACTGGGTAACACGCACACTGGGTAACACGCACACTGGGTAACACACACACTGGGTAACACACACACTGGGTAACACGCACACTGAGTAACACACACACTGGGTAACACACACACTGGGTAACACGCACACTGAGTAACACACACACTGGGTAACACGCACACTGGGTAACACGCACACTGGGTAACACGCACACTGGGTAACACACACACTGAGTAACACACACACTGGGTAACACACACACAGGGTAACACGCACACTGAGTAACACACACACTGAGTAACACACACTGCCGCTCAGACGTTTGGGATCGGTAAGATAAAATACTAAAATAAAAACGTTAATATTGTTAAATATTATGACAATTTAAAATCATCTGTTTTCTATTTTAATATGTTTTAAAGTGTAATTTATTCCTGTGATCAAAGCTGAATTTTCAGCATCATTACTCCAGTTTTCACATTTTTAAATTTATTTTAAATTGTCATAATATTTCACAATATTACTGTGTTTTTTTGTGTATTTTTAATCAAATAAATGCATTGTTGGTGAGCAGAAGAGACTTCTTTTAAAAACATAATAAATCTTACCGATCCAAAACTTTTGACTGGTAGTGTGTGTGTGTGTGTGTGTGTGTGTGTGTGTGTGTGTGTGTGTGTGTGTGTGTGTGTGTGTGTGACGTTCTTCTGTCTCGTCAGCATGCGTGTCGTCACTGAGATGATGATGTGGTATCAGACCGATATCAAACTCGCTGTCGTCATCATGATCTGCATGCTCTGAAGTCATTAAGAAAACTCCCCAGAACATCCAGCCCTGCTAATCAAAAGCATTCTCGCTCTCGCTAGGTTTGAACGCGCTCCAAACGTCTCCGCGCTCCTCTTTGATAGTCATCTGTTTGAGATGAGACTCACACACCTCTTGCTCATGTTTCTCGTTTCACTCGTTTATGGATGTGCTGGTAATCTGATACGCAGAACTCACCTGTGCTTCGTTAATCCAAAGCCCGTTAGTTCATATCCTTCCTGATGTCACACTGCCGTGCTCTCAGTGCGTACACGCCAGTCAAACGCTTTAGATCGGGAAGATTTTTTAATGTTTTTAAAAGAAATTTCTTCTGCGTACAAAGGCTGCATTTATTTGATTAAAAAACAACAAAAAAACTGTAATATTGTTACAAATTATGGCAATTTAAAAGAACTGTTTTCTATGTGAATATAAAGTGTAACTTATTCCTGTGATCAAAGCTGAATTTACTCCAGTCTTCAGTGTCACATGATCCTTCACAAATCATCTGATGATCTAATATGATGATTTGATGCTCAAGAAACATTTTGATAAAACATTATCAATGTTGAAAACAGATTCTTTGATGAATAGAAAGTTCAAAAGACCATTAAATGGAAAAATATAATCTTTTGTAACATTATAAATGTCTTTACTGTCACTTTTGATCAATTTAATTCATCCTGCCCTTCATTTCTAGTGCGATGCATGAGCTGCATGTGGTTTTTAGCATCTCTATTTGGGGTGTGTGTGTGTGTGTGTGTGTGTGTGTGTGTGTGTGTGTGTGTGTGTGTGTGTGTGTGTGTGTGTGTGTGTGTGTAAAGCTGCTGAAGTGGAGATTTCTGACGCTAATAGATCCAGTGCAGTAAAATACACACTTGTTTTCTCTCCGTTAGCCTAAAGAAGACCAGTGTTGTAGAAGCAAAATATTCAGTGCATAAAAAACAAACAAAAAAACAATTTTGCCTTAACCCTCTATAGAGCACATTATGTTCTAACCATGAAATATTTTATATTTTTTTAAACAAGTTTTTATTACATGAAATGGCTTCAATCAAACAAATCAAAAAAGATTTTTAAAAATATATATATTTTTTTTTTACGTCAATTTACGTCAAAAAGTCGTTTTCTATAAAATTATGATTTTCTTAGTTAGTTGGTAGTACTTTATTGTTCAGCCTTAGCTGAAAATTGGTCTTTGGTCTCGCCATACAATCACAAAACAATTAACAATACACAATATACATTTCCTTCCTCTTATTCAAAAGACTTATTGCATTTGGTACAAAAGTTTGTTTATATATTGCTTTAATCGCTTTTGGTGTTCTGTAGCGACGACGTGATGGCAGTAATTCAACGTGATTCAAGGGGTGTGTTGTGTGTCTTGCTATAGTCAAAGCTTTTCTCTGAACAGCAATTTGATATAATTTTTGCTTGGATCCTATCATTTTTAAAACCATCTGTCCCTATAATAATATCATGATTTACATCTCTCGAGTCACGCCCCATCATCTTATTCAAGCCTTGCCAAGCACTCCTTGCATCTTGATTCGCTAACTGATCCTCTACCTTACATTTAAAGTCAGTTTTTGCTTTTTGTGTCATGGCTCTCAAGTCCTTCCTTTTCATTTTAAAACCCTCATGATTATTTTCACAAAATGCCCAATTCTTTTCATTAAGGAGTTTCTTTAAATCTTTAGAGAGCCATGGCTTCTTTCTATTTAATTTGCACATTTCTTGTAGAAATGTATAGATTTATTTACTTGGAACTCATGCAAAACAAAAATAAGTAGATCCCTATCATTCCCAACTCATCCTCACTCTCATCACATGGAAGAGCTGAATCTGCACTCTTCCCATCGCCCTTTCCATGAAGTATTGCTGTATTCATTTCTGAAAAGAAGAAATCAATTTGGTATTTATACATAAATACAACTATGCTACAATTAACATAAATAAATAAATAAATAACTGCAATCATATATTGTTGATGCTACAATCTAAAAATCCCAGTGGGAAGTACATCACTGCAGTCCCACTGAGCTACAGCGCTGCCATATGGAGACATGGATATTTTCTCAATTTACTGTAAAACTATGTCAGAAAAAGCTGATTTATGAATAAAAAGATCTAATTCACTGATTAAAGATGCTGCAAAAAATCCCCCTGAGCAGAGATGTTTAGAGATGAGGTGAATAGAGCAGTTTCTGGAGCTCTCCAACAGGGACATTCAAAGGTCATGTGACTTAAAAACATAATTCCCACAGTGCAATATATTGTATTTTATTCTGAATATCAAGGAAATGAGTAGGAATGAGTTCTAAACGTCGTTGGATAGAGGGTTAAGAGAATAAGATGATGCCGGTCTGTCTTCAGCCCAGTGTGTGTGTGTGACGCTCATGTGCTTCTCCTGCAGGGTGTGTGAAGGAGGTTCAGCAAGTGTGTGAGAACTCGTCCGACGAACATCTTCAGCCCTTCAAGGACAAGATGGAGATCTTCATCAGCACCGGTGCGTCACAGACACAGCTACACACAGCTTCACCTGATCAGGATATGAGTTATTCTGCATAACTCATATCCACGTGTGGCGCCTGCCCTCTAGCAAACGGCATCAGGCGTTGTGCTTCGACACGAAACAAAGTCTCAGCTTTCAGATTCTGAATCGCCAGCTTGTGAATCGAATCAAATTGTGACGATATCAAAAGTTCAATCCTGGGATTTAAGAATCAATATCGGTTGATCATTGTGAGATTCCAGTAAAAGCGAACCCAGAACTAGAGCGAACTCATCCAGAGTCAAACTCCTTCGGGATCTGACGGGATCATGTGTTGCTGTAAAGCTGGTGAACTTTGACCTGTTCCCGTAAAGAGCGTCAGGACCGACCCGGAGCTGAAGCAGATCCAACAGTTACTGAGACATCATCACTGCTTATCCATCCCTCCATCCATCCCTCTCTCTCTCATCTATCATCCATCCCTCCATCCATCCCTCTCTCTCTCATCTATCATCCATCCCTCCATCCATCCCTCTAACTCTCATCTATCATCCATCCATCCCTCTATCTCTCATCTATCATCCATCCCTCCATCCATCCCTCTATCTCTCATCTATCATCCATCCCTCCATCCATCCCTCTCTCTCTCATCTATCATCCATCCCTCCATCCATCCCTCTCTCTCTCATCTATCATCCATCCCTCCATCCATCCCTCTATCTCTCATCTATCATCCATCCCTCCATCATCCCTCTATCTATCATCTATCATCCATCCCTCTATCCATCCCTCTATCTCTCATCTATCATCCATCCCTCCATCCATCCCCCTCTCTCTCATCTATCATCCATCCCTCCATCCATCCCCCTCTCTCTCATCTATCATCCATCCCTCCATCCATCCCTCTCTCTCTCATCTATCATCCATCCCTTCATCCATCCCTCTCTCTCTCATCTATCATCCATCCCTCCATCATCCCTCTATCTATCATCTATCATCCATCCCTCTATCCATCCCTCTATCTCTCATCTATCATCCATCCCTCCATCCATCCCTCTCTCTCTCATCTATCATCCATCCCTTCATCCATCCCTCTCTCTCTCATCTATCATCCATACCTCTATCCATCCCTCTATCTCTCATCTATCATCCATCCATCCATCCATCCATCCATCCATCCATCCATCCCTCTATCTCTCATCTATCATCCATCCCTCCATCCATCCCTCTCTCTCTCATCTATCATCCATCCCTTCATCCATCCCTCTCTCTCTCTCATCTATCATCCATCCCTCCATCCATCCCTCTATCTCTCATCTATCATCCATCCCTCCATCATCCCTCTATCTATCATCTATCATCCATCCCTCCATCCATCCCTCTATCTCTCATCTATCATCCATCCCTCCATCCCTTCATCCATCCCTCCATCCATCCCTCTCTCTCATCTATCATCCATCCCTCTCTCTCATCTATCATCCATCCCTCCATCCATCCCTCTCTCTCTCATCTATCATCCATCCATCCCTCTATCTCTCATCTATCATCCATCCCTCCATCCATCCCTCTATCTATCATCCATCCCTCCATCCATCCCTCTATCCCTCTATCTATCATCCATCCCTCCATCCCTCTATCTATCATCCATCCCTCTATCCCTCTATCTATCATCCATCCATCCCTCCATCCCTCTATCTATCATCCATCCCTCTATCCCTCTATTTATCATCCATCCCTCTATCCCTCTATCTATCATCCATCCATCCTTCCATACCTCTATCTATCATCCATCCATCCTTCCATACCTCTATCTATCATCCATCCATCCCTCCATCCCTTCATCTTCACTGTTGGTGAACCTCATGAAAACGTCTCCAGCAAATATTTCACTCCAAAAGCGAAAGAAAAAAGTATGTTTTTATAAGTACAAATTAATAATATTAGGACAAAATCAACTCCCACTATTGATTCCAATAGAGCCACGATTCTTTAATAACCGTAATTGTATTTACCTTCTTTTTTTTTTATTTCTTTTTTTATTTTTTATTTTTATAATTGTTATAAAATAATTCTGTTTTTAAATCTTATCTCTTATTAGTTATTTATTTTTACACCCATTAGCGTCATTATTTCACATTAACATTTATTATTGTATATGTATGTGTGTGTGTGTGTGTGTGTGTGTGTGTGTGTGTATACACACTTTGTATTTAGGGGTGATGTATGAGCTGGACGTGTTCTTGACAGGTTTTGTGAGATTCGCTCTCTTTATATTGTTCTTTCCTAGAGTTTGATTTGATCTGATGTCGAGTGAGTTGTTCTTCTAAAGCTTTATGAGCACATTAATTCTTCAGCGTGTTTGTGGCCGCAGAGATTCACTCGGTGAGAAACCGCAGTCGATTGATGTGTCCGTCTGATTCCATCACACGTGTGTTTTAAAGCGAGGGATCCGTGTTACTCCATAATGAACCCTGAATCTGAGGCTCTTTATGGAGAGCGCAGCCGCGAGTCGCTTTTAAAGCCTGGATTTATTGTCCTTCTCAGCGTGCAGGTCCCATAACTTTCTAGTTAGCCACTACTGGTTTCATGTTTACAGACGGAGCTGAGGAGAAAATTCACACATCCCTCTCCGCGGCACGCACACACACACACACACACACACACACAGCGAAGGGAGACCACAGGCGCCAGTCCACCCCTGCTGAGACCAACGCCATTGGTCACGGCTCACCCCGTCTTCATTAGCCTGAGACAATCAGCCACACACACACACACACACACTCGCGCGCGCTGGGGAAAACAGAAAGCGCTGTTCACACTCTCCCCCACCGAAAGACCCCCAAACTCGCCTTTGAACAATGTTTCGGAGACTTCCCGCTCTTAAATCAGGGAGTGGGAAAGGTCCCCATCATAGTAAAAAAAAGGGGATGAATCTGGAAAATGCAATAAATCTGAGATCATAGGCGCGCTCTGGCCTGAGATAAATTCTTGCACCTCGGCCCGGCCGCCGCACATCTGCCTTACATTTAGACACTTTTACATGGAGCAGCTCCACGGGAGCCACTAGTGCAACACACACACACATTCACACTCACACACACACACACACACACACACACACACACACATTCACACTCACACAAACACACATTCACACACGCACGCAAACACACTCACGCATGCGCACACACACAAACACTCTATCTCTCTCTCACACACACGCACACGCACTCTTACACACTCTCACACACTCACACTCTCACACACACCCTTGCACACAGACGCCTGGTGTGAAACGTGTGCAACACACTCCCTAAGAGGAAAACACATCAACACAAACACTTCTTGAAACACTTCACAAACAACATCTCTGTTGTTTCTCCTAGACAGTGAAGCTCGTGTCCGAATCTCAAACGTTTCTCATCAAACGCTCATCGGTCAGTCTTCAGCTCTATTACTGCATGCAACGAAATAAAGCATTTATTAATCTTAATGTTAATCTCAACATTTACACGATCAAAACTTGTCTCTGTTAATATTAGTCAATGCACTGTGAACTATCAGCAATATGAGGATTTTTATTAAGTAACAAAGATTAATAAATGCTGCAAAAATATTTTAGTTCATGTTAGTCGATGCATTAATTAATGTGAACAAATGAGAGCTGATTGTAAAGTGTTACCATGTTATGTAATGGACCTCTGCTTGCATTATCAGACACAGGAGACTGAACCGCTTTTTGTATCTTGGCAAATCTGAGCACAGTTTGAGACATTGTTGAGATCTCACGATTGTGTTGTTTTTTTCTCTCTGGAGAAACAAAGTCTCAGTTTGATCTCATCCAGAATGAATAATAGAGAAATTAAAGATCTTAAATTGAGATAAAAAGTCGCTGTTTTTATCCGGTGGTGGAAATGAGCTTCTATGATGTTTCTCATCTCAGTATGTTGTGTTTGGTCCACAGCACAATCTGAGTACGCGTGTGAAGACGATCGACTGCGGGCGGCACAGAACAGGTATGAAACCCCTTCAGGACACACACCCTGCGTCTCAATGTACACACCATCCATCCTGAACAGTGTGTGAGATTAGAATCAGTGTGTCCCAAAGCATAGTGTGTTGAAGAGAGTGTGTCAGGTGTCCCGGATGATCTACTATTCCCGGTGGGTTTTCGAAGTGTGGATCCGTGCTCAATATAACAGCTAATATTACCCACAATACACTGCACTTTGGAGGAGGAACTACAAACATGAGTAAAAAGTGTTAAAAAAACTACAAAACATGGCGGATATGTGCGACCGACGGTGAGAGGTTTAGATAAAGAGTCACTAATCAAAGTTTGATAAAAAAATATTTCTGTAATGTTATCCTTGTTATATTATTGTTTCTGATGGGGTCGTAAGGTAGTTTCATCATTTACAGGCGTTAGTCTGTGATTTTATTGGGGACATTTAAATTTAACATTTAATTTAATAATAAGGTTTATTTATATAGCGCCTTTCCAGAGCTCAAGGACGCTTTACAATGAACAAGCTACAATAATGGCAATGGACAATGATGACAAACAAAACAACAGTAGGTAGATGAGAGTAAAAGTACAGTAAAGGAGGATTATGTAGATGGGGCAGCATACAGCAGACTACAATCAGACACAACGAAATTATACAACTTAAGAATGGTAACGTTCAGAAAATAAGTGAGTTTTGAGCATAGGTTTAAATTCAGAAATAGTATTTCAACTAATTAAATATAAATTGAATATTCAACAATAATATTGATCTGCCTGCATTGACACTATTATACAAGAACTGAACTGAGCTGGACGATGACATCACCGTTTAGTCCAGAGCAGATATATATATATATATATATTTAAATGAACTAAATTAAGAACTTTTTTTTAAACAAAAATGAAACATCACTGAACTTTCTTAAGCTGGACTGTGACACTATTTTCTTCTGGAAACAAACTTTTTTGCATTATTTTCCTGTTATCTCTGTAAAGCTGCTTTGAAACAATCAGTATAGTAAAAAGGTCTATATAAATAAAGCTGAGTTGACTTATTGCCGTCCGAATCCAGAATGTCCGTGTTTTTCTCCCACCACCCGTGTGAAAATCCACGGCTGAATTACCTTCTGTTTTTGACAAACACCAAGATCGTGTGGTGATTTAATCGCCGTCCAAATCCACATCTCTGAGTTTACAAGAAGAGATTTGTATTTTTTATTTTTTTATTTTACCTTTATTTTACCAGGAAGTCTCATTGAGATCAAAAATCTCTTTTACAAGAGAGATCAATTCAAAAATCACTGTTTAAATCCTTTTTGGGTCAATAGCACCGTCCAATGACTGTTGCGCTACACAACTAAATTCATATGCATTTTAAAGATCTAGCCTACACTCGTATCACTGAAATGCTGGAAAGTATTTACAAGAACAATATTTCATCACCGCTCAAAAGAGAAAGAGAAGAAAAGCACGTAAACATTTGAAATGGGCAGATATTATGACAGCAATTATATACATTAAAAAATAAACCACTCAGCTTTGTGTTTACCTCATCTAAATTAGAGGCTAAATTAACTTATTTCTGCAAATTTTCACATTTTTAAAATGACATCCATCATTTTGAGATAAAATAAAATACAAACAGTTATTTTAACTACAGTGCATATATCTTTTTAATAAAAAAAGTGTATATAGTTTTAAATAATCAAATAATAAATAGGACATTAGGCTATTTTAATATTATTGAATTAAATATGAATTTATTCTTATTATTCCAAGTATATGACATTTCATTTACAGCAGAGAATCATGCGAATGACCATGTGAGCAGTGCGTTCACAGATTCGTGGGATCACGAAACTCGCTCTTCCACCGTCAGTAAATCTCCATCCGAATGCATGAGTTTATCACTGAGGTGCCATGCTAATTTATTTTTACGGACGTCCACATGAGAAACAATTACCGTCCGAATAGGGCCAAAGACGGCATCGTGACTGAGCTGACCTCATGATTTAGAGCGCTCATTTTCAGCAGAATAGCCCACAAGATAATCTCACACTATTGATTTTAATAGAGCCACAATTCTGTAAAATACAGAATATTAAGTCCATTTTTAATTAGACTGTATTGTTTTATTGATATTTTTCAGTATTGAATGAAATGCACACTACCATTCAGTATGATTTTAAAAAGAAGTATCTTCTACATTTATTTGATGACAAATACAGTAAAAATTATGAAATATTATTGTAATGTAAATCTAAAGTTCTCTATGTGAATATACAGTAAAGTGTAATTTATTCCTGTGATCAAAGCTGAATTTTCAGCATCATTACTCCAGTCTTCAGTGTCACATGATCCTTCACAAATCACTCTAATATGATAATTTGATGCTCACGAAACATTTATGATTATTATCAGTGTCGAAAACGGTTTCATATTTTCGTGAAAACTGATACATTTACTTTTCAGGATTCTTTGATGAATAGAATGTTCTAGAAGAACAACATTTGTTTGAAATAGAATGACTTTTAATCGATTTAATGCATCCTTGATGAACCCGAACTCTTGAATGACTCATATTTTTTTCTAGTTGCTAATGCATTCTGGGATTGTTTGGTCTGTGAGTAGCAGGTGTGTTTCTGAACTGTGAGCGCCGTGAAGGATGGTTCTGGAGGAGCGTTGTGTTATCGTGGTCTTATCATGTGTATTTGAGCGTGTCAGACTCCCGACAGGAACACTGTGAACTGTGTGCGCTGATTTATGTGCAAGCGTTCGACTGCCAGATGCTGCACGACGGAAAATATCTGGAACTTTTCATAGAGGGGGGAAAAGGACAAACAAAGCATA
This sequence comes from Rutilus rutilus, assembly GCA_021464565.1. Lineage (NCBI taxonomy): Eukaryota > Metazoa > Chordata > Actinopteri > Cypriniformes > Leuciscidae > Rutilus > Rutilus rutilus. Next base: position 907,813 of record JAJAQA010000018.1, read on the forward strand.
TTGATTATTTTTCCTTGTTTAGATTTGAGAGGTTTTTTTGTAACCCGAAACAAAACAAAGCGAAATGAAATAAATAAGACGCAGAACATGCATACACAGAATAAAGAAATGACTTCCAGCTAACAGGGAACGTTCTCAGAACAAGAAGTTATGAACAAACGGTCTTGAATAATGTTCTCAAAATATTAGCACAAATACATTATTTATACATCTTTTTTTCTTTCTGAAAAGTTCAGTTGGATGTTCATCTAACGTTTTTTTTTAATGTTGCTAATGTTTGTTAATTGTTTTGGAATGTTCAGAGAACATTCAAAAGTAACATTCAGAGAACATTCAAAAGTAACATTCAGAGAACATTCAAAAGTGACGTTCAGAGAACATTCAAAAGTAACATTCAGAGAACATTCAAAAGTAACATTCAGAGAACATTCAAAAGTGACGTTCAGAGAACATTCAAAAGTGACGTTCAGAGAACATTCAAAAGTAACATTCAGAGAACATTCAAAAGTGACGTTCAGAGAACATTCAAAAGTGACGTTCAGAGAACATTCAAAAGTGACGTTCAGAGAACATTCAAAAGTAACGTTCAGAGAACATTCAAAAGTAACATTCAGAGAACATTCAAAAGTGACGTTCAGAGAACATTCAAAAGTGACGTTCAGAGAACATTCAAAAGTGACGTTCAGAGAACATTCAAAAGTAACGTTCAGAGAACATTCAAAAGTGACGTTCAGAGAACATTCAAAAGTGACGTTCAGAGAACATTCAAAAGTGACGTTCAGAGAACATTCAAAAGTAACATTCAGAGAACATTCAAAAGTGACGTTCAGAGAACATTCAAAAGTGACGTTCAGAGAACATTCAAAAGTGACGTTCAGAGAACATTCAAAAGTAACATTCAGAGAACATTCAAAAGTGACGTTCAGAGAACATTCAAAAGTGACGTTCAGAGAACATTCAAAAGTGACGTTCAGAGAACATTCAAAAGTGACGTTCAGAGAACATTCAAAAGTGACGTTCAGAGAACATTCAAAAGTGACACTCAGAGAACATTCAAAAGTAACACTCAGAGAACATTCAAAAGTAACATTCAGAGAACATTCAAAAGTACCATTCAGAGAACATTCAAAGGTAACACTCAGAGAACATTCAAAGGTAACACTCAGAGAACATTCAAAAGTAACACTCAGAGAACATTCAAAAGTAACACTCAGAGAACATTCAAAAGTAACACTCAGAGAACATTCAAAAGTACCATTCAGAGAACATTCAAAGGTAACACTCAGAGAACATTCAAAGGTAACACTCAGAGAACATTCAAAAGTAACACTCAGAGAACATTCAAAAGTAACACTCAGAGAACATTCAAAAGTAACATTCAGAGAACATTCAAAAGTGACGTTCAGAGAACATTCAAAAGTGACGTTCAGAGAACATTCAAAAGTGACGTTCAGAGAACATTCAAAAGTGACGTTCAGAGAACATTCAAAAGTGACGTTCAGAGAACATTCAAAAGTGACACTCAGAGAACATTCAAAAGTAACGATCAGAGAACATTCAAAAGTAACAATCAGAGAACATTCAAAAGTGACGATCAGAGAACATTCAAAAGTGACGATCAGAGAACATTCAAAAGTGACGTTCAGAGAACATTCAAAAGTAACGTTCAGAGAACATTCAAAAGTAACGATCAGAGAACATTCAAAAGTAACGTTCAGAGAACATTCAAAAGTAACGATCAGAGAACATTCAAAAGTAACGATCAGAGAACATTCAAAAGTAACACTCAGAGAACATTCAAAAGTAACGTTCAGAGAACATTCAAAAGTAACGTTCAGAGAACATTCAAAAGTAACGATCAGAGAACATTCAAAAGTAACACTCAGAGAACATTCAAAAGTAACGTTCAGAGAACATTCAAAAGTAACGATCAGAGAACATTCAAAAGTAACACTCAGAGAACATTCAAAAGTAACGTTCAGAGAACATTCAAAAGTAACGATCAGAGAACATTCAAAAGTAACGATCAGAGAACATTCAAAAGTGACGATCAGAGAACATTCAAAAGTGACGTTCAGAGAACATTCAAAAGTGACGTTCAGAGAACATTCAAAAGTAACACTCAGAGAACATTCAAAAGTAACGATCAGAGAACATTCAAAAGTAACACTCAGAGAACATTCAAAAG
>JAJAQA010000018.1:915000-982500 GCA_021464565.1 Rutilus rutilus
GCGTTTACTGTGTTTCGTCTGACGCTCGAGACACACTCGTTCATGACGGAGGAGAAACAGCCGATTGCAGAAACTTACACTTTTATACTCATATTTTGCGCCAATTTCAAAGGAAGTGATGATGAAGTGAACACATGGGATGGAAACGCTGCTTTATTCACAAACATTTAATGCCATATTACAAATTCACAACTTTTGATTGAAACATACATTACAGATCAGACTTACTGGAAAAAATGTATTCTCACTTAAAATCATCTCAAATAATAAGAAAAGGCGACTCAGAATGAACATTGTGTCACTTTCATTCATTTACATTACAAGAAAAAATCTCTCTTGTGTTGATCAGAAGAAACACACACATGTTTGAGTGAGTAAATGATGACAATGTTTTTTTTCTTTGCTGAATTAATCCTTTAATTTTGTACTCTTTCATTTTAGACTTAAAGAAGCTCAGAAAACAGTCCAAAAAATCACAGCGGAGAAGAAAGTGGAGACGAAGAAGATCAACGAAAACAGCCTGGTGAGAAAACACACACAAACACACACACACTCTTCCTCATGTACGGCTGTTTACACGAGTTTAGTACATTCATAACACACGTGTTCATTCTCATGTACGTCCAACACCAGAAGAAAGATCTTCAGATTCTGGAGGAAAATGTGCTTTAATAGTCACACACACACACACACACACACACACACACACACACACACGAAGAAGCGAACACAAATGTCCCTTTCGTCACAGTTAGCCGAGTCAAAGTCCGGACTCAAATCCCATTAAATAAATGTGGGATTTAGTGGATTCAGAGGTAGATCACACAAAAGTTTCATCAAAAGCAAGTCTTCGGGAGCAACTAGAAACTATGTGGAAGTCAATAACAGCAGAGACTGGAACAATACTGTACAGGAAAACAAGTCCATAAACAATGCCAAAGGATGCCATACACAATATGACCTTTTTTTGGTTATTTGTGTGAATAAAGACAATATTTATTTGTTTCAGTTTATTATTTGCCTAATAAAATGACAATGCAATTCTTAGTTTTAAACAATTTTTTGAAAAACTCCTAAAATATTTGTGTTTTCTCTTTATAATGACAGGTGTTATTATATATTATATATAATTTTAGATCATTTAATTTATTCTATCTTATTTTTACACTTCATTCTTTCATAATTATAACATTCATACATTATGCTAATTAGATATTATTGTCATAATTTAATTATTATTGTTCTCAGCTGAGATATATCTCTTAACTTAATGTTTTGTTTAATAAAAAAAAAATAAAAAATAGTTTTATCTTATTTTAATACATTATTCTAATTATATATTTATTTATTTATTCTAATTATATTATTGTTCTCAGTTTATATATACAAATTTATTTTTATGTGATCTTATTTTTTTCCAGTTTTTAACCACTGTAATTAAAAAAAATTCGATCTTATTTTTTCATACATTATTCTAATTAGATTATTATATATTCATTATTTTATCTTAACTTAATTTTTTTGTTTAATTTTACATAATTTTATTTTCATACATAATTCTTATTATATATTTAATTCTAATTATATATATATATATATATATATATATATATATATATATACTTTTTTTTTATCTTAATTTTTCAGTTTTTAACCACTGTAATATATTTGTCTAGTAATTAAATGAGATTCCTGAATTCAACAGATATTATTGATGTTAGAGTTATTGAATTATGCCTAGATCAGGTTTAATTTCCACGAATGAACCGATGAAACGAACGTTCACCTTGACTGCAATGCAAGTCGTTTTGGATAAAAGTGCATCAATGCAAATGTAAATAATTGCTGAAAATGTGTTTGACAGAAAGAGCGACTGCGGAAGAAAGAAGCCGGCGTGCCGTCCATCTGAAGCACGGCTGACCTCAGATCAGTGACCGCAGGAGCCGCTCAGAACACAGCCTCGGTTCTGCATGACCTTCAGTGAGAGGACAAACTCTTATTAAACACATTTAATGGGTCGTGAAGCAACATCAGTCTCTCATCAGCAGTGCCTCATATTCATCAAACACGGCCTCAGATACACAACTGAGTGAGTAGTTTCTGTTTTATACTAAAACATGTGAAGGGCCGACGTCTGTGTGTTTGAGCCGCAGTCGAACATCAGCGCAAGCCGTCGGCCCTGTTGCTCCACACCAGAATATACTTGATGACGTGTGACGCACTTTCACACTCTATGCAATATCCTGCGTTTGGAAAAGTGAGCGTGCAGATCATGTCCATGCACATTTGCAGTCCGGCTTTTTTTATTTGAGAACATGAGAAATGAATCATATTTCAGTGAAATATTACAGTGTCTGTATATTTTATGATGTTTTTGTGTGTAAATGAGTGGATGACCAACTATTTATTCACAGGAGGAAGGTTTTGTTAAGGAATATGATGATTTAAGGATGTTTCCCTGTGAGGTCATATATGGTGAATTCTTTAATTTATCCAATTATTTTATGACAAGCCTAAATGTGTTTCCACTGTCAAACACGTTAAAAACTCCTGGAACATTATTATTACTGTCAGATTTCTGATTTTATTGACTTTTTTTTTTTTTTCATTTATTAGGTGCAATAAACTTTATCCTAAAGGAAAAATCAAAAGATTGTCAAAACTCAAAAATGCAAGAAAATGTGTCTTCTGATTTTTTTTTTGATTTTTTTTTTTTGCATATTATTTTCATCATATTATCAAAAAATATTTACATTTTAAAATCACATTTAATCAATGGAATGATGCTTTTCATAATCACATTTACATCTTCTGTCAGTGTTTCAATAATGCAATATTCGTTACAAGTTTAGACAGACATCATTTGGTTTCAGTCGATTTTAAAGCATTTAATTGCCGACCTTCATGTGTTTGTCAGAGAGAGACAGAGGTCAGAGGTCAGAGGTGAACATGTTTGACCTTTTATTAATATGATCTTCATACAAGCATTATACACAACATCTGTACAACTTAAAAAAACAAAATGTGTGATAACTTTGGGTTTCACAACTAAACTGCATATAATCTTTCAATGTTTTTATCTGCTATTATAAATAGAGGAATAGCATGAAGAAACTCACAGCATTCACAGCAATCCAGCAGAAACATGAACAACAGTGTCTCATTCTGTCACATTAAATAAAGTCGTTCCACATAGTGGAAACTATCAGTCCTTAAACGCTCTACATGTGGAGATGAAGACATTCACCGTGAGGATCTTCATCTGGCACCATTACATCATGCACTTCAGTTCATAAACCTCTGAGATGTTTCACGTGAACGCATGAACGTCTGAGAAGCAAACGTCAGTCTGATCCACTGAAAGCATGACTGATCAAATGAGAGTAAGGCTCTTCCTTTCCATTTATAAAAGTAGAAATCCTCCATGCATCTCTCTGCATGTTTAATAACCATAAAATGTTTAAAACAGAAGATTAAGATGAAGTGTGACATGTTTAACAGAATCTTAAAACCTGTTGATTGCTGGAAAATGAGTTTAGAAAGCATATGTGTGTCCCTGGATCACGTCACCAGTCTCGAGTCGCACGGGTTTATCTGTGGCTATAGCCAGTACGGGTCAAAATTATAGATTTTTCTTTTATGCCAGAAATCATGAGGATATTAAGATGATGTTCCATGAAGATAATTTGTCAATTTCCTACTGTAAATATATAAAACATGTATTTGTGTGAGTGAATGCAGCACAATCGAGAACATAAATGAACAACTTTAAAGGAGATTTTCTCAATGTTTAGATTTTTTTGCTCCCTCAGATTCCAGATGTTCAATAGTTGTGTCTCGACCAAATATTGTCCTATCCTAACAAACCACACATCAATGGACAGATTATTTATTCAGCTTTATATGATGCATAAATCTCAGTTTCAAAGAGTTGACCCATGTGACTGGTTCTGTGGTCCAGGGTCACACATCATCAGTGTTCGAGTGAGAATGGCGTTCACATGCGTGTGTTAAGTGTTAAACGCGTGTAATGGTGACAGATGATCACGTGTGTGTCCAGTGCTTATGGAAGCACATTTATGCCACATATACCCAAATAATCATGCTTTTGTTGAAGTTGAAATTATGACATGCTAAATCTAAATTATGACATAAAAAAAAAAAAAGTTAGAATTATGACATAAAAAGTCAGACTGATAAAAAAATGTTTTGTGTAAAAGTGAAACTATGAAATGGACAGTTATAGTTATGGCATCAAAAGTCAAAATTGACATAAAAAGTTGAGTTATGACAGAGTTAGACTTTTATCAATTCCGGCTTTATCTCATAATTGACTTGAGTGTGTAATTATTTTTTTAACTAACTTCAAACTTTTTATTTTATAATTACAACTTAGAATGTCAACTTCAACTTTTTAATCTCATTATGACATTATCTGATAATTGACTTTTATGACAATGTAGATTTTTTTTAAATCTTTTTTATCTCATAATTATAACTGTCATAATTTCAACCTTATTCTCATCATTTACTTGTTAGTATGTGACAATTTTAACTGGCATAATTTAGATTTTCTATCTCAAAATTATGACCGTAAATTAAAATTTAAACATTATAATCATGACTTATCTCATTATGATTTAGTATGACAATTTCAACTTTTTAATCTCATAACTATGAGTCTTTTATGACAATTTTGACTTATCTCATTATGACTATTTCAACTTTTTTCATAATTATTCAACTTTTTCATCTCAATTGACTCAGTATGTCATAATTTTGACTTTCTAAACAATTTTTATTTTATTTTATAATTATTACTTTCATGACAGTTTTGACTTACCTCATTATGATTTAGTATGAAACTGTTTTTATTTCAGAATTATGACTTAGAATGTACATTTTTAGTACGTCACAGATTTGGCCTATTTATTAATGTGATGATGTGTGTGTCAGTGTGTGTCATAACCGTGTCTTTCCTCATGTGATCACCAGGATCCCCACAGCATCTGTCCTTCACTTTCTCACAATTTAGACTTTCTGTGTCACAATTTTTACTTTTTAATCTCATAATTATGACTCGTATGGCAGGTTTGACTTACCTCATTATGATTTAGTATGACAATTTCGACTTTTTATCTCATAATTGACATTATTATGTCACAAATTTTGATTGTCATAATTTCGACTTTCTGTCTCAATATTATAACAGTGTCAATTACAACTTTCTAAATATTATAATCATGACTTCGATTTCGATTTTCTGTCATAATTTTGTCTTTTTAATCTCATAATGATGGCGTCTTTTCTCATGTGATAACCAGTATTCCCCAGAGCATGTCCCGTGTGCTTCTTCCTCCGGTTCTGCTGTGTTCTTACTGTCGGCCCGGTCCAGATCCGGTTCTGCTGTGTTCCTCCTCCTGCAGTGACCCGAGACCCAGACCCAAGACCCGAGACCCGGACCTGAACCCCAGACCCGGACCCTCAGTCGAGCTCGATGGAGATGCACCGGCACTGCTTGACCCGCTGCACGCGCTTCTTCCGGGTCGGCGGCTGCTGGTCGGGGCAGTTCAGGGTGAAGCTCATGGTGGTGAAGCGTTTGGGTTTGCAGAACGAGCAGGACCGGAACGCTCCCTCCTCTCGGCGCACGTGTCTCGGGATGTAGAAGGAGTTGCACTGGCCGTAGCAGAACCGGTTGATGATGGTCCGGCTCACGCACCCCTCCTCGTGGATGGTCTGTTTGAGTGGCTGGGTTTTACACCAGTCCCTCTTCAGGTACCGGCGCTCGGTCACGTGCAGCGCCTCCTGACTGGACTCCAGAACCTCCTCTGAGCCTCGGCTCCTGCCTCTCTGAGGTTCCTGATGAGGGTTCGGGTTCTGGTCCGACTCGTTCGGGTTGCTCTTGTCCGGGTGAGGGATTGCTCCTCGGTTCCGCTTGGACTCGGTCGGACTGGACTCCAGAACCTCCTCTGAGCCTCGGCTCCTGCCTCTCTGAGGATCCTGATGAGGGTTCTGGTTCTGGTTCTGGTCCGACTCGTTCGGTTTGCTCTTGTCCGGGTGAGGGATCGAGCCTCGGTTCCGCTTGGACTCGGTCGGACTCGAGAGCAGAACCCAGGAGAACAGGATCACGCACAGGATCCGAGCGCTGGAGGCCATCGGCACTGACGGGAGAACACCAGAACTCATCATCACACATGATCAGATGCTTTACTTTAAAACACATCCATGGCTCTGAGACTTTCATCTCTCTACATCAGCTGGGATTCATTACTGGCATCATTTCAACTCTTTCATCATCTTTGACTTAGAAAATAGAAATTATGACAGTCAAAATTGTGACATTAAAAGTCTAAATTTTTATGAGACTCATAATTATGAGATAAATTTGAAATTATGACAAAGTTAAAATTGTGACAGTCATGATTATATTTAAAAAGTTTAAATTGACTCAAAATGTTGAGATAGAATGTCACAATTTTGACTCATTTCGATTTTCTATCTCTCAATTTCAACTTTTTAAATATAATCATGACTGTCACAATTTTAACTTTCTGTCATAATTGCGAATTTTTTTTATCTCATAATTATGAGTAATGACAATTTGGATTTTAATCTCATAATTATGACTCATAATTTAATCTTTTTCATCTTATAATTGACTTACACAATTTAGATTTTCTATCTCAAAGTTATAACAGTCAATTTCAACTTTTTAAATAGAATCATGACTGTCATAATTGCGACTTTTTAATCTCATAATTATGACTTGTAATTTTAACTTTAATCTCATTACGACTTTGACAATTTTGACTTTTTATCTCATAATTATGACTGTCATAATTTGAATGTGGTTGAAATAATGTCATTTGTTGCTTCAAAGTTCAAACAACATTCAGACGACGTTTAATTAAAAAGTGCTTATAAATTAGCATTGAAAATTTCACAAGATCTGCAAATTGAATCAAAATAATGTCTTTAAAAAAAATCATTTTTATTTTACATACAGATATTCTTAATTTTAATATTAAGGTACTGAATGAAAGCAGAATTGTGCAAAGACACTAATTTATCCAGATTATTTAATTACGCGAGTGATGAGAAGTCATTAGATCATAAGGTGCGGATATAACCTGATCTCTGGAAATAAAAGTGAGTATTTGTGCATCAGTGTTTCAGACAGCAGATCCTGGACCTGAAGCTGCGCTCGCGGGTGTTAGAGTCGCTCTGGATAAACACATGAATGTAAAGATACTGTACCGGACACACACTGCACACACGCACACACACACTGCGGGATCGGTAGAGGTGTAAGAGGTCTCACCTGTCGGCGTAGAAGAGCTTCTGCCAGAGGAGATGACTGAAGAGAAGAGCTGTGATCTGTTCCACACACACACACTCTGACTGCCTACATGTGCACTGCATCTCTAAACACTCCAGCCAGACACAACGCAGGAGGATCAGAGCTATCCGCCCACTCCACACACACACACACACACACACACTCTCTCTCTCTCTCTCTCTCTCTCTCTCTCACACACACACACACACACACACACACTCTCTCTCTCTCTCTCACACACACTCTCTCTCTCTCTCTCTCTCTCTCTCTCACACACACACACACACACACACACACACAGATTCACCCACTCTCTCTCACACACACACACACACACACACTCTCTCTCTCTCACTCTCACACACACACACACTCTCTCTCTCTCTCTCTCTCACACACACACACACACACACACACACAGGAGGGCTCGATCTGTCTGGATATCAGACTCCTGCTGTAGACGTTAAGGCCCTTCATGACGGCTCACTTATTTATGGATGGAATAGAAAAGAACCTTAATGGAGTTTCATGTTGTGAGCAAATAAATTATTATGGGTTTGTGCTGTTTCATTCCTAAATATAATGCGTGTGTGTATATGTATATGTATGTATATGTGTATATATATATATATATATATATATATAATTTCATTCATTCATTATATATATATATATAATGTATGTGTCTATATAATGAATGATATATATTCATATATATATCATTAATTGTACACACACACATATATATGTGTGTGTGTGTGTGTAATGACTGAAATATGTATATGTGTGTGTGTATATATATATATATATATATATATATATATATATATATATATATATATATATATAAAGGTGAATTAAGGTGGTTTGGGACACTTTTTGCCATTGAGATGACTGGAAAAAAGTGTCCCAATCAACCTGAATTAACCCTGTGTGTGTGTGTGTGTGTGTGTGTGTGTGTGTGTGTGTGTGTGTGTGTGTGTGTGTGTGTGTGTGTGTGTGTGTGTGTGTGTGTGTGTGTATGTGTGTGTGTCTGTGTGTAAGATGTATGTATGGGCCAACGGCAAAGGATGTCCAAGATGATTAAAAGTGCAAAACTCTTAAAAAATCATTTTTAATCCATGTTGGTTTCATGCATATATGAAAATATCTATACTATTTTCTACAACTATGATATAATGACTTTGAAAATGGAGTACCTTCAATACTACATGTGGGTGTACATCACACCATTTAAAAAAAAAAAATCTTATTTTATTTATTTATTTTAAAACTTTTGTTTAAAAGTAAAAATCTTTGATTCAGTAAATGTTATTTCGTCAATTTAAACAACAGAAACCTCTTCAGTCCGTCACGTGACACGCGAGAACCTATGGACGTCAAGAGTCCAAAAGGCGCCAAATTTGAACTGAACACGAGCGCGAAGATTTGACGGCAACGGCTACTTCGGTTTCACACAAAACTATTATTTGACTAAATGAAATATATCATGAGTCATGTGAACTTTTTTATGATACATTTATTGTACTTTTTTTTGTCAACGTGTCTACCCTGTCATTTGATGGAAACGAGCAGCTGGCACATATTTTTCCCCTCAGAAGAGCGACATGAGCGGTGAGTACACGACGACAGAATATGAATGTTTTAAAATAAACTAATCCTTAAAGAAAGAAATAATCTGCTTTTAATTTATTTCACTATAGTCCACTTCTAACAACACATCTGCTCTGGTTTGATCGATTCGCACCCATTAATTCAGTTGGTAATTGTTTAGAGTCGGAGTGTTACGTCAGTTTATCCTCGGCATGTGTTTCTCATTCATCCTCTTTCTTGGCTTCAAAACAACTGACCACAAATGTGAATGTGCTGTCGTTTTTCATGCATTGTTTCTAACACATATACATGTCATGAGCCATGTAAAAACATCTAATAAGCTCAAATGTAGGAAAGTCTTTTGTCTTCTGTTTTTCTCAAGGCCAAATTCCTTCCAAATCCCCTCTAATGGAGATGAAAGCATCAGAATCCCAAACCCTTCAGTCGTGTTTGGGTCTATATGGATTTGTCTCCAGGGAAAAATGATCCCAGAGATCCACAGATTCCCTCAGGGAGGAAACCGCATGAATCTTGCTATCATATCAGGGTTAATCCTGTCTAGTTGTTATGTCGATCAGTAAATCTTGATGGCACAGCGGAGAAGGATCTAATACGGATGAGATAGTTGGAGGATTACATTATTCCTGAGTGCTTGTCCTTAAAAACAAGGAAAGTTTTCTTGTGAAGGATCCTTATCAACCATCAAGACAGTTTAAAGGTGTTTACAGCTGAAACACAAAACTACATTTTGAAAAATAAAACTTGTGATTTACTTAAAAATCGGATCCTTCTGCTATTACGAAACACAATTTTGGCTGTTTATAGCATTATCTCTTTTAATGTGATAAAAACACTAAATAGTAATTTTAACTATGTATTGGTATGTAATTTACAGTGATGCAAAGGTGCTGGAAAAAGCTTAAATGGACCTTGAAAGTGCTTGAATTTGACCTTGGAAAAGGTGTACGAACCCTGCATGATTTTCACGGATATATTGATCTTAGGTGTTTGTTCTGATGGGGAAAGATGCACAAACTTTGGTCTCGTCAAATCAGGGTTCGTACAGATTCTGTAAAATGAAATTCCAGGACTTTCAAGGACTACTTTTTTGGATTTCAAGGACTACAATCAGCACTTATCAAACAATATCTTCATTTATTTTTTTACTCCAATTACAAATATATATGGCATCTTCACTTCATAGAGATCAATCCATTGACCAGCGCTGCCAGGCACGGGATACTACCCTTATACAAACTGATTTTTTTCCATTAATATATGATTGACCTGAAAAATGAAAGTTGTATTATATACTTATCATAAACGTAACATCATGCTCATAACTCTATATCTCACACAGGCTGCAGCGTCAATTTTGCGTAAACAGATGTTTGTTTGTTTTTTTGCGAAAAATGTTCAATAATTCAAGCACTTTTCAAGTACCTCTTCAGAAATATGCCTGTTTTTAAGGGTTTTACAGGATTTGCATTTTAAAAAAAAGTCAAATTCAAGCACCTCGTACGAACCCTGTTAAATGTTTGGTAGCAACAGTGCCAAAGTATAACAAACGCGATGCTTCGAGACTCAGACGGTTTAAAATTACCCATTTAACTTGAGATTTGAACCCTTTTCATTAATTCCAAAATATTAAATTGGTTTACTCTAAGTGAAATCAAACTCTTGTAGTATAATAAACATTAAAGTCAGGATTGCAATGCATTTACCCCCAGTTATCTCTTTTTTTCTGTGCATTAGTAAAATGCGGATGTTTGGCAGGAAAATCATTAAAATAACCAATGAACTTTCATACCGACTGACCATGGCCCTGTTGAACAAAGTGCGCCACCAGGTGGTGAAGAAAGGAACTTCAAAAACATCAGTTTAAACAGTTTAGTTTGACAACTTCATGCAAAACATGTTCAACAACAACAGCATTGAGGATTTCACATACGACCATAATACTGCTTAACATAACATACATTTCCTTGAGTTGCACCATGAATGTTGTCTTTAAGGCCTTACAATATATAAATAAAGGTAAATATAAGACACCGTCCCCAAACCTACCAATTCCAATCTAATTCACAAGCATCCGTTTTCACTCTAAACACAATTATGTATTCTCACTTTCACAGACTCGTCTTTTCACTTACAGCAAACACTCACACAAGATCAGTGTACTTCAAGAGTGCAATCGTGGGTTTCAGTTCGTGATCTACAATTACAGGATGGCTCTGAAATGCATCTGAGTTTGGCTTTTAAATCAAACGAAGCGAACATGAAATCCAAACTGATAATGGAATGATGTAAAAATTAAGTAAAATCACTGATCGCCTCATTCACCTGTATGACGATCAAAGCTCACGACAGTAAAATAAGTTAAGACCCCTGAATATACGAGTTCACAAGCGTACGCAAGAATAAGCATTTAAAGGAGTAGATCATTTTAGAATGAAAATCTCCTGATAATTTCCTCTCCTCCTCGTCATCAAAGATGTTCATGTGTTTCTTTCTTCAGTGGAAAAGAAATGCAGGTTTTTGAGGAAAACACTCCAGGATGTTCCTCCATATAGTGTCTTCAATGGGGTCCAACGGGTCGAAGGTCCAGATGTGAGTTTCAGTGCAGCTTCAAAGTCTCGATCCAGCCGAGGAATAAGAGTCTGATCTAGACAAACCAGCCGACATTTTACAACTAAATAAACATTTAGATACTTTTAATGCTGGTCTTGCAGGTCCACGATTTCACGCATTACGTGATCAGGTTGAAAGGTCAAGCGGAAAATGTAGGATTTTCTCCCTCTCAATTTTCTCCTCCAACTTCAAAATCATCCGACATTGTTTTACCTTTTATTTATTTATTTAGTAAATTGTCTCAGTCTTTGCACGTTCGCTTTGTAAACACTGGGTCTGTTCTTACGCCTACGTCACGCTTGACCTTTCAACCTGATTACGTAATGTGTGTCGCATCACAGCGAGTGCAAGACGAGCATTAGTGGATAAAAGTATATAAATGTTTATTTAGTTGTAAAATGTCCGCTGGTTTGTCTAGATCAGACTCTTATTCCTCGGCTGGATCGAGACTTTGAAGCTGCACTGAAACTCACATCTGGACCTTCGACCCGTTGGACCCCATTGAAGACACTATATGGAGGAACATCCTGGAGTGTTTTCCTCAAAAACCTGCATTTCTTTCCCACTGAAGAAAGAAACACATGATCATCTTTGATGACGAGGAAGAGAGTACATCATCAGGAGATTCCTCCTCCTCTAACGATACATCTTATATATCGATGGGTTTCAGCGCTGACAGCAGCTTGACCTCGGCCAGAGGGTTTCTGGGTGATCCTCGATAGCGATTGGTCTCGTTGTCAGACACTCCGAGCAGAACAGACTTGGGATGTTCATTTGCGCCATTCTTGTCGCGTTTTGTCTTTGGCGTCTTATTGGTGACGTCTTCCAGCGTCGCGTGTTTAACCTTCGTGTTCTTCGGAGGAACTGGAGGTTTGGGTTTAGCAAACGTCGAATGCAAAGCGCTTTCCAAACTCACGGCCTTCATCTGAGTCGCGGCGGCACACCAACCCATCCGGACCTCTTTCCGGCTCCCGACCAGAGAGTTTAAGCGCCTCACGGACTGCCGAACCGGCGTGCGCTGGAACTTCATCGGCGATCGGATCGCTTTAGCTCTGGGCGAATCCAGCGTCATCATGTTGAACCGTTTAATCTGCTCGGCCACTTTCATCCGGCGAGTTTCAGCGCCACTGGGAATGTTATCAATCTCCTTTCCCAATGTGTTGGTTTGTGTTCTTGATCCGTGTGGAGTTGATTGGACTCTGGAAGTGTCCGGTCTGTAGGAACATGTCGTCATGTCACATGTTTCAACGGGATGTTGATCAATCATCTCATTTCGCAGTGACGACGTGTCGGTGTTGGTTTGCGTTCTTGGAGTTGATTGGATCCTATTGGAAGAGTCCAGTCTGAAAGCGCCGGGACTCTGTATGTCTAAAGCGTCGATTAATTGACTGCATTCTGCAGAACATCGTCGTTCCTTTAAGAAATCCTTGCTTTCGTTTCCAAGCCAGAGAGACTCGTTCAGACTGGTTTCACCAAACCGAGTCGTTCCACTATCGAACAGAGCGCTGTCGATATGTAGAGGAGACATGGGAACGATCTCGATCTGTCCGAACGTCACATTGTGATCCTCAGACGGTGATTTCTGTGAGGTTCCCGAGGAGTTTGACCCCGGGTTGTCGTGGTCCTGCTGTTTGACGATGCTGTGAAGGTCACTGCCAGACTCACCGAACGCTTGCTTGATTTTCATTAGAGTCGATCCGGATGGTTCTTCGCTGAACGACTCCTCGCCGCAGAGGATCTTGGGAACATCGTTGACCGTCGGAGGTTTGGTCTCCGAGAACGAATCCGTCGGGAAAGTCAGGCCGACATCAGGAGTGTCTCGACTCCACGAGCTCCTGTGGTTTATTGATTCACACCGAGGGGTCAAGAGGTCATCCTCCGATTTACTGAGAAACTTGGAGCCTGTCAATCAAACGTGGACGACAGAAAACTAAAATTATACACCGCTTTTAAAAGAGTCTCTTCTGCTCACCAGTGCATTTATTAGATGAATAAATACAGAAAAAAATGAAATATTGTAATCATTTAAAATAACTTTTCTATGTGAATTAAAGCTACAATATGCAAGAATTTTTGGCCTCTAGAGGGCGCTACATGCCAAACAACAACAACGGCGTAGCTTGATGACGATGTGAAGGAGCGTGGAATGATGGGAACAGTCGTTTTAAACTCCACCGTGGATGTAAATCAGTCAGACGGGAATCGAAAAATCATGTTCATGGATGAGGCTAAGTTCTTTTTTTATAATGACATGCTTTTTGTGGCGAGGGGGGCGTGGTTCAGCACGGTCTGTAATGGGAGAAGAGACGAGCAAGTAGGTCAAGTGCAAATGACGAACACCTGTGTCTTATTGCTGTGATCCGCGTGGAGAGACCGCTTATAAGCCGCGCTGGAACGAGAGAGAGACTGAAGAGAAAATTGGACGCAGAGAAAGAAAAGCGATGGATCCGAGCTCTCATTTTTGAGCTGTTTTGTGCCGTCGCGGTTGCCACGGTGAATGCGCGTTGTGCACGACTTTTGTTTCTTTTGCTTTATTTTAATAAAGTACGAGTCCCAGTCACGCCGACCCCTGTCTTCTTCCTTCCTGACTCTTGAACCTCATCACACTTTTATTTCATTAAAATGAATTAACCGCAAGAAAAGTAAGGTTTAATACTAAATTGGTTATCATAGATGTTACTGTATGTGGAATTCATTGTTGTGATAACGCGGCGCAGTTTTACGTGTTCTAAACAATTGTTGTAAAAGTACATTCGAACATACCCACATCATTTGCCAAAATACTGATTAATCTTTATGTAAAACACATGCTATATTTATTTACATGGCCATGAACACCAGACGTGATAAACAATGTCAATAAACTAAACACAAATCTAAAGCAATAATACTTCCCTTACATAAACATAACTATTACCGAATGCTACATTTGGAAAATATAAAATTAAGCATGCTTTGTCGACAGAACCAGCTGCAATCGGTAAAGAATAATTGTGTTCCATAACGACTGCAAGAAGCAAGCCAACGTCTGTTGCTTGATAGACGCTACAACTACAACTTCCGCATTTGTCCAGGACTCCACGCAGTACGAGCGGAAACCGAGGGTAACGCGGATATGACGCCATTGACTGGCGACTCCCAGCTCCCCCCTGCTCTAACGCCCCGTTTCCTTGGTTAAAATCGCAATTTTCTCACGATTTAAAAATATTTGGAAACATTTGGGATATTGTAAGTAATCAACTTAACAAGATATATAACACTGGCCTTGAGATTATGGGATATTTTAATGCAAAATTCTTGCATATTGTACCTTTAAGACTGTCGAGTTAAAATTACACTATTTTAAGGTGTCTTTGATACACTGTAACTATACATTTAAGTACTCAGTAATATTAAGTACATGTACTTACTATAGGGTTAGTTGCATGTAATTATGCATAATCTATAGCTATTACTACAACTACATGTAATGTAACAGTGACACTGTAAAATAAAGTGTTACCTAAAATTAAAATTTTAGTACTAAACTATGCCATAAGTACATGATGCTTTTTTTGTTCATAAAATTGTTTATGCAATTTACGAAATTATATTTGTTCGTTATTTGTGCATGTGATGCACTTTTTATTTCAGTAATGTCATTTCATCGCTTTGAATAAGGAGTTTAATACGATGCATTATTTGGCTCATTGCGCCCTCTTGTGGCCTGTTTCCTGCTGACTGAAATTATGCCTTTTAAAATCTAATTTGTATTTTCGTAATAAGTAAAAAAAAAAAAAAAAAAAAATTATTATTATTATCTAATTTAGTTTTTCTGCCATTTTGAAAGCCTTAATGTGAATATATAGTAAAGTGTAATTTATTCCTGTGATCAAAGCTGAATTTTCAGCATCATTACTCCAGTCTTCAGTGTCACATGATCCTTCACAAATCACTCTAATATGATGATTTGATGCTCAAGAAACATTTATGATTATTATCAGTGTTGGAAACTGTTGTGCTGCTTCAGATCTGTGTGGAAACAGTCATACATCACCATTCAAAAATGAGGTAAGATTTAAACAAACAAAACAATTATATTTTGATTCATCAAGGACGCATTAAATTGATCAAAAGTTAAAGACATTTATAATGTAACAAAATATTCTATTTCAAATAAACGCTGTTCTTTAGAACTTTATATTCATCAAAGAATCCTGAAAAGTAAATGTATCAGTTTCCTAGCCTGGCTAACGTCAGACCACTTTCTCTTTGAGACGTGGTCTGGATACTACATGTTCATTTTCTCGTATTTGAGGCGTGGTTTACGAATGCCCAGAGCCGTTTATTGGGCGCTACAAATGTCTATCAAATGCGCCTGTACGTAGCTTATAGCCAATCGTTTCAAATTATACCAGATGACGTAAGTAGAGCGACAGATATTCAACGAAGAAGACGACGATGGGTCAGAGATTTATGTGTACACCAGAGAGTCCTGCACGGGTCCGATTTTGTAAATCCGCACCCGACCCGTTTTCCAACAGCAGCACTAATAAAAATCTGCACCCGACCCGCTTAAAATAGAACCGACACCCGACCCGCACCCGAAATAAAATCAGTTTAGACTATCACATTATAGACACTTACAAAAATGTTTATTGCCAGGTCATACAGAAGTTATTACACGACAATTAACACAAGGACAACTTCAGCCGAAGCTGTCAAAAGGCCGATACATGAAGAACATGGCTAACGTTAACGTTACCACACAAATCGAACAGACGCGGCTACACCACTGTATATGCCACGCAATTTCGTCTAGCCTACATCTGACAATTTTGGGTTCAAACACGCCCTGCACACCACACATACTAACAGTGTTAAATATGAAAAATACCGTTCGATAGAACGGCTTTGTTACCAGTTATCTGCGTGCTTCCTCAGGGATGAAGTTCCACATTTGCGGCTATCCAACACGAAAATGTTTGCAGCAAAGCTTTTTACAATATTTTCTTCAGATAACTCCAAATTTCTCCCACACACTGGACTTGATTTTTGATGACGTATTGTCGACAACTTTACAATCTCCACTAGCTATTCTTTTCTTCAACTCCTCAGCATCCATCTCGACGACTGCAAGCAGATCGCGCGCGCGGTTATGATGAATTTTTAAAACTGGAAGTAGCCTAGGTAACGTTATAGATCCTGGGAGGGGTGGCGCGTCGGCACAAATAAACTGATGTGGATTTTAAATTATTTTATCAACTTGAAATACAGGAATATTTATGTAGATGTGTTTGCTTGCTAAACTAAATATGCATATATTTTTACGTCTGTCATGTTGGATCCATAGATAAACAAACTGCTTCGGTGTGTCGCATATACTTCGTCATCGTCTTGCTGCTCCCTCCCCGTTCTGTGATTGGTTCCCTATTTCAGGGGAAAAATTAGCCCATGGTAGCCAGACTACCTTGCAGCGTGAATAAAATCGCGCTGCTCAAGGCAGTATGGGGAAACCCAGGCTATCAGTTTCCACAAAAATATGAAACTTTTCAACACTGATAATAATCATAAATGTTTCTTGATCATCAAATCATCATATTAGAGTGATTTGTGAAGGATCATGTGACGCTGAAGACTGGAGTAATGATGCTGAAAATACAGCTTTGATCACAGGAATAAATTACACTTTACTGTATATTCACATAGAAAACAGATGATTTACATTACAATAATATTTCACTGTTTTACTGTATTTGATCAGATAGATGCAGCTTTAGTGAGCAGAAGAGACTTAAAGCAAGCAGAAGAAATAAAGCATGAGAAATAAGAGCCTGCAGTTTTAAGATCAACATGAAAATGCTTTTGCATCCAATTTTTCTTCTGAATTCTGATGCACTGACAAATAAAACACAATATTCAATTAGAATTATAATAATAATAATAATGCAGACTGAGATGTGACTATCCATGTGCAATAGAGGCAGTGAAGCGTCTCTCGACCGCATGACGCCCGCAGTGAGTTAGTTTCAGATTAGTTTATTCTTTGGCATGACATGCACTGATTAATCTTTCATAATAAAGTCAATATTGATATTAAAATCTGCAGATGTGTAGGAAAAAGCTCTGAGTAGTAAATATAAACCCAAAATACGGACCTTTCGAGGGGCTCTTCTTCAAAACAGTCGGACTCAACTCCTTGGTGAAGTGAAAACCAGTACAGCTCTCTTGTGTTGCAAGGCGCCAACCTATGACCTCTGACCTCTTTGGCCCCAGTTGTGAATGTGTAATGAGGTTCTGTTGAAATAGAGGCAGCTTCTTTTTACTCTTTGGTTTGTGATTGTTTGAATCATGTCAGTGTTGAATTATGATAACGCTTAACTGGGAGAAAAAAAAAAAAAAAAATGCTGATTTCTGGTCAAACATCTTTTTTTATTAGAGCATATGCATGCATAAAATAATGACCATGTCAATAATGGCAAGGAATAACCCAAAACCACAAGGATACATTTTAATTAGAAAAATAATAAAATTGTTATAATATTAATATTTGTTTCCTCTTAAAACATTTTTATTACTCTACAAATATTTTTAGTAATATCAGGTTCTTAAATAAAATCATAAAGAGATTTCATCTCCTAAAGTCACAATGCTACAACATGTGCAATATTAAGCAAGTCACTGACAACACAAATATTAGAACGAACAAACAATCACATTACATCCATCATCATAGTGTCATAACACTTTATCCACGGGTAAAAACATCATTCTCTTGAACGCTTAAACGCTATAAATCACCAGATCAATCATATTCCAGCTGTCCAGCTCAGAAGCCTTGCTTATTTTTTTCCCCATAAAACCCAAAACCATGCATGAGTAAAACCCTCAAACCAAGACAGTAAAATAATGTGATTATTGCATCATTAATAGCAGCATGTACCAACATTACACCGCCACTAGATGGAGCCAGACTCAACATGGCATAACAAAAGTCCTTAATTCTGTTAACCAAGTGCTAATTACTCACCCATTAATATGTATTAAATACATAAGCATTAGATGCACATTATAGGCATGCAAATCAGGGTTGCGCAGAAAAGATGGCTGGACTGTTCAGTCTCTGGTGGATGTTGACAGAGATGATGTTTCTGAACTTACAGACTCGCGGCTGGATTTGCCCAGACTGAAGCGCAGACGCAGGGATTTCCTCACGGGCTCTTTCTTCACGGCTCTGGGAGAGAAACAGCCGGCCTTCCCCGATTCAGCTCTGAACACATCAAGGGGACCCATCACAGTGAGAATTACACACACTTCACTTCACTAATCTCATTTCATTGCTTAGAATGAACTATTTAATACGATGCATTAATATTTTGCTCATTGCGCCCTCTTGTGGAGATACTGAGGTAAGATTTAAACAAACATAAATAAAACAAAGTTGATACTTAAGGATGCATTAAATGTATCAAAAGTGACAGTAAAGACATTTATAATGTTACAAAAGATTATATTTCAAATAAACACGGTTCTTCTGGACTTTCTATTCATCAAAGAATCCTGAAAAATAAAATGCATCACAGTTTTCACTAAAATATTAACTGTTTTCAACTGATAATAATCAAATATTTCTTGAGCATCAAATCATCATATTAGAGTGATTTGTGAAGGATCATGTGACACTGAAGACTGGAGTAATGATGCTGAAAATTCAGCTTTGATCACAGGAATAAATTACACTTTACTGCATATTCACATAGAAAACATGATTTACATTCAAATAATATTTCACAATTTGTAATGCATTTGAGCGTTAAATGGTCGTTCTGAATGTCTGCAGATCAAATTCAGTTCAGCTCATTAATGAAGCACACCAGTGTACAGGCGAGCAGATGAGTGGTTCAATGAAGCGGTTATCTATGGGAACATGCTTTACAAGATCAATAAGGTACACGTTTAATTTAGTCTTTAAATATCACTGTCTACTACATTAATACTGGCTGGAAACAATGACTGGAGGAAAGCCTGGTTTTGCCCTCCAGGAGTGACGTCACATGACAACACACTCTTCTGCTAACAGACACTGGACTTCTGCCTGCAGTGCTCATGCGACTGTACTTTAATAGTTAGTGATAATAATACAGGGTTCGTACAGAAACTGTAAGAAGAAATTCCAGGACTTCAAGCTCTACTTGTTTGGTTTAAGGACTACAGTCAGAGATCTCACTTATCAAACAAGGTCTTTAGGATTTTTTTTAAAACTCAAATTACAGATATAAGGCATCCAAAACACAACTTACAACGCATTTAATAATATATATTAATACAAAGTTTATAATGGTTATTATTAGGGATGGGAACGACACGGGATTTGGGAAATCGACTGTCGAGGCCCATGTGTCGACTTTTTGTCGGATTGTCTGCCTTTTTTTTCTTTTTTTTTTTAAAGAGCAGCAGCAATGCAGAGGGTGGAAAATATTCTACATCAGGGTCCGAAATTAACACCCGCCAATCGCCAAATGCGGGTAGATTTTCTGTTTGGCGAGTAAATCTCAAAAGGCTATCCGCCACACTGGCGGGTGAATGTTCATAACAAAATATGAAATTTTAAGCGCGCACGCACGAGCAGAGAGAAAGAGCGAGTCCCGGCCGCGCGCGCGCGCACTCACCATTCAGAGCGGTCAAGCTTCCCCGTACTTTTTGACAAGCGTCCTTGACAGGGCGGCCAGAGCTTCTTTGCAGCTCAAGTCAGCGGCGGTGTGTACGTACCTACAGTTAACGCTCTTTCTGTTGACGGCGCTGAGGAAAAAGCTCCCGGCACTGTAAGAAGCTGTCGCCGCCCATTTGTGTCCTCCTGCGCACCCATCAAAGCCGTGCAGAACGTCTTCAGCACTCGCGGATCGTGCATATTTACGCTGCTGCTTCTGTTTACACACCATGGTCGTTCTTTTCTCGAGAAAAGGAGTTCTCATAGCGTTTGCAACGCAATACTCGTTCCCTTATCTCTCAGGGAACCGAGGTTAAAGTAACCGAGGAAATGTAATAAATTAAAAGCCCCCCCCAAAAAAAATGCAATTTGGAAATCCCACAAGCCCCGCCCCCTCGACATGTCGACACTATTTTTTTTGTCGAGTGGAGCATGTGTCGAATGTCGGTCGTTTTGTCGAGAAAAAGTCCCATCCCTAGTTATTATTGTTCAATAAATAATATTTTATATTATAATTTTGGCGTATGGAGAAAGGGTCTGATGGGAGTGTTCATGCTGCGTGAAAATATTGAAAAAAAAAATTTGTATTTCAAATATGTGTCCCTGGATCACGTCACCAGCCTCGAGTCACACGGGTTTATCTGTGGCAATAGCCAACTATACAGTATGGCTCAGAATTATAGATTTTTCTTTTATTCCAAAAATCATTAGGATATTAAGATCATGTTCCATGAAGATATTTAGTGAATTTCCTACCGTAAATATAAAAATAGTGAATGCAGCACAATCGAGAACATAAATGAACAACTTTAAAGGAGATTTTCTCAATGTTTAGAGTTTTTTGCTCCCTCAGATTCCAGATGTTCAATAGGTGTGTCTCGACCAAATATTGTCCTATCCTAACACACCACACATCAGTGGACAGATTATTGATTCAGCTTTATATGATGTATAAATCTCAATTTCAAAGAATTGACCCATGTGACTGGTTCTGTGGTCCAGGGTCTCATATATTGTATTTAAATAAGTCAAGCACTTTAAGATGTGGCTGTTTTCAAGGGTTTTCCAGGACTTGAAGTCCTTCCAGCTTGTACGAACCCTGATAATCCCTAGGAAGATGAGAGTGTGTGTTGTACCTGTTGACACTGCGGTCTCTGCGTCGCCGGCTCTTCCTCCGGGCAGAACTGCAGGACAGACGAGAGTTTCTGCCCACAGAAGACAGTAGACCACCGCGAGACGAGTCCAGAGCCCCTGCCGCACTGTGTGCTGAGAGAACAACACAGATAAATGAGTCAGCAATGAGGTACGAGAGGATGTACTGTATGGTGAACAAGTCCCGGCTGAGGGCGTCGTTAGGCACGACTTACTCCCGATACAGCTCTAGCCTCGAGCACATTATTGCTTTTATAAAACGGTCACCACACAATACAAATATTAAAGCCGAAAAATATGCATCTATGCAACTTTCATGAAGTAAAATCGCTAAAAGTCTTCCTTCCGCTGGAGAAAATAGTCCCTGACTGTAAACAGCAACAGAAGTTACACACATTTCACCAGTAGATGGCAGCAAAGACCAAAGTCTTTATGAGTCAGTCAGTAATGAAGACTTTTACACTGAAAGGACTGAAACTTGTGAACACGGAGAAGCAAGTGACAGCGTGTATTCAAAATCCGTATTTGTATTTGCCAGCCCTAATGTGGCATGAAGCTCACCTGATCCAGGTGTAGACGATCCTCCAAACAGAGCGCTGGGGAACAGCTCCAGGCCGAGGTTCTTCTTGATGGACCTGCGCTTCTTGTTGGAGAAGCCATGAGTGTGTGCCGAGTCCAGCGGAAGCTTACGCTTGGAGTTTGGAGTTATGATGACAGGAGTGGCCATGGAGAAAACTGAAGGAAAAAGACTTGAATTCACTGAAAAGCCACTTGAGTTCCTGAAGGAGATTCCTGTTATTCTTCCATTCGTGCTCAGGCTAGAGAATCAATACAGGGAAGTTAAGCTGGAGCCAAAAGTGTCAGACTGACAAGCAAAGATGTGCGTAAGCAACTGAAAACGGAGCAGAAATCATCTAACCCTTGTGCGACCTTATGGACATTTTAGGGTTTTTTTTTTATCATTTTGCCCGTGTTAATGCCAACTGCATACATTCAGGCACAGGTGTGTATTTTTATTGGAGTTTTACTATTTCAGCCCAATTTCCTTTAAAAAAAAAAAAGAAGTATATTTTGCACTCAAGGACCTTTTGGACAAATGAAACTTCAATTTTTTAATCCCGGGGCCATTTAACTATAAAATGATGCAATCTTTGTTAAGAGACTTTCATTCTGTTGGCAAGGCTTCAACATTTTTAATTTGTACTATTGTTTTACCAGATGGTGCCATTTTCTCAGGTTTGGCCTATAAAGCAAACACTCGCTTTATTCCTGTTTTCTGCATATTATAGAGCCAACTGTATAGATTATGCAGCTATAATTGTGTGTGTGTGTGTTTGTAATAATTGAGAGAGAAAAAGTGGAGTTTTGCTGCCTCTAATGGGGAAATCTGGTACTGCGCCCAAACACACACACACTCACTGAAAGCTACTTTAGCCCCTTTCACACAGCGCGATAAGTATATTTTTACTTATATCATTAAATGAAGTTGTTATTATAATAAAAAAAAAAAAAACGCATTATACTTAATTTGAGTTATTTTTAACCTTAAATAATACTGCCAGCTGATAGGGCTCTCTGTATGTTTACAGCATTAGGTGAGTTGTTTTTTTCTTGAGAAAAATGAATGCATATCTTGTGTAGCCTACCTAATATTTATCCAAATGAGTCAATATTAAATCAAATCACAATAATTGAATTGAAATAATAATAAAAGCGTAGCTTACCAGAAATTGTACCATGTCACTAAACCTAATAGCCTACAATTCAGTTTAGTTACTAAATTGTTTTGACAATCTCAATACACTTATTGTTGATGCAATCATTTTTTTTACATCCCCCCAATCCCAACTGGAAGAACAAATCATTACTTAGAAGAACATACACATCTGAAATGAGAAAGTAAGTGCGCTTACCTCATTTATAGCAAGAGTGTTTAGTAAAATTTAGCCTTAATAATCCACAGTAGGCCTATGTATAGGGCAGGCCTATGACAATGTGTAGTAAATTACCTATAAAATCATTTAGTTTAAAGTTAGACTGGAGTGAGATGAAACTAGATCATAATAAATAAATATAAATATATAAATATAATGTAAAATAATAAAAAGAGACGAGTTAAATGTTCATCTGCAGGATGTGATATTTGTAAATAGATAAATTTCAAATCAAATAGATCACATTTCAAATATACTTTGGTATCGATGATGTTTACATGTAAAATAAGTTGTAATCGCTTTCTTTTACTATCTAGCCTGACAGTGATAGTTTTTTCATGAATAAATAGGATAAGAAAAAGAATCACAAACTGTTTCTTTGTATTTATTTTAAATTTAACATTTATTGTCAATATTGGGCTTGCGGATCATGTGGGTACTAGGGTACTCTTTGCTGTGTGTGGATGACCATGTCGGTCAGCCACCACCGAAGACCAATTTTGACCCAGGAAAAACCCTGACAGAGAAATCGCAGCTCATCAGCAAACTTAAGACGCTGCTGAGACATTACAAGTCACATCGATGTCACGTGTCTTTATGGGTTGTGTGTGAACGCACTCTCTGATTCCGGAAAATCACTGGCAGTGTGAATGAACCAAAATCAAACGAACCCGGGTCACTTTATCCGTGTATTTTCCGGAATCTCTGTGTGAAAGGGGCTTCAGAGATATCAACCTCAAATTTGGAACAGGAGTTGTTTAGATTTATGGCTTTGATTTTCTAGCAGTTTCAGAGTTCAACATGTCTTTTAATAAAATATTGTTATTAAATTTCACTTTTAAAACTTTTTTTTTACCACAGGGTGTTCTTTAAAAATGAGACCAAACTTAAAGTCTGTTCTCCCAAGCTTCAGTTTTTAGGACATTTTTGTTTGTAGGAAATAACTTGTTTTTTTTTAACTGACACACAAGGGTTAGCCAAAAGTAGAGGGAACATATTCTCACAAGTGCCAAAAGACAAACATTATGCTGTATATCATCCATGCCGTGCCATAATGCAAACAGGAACATCTACATGAAAGTGTGCACATAAAGCCATCTCAAACTCAAAGCAGCACGTGCTCATTACATGTACCAAGTGAAGGTGAGAAACCCCCGAGCGGATCTGATGAGGACGTTTACCCACCTGCTCCATCAGACTGAGGGGTATTTGTTGGCGTTCTACTACTTTTAAACCTATTCAGAGCTCCATTAACCACATCTGCAATACAAAACACACCCACTCAACTAAAGAAACTCACATCATATGCCTTCAAATCATCATTACAGGGTTCGTACAGATGCTGTGAATGAAATTCCAGGACTTTAAGCAATACTTTTTTAGTTTAAGGACAACAATCAGAGATCTCACTTATTAAACTATATTATGTTTCAAATTATAAAAAATGTAAATAGATAAAACAACTAAATGGTACAAATAAAGTGCAGCACATGCAATGGCTGTGGAAACTTTAACCATTCAAATGGATTTTTTCTCCCTTAAATATAATAAACCTGAAGAATTAAAGCTGTATCATATACTTGAATAATTAGCTAGGCTAAATGGCTCTATATCTATATCAGATGGGTGTGAAAAGATTGCTTTATCAATCAAATTAAACTTTTTTTTTTCCCTAATATAGCCTTTTATCTTCCAATAATCCAAGCACTTTTCAGAAGTATGGCTTGTCTTCAAGGGTTTTCCCAAACTTAAATTTCAAAAAGTCAAATTCAAGCACTTTAAGTGAAACCTACTAGTACGAACCCTGTCATTAGCCGTATCCACTTCCCTTCACAGCAGTCATGTGATGAAACTGATGGAATGAGCCTTTAGACACGTTTCTTACCTCCTAAACTGCGTCTGTTGCTTTTCTTCAGGTCTGAGTGAGCGTTACTCTCCTCTAGAGACACTGAAGCTGGAGAGAACACCGCAGCATCACAGCCCAGCATGGCTGGAACCTTCTCCATCAGGAACTGAGGAACCGCACCTATGAACAACAGCAGGGTTAGCGTCACTGCTCTCCCACACGTTGCTTTTCACTGGATTAACGCAATACATATTAAATATATCAAAGCTTTAATTCCATTTCATTTACATCAGGGTTTCCCAAACTGGAATTGGTGTCAGTAACGCTCTGTTTACTTCCTGTCTCTATGAAGCCCCTCCTTCTGAAAAGCACACTGTGCTCTGATTGGTCGTCTGGAGCGGTGTGTTGTGATTGGTCGAGCGCTTCGAGTGTGTTTGGGAAATGTCCCGCCCCTTTCCATAACTGCCAGTTTAACACACTACTAACTCACTCAACCAGGCCCCGCCCCTTTATCCTGCGTATGAATTATTATAATGAGGAATATTGTGACGTGTTCGTTCCCGGAAGAAACTCAAGATACAATGAGTTCAGGAACACTGACACTGATATAGAGAAGAGCTGGAGCTTTTTCATGATCAAACAGCAACATCACACACTAAACACAGATGAACGTGTAAAAAAAAAAAAGTTTCAAGTAAATAAGTATATATTTTATATAAATATCTCCAGCAGACTAAAAACTAAAACGTTTAAGAACCCCTGATTGAGTGAGTATGTTAGGTATGGATCAAGACTATGTAACTGTAGTGAAGTATATAAGTGAGGGCGCGCACACACACCCAGGTGTTGAGCGTTGTCGATGAGACACTGCAGAGCCGCCGCCTGATGCTTGAGCCTCTTCTCAGTGTTGCTGCTCATCTTTTCTCCTCCGTCACAGTGGAAGAGATTCGGGGCGAAGATGACCGAGAGATTACTGCTGTCCATCTTATTCTCAGCACATCTGAAGTGAAGGAGCAACACACACACACACACACTTTACATGCATGTAAACAACAAAAGGACTTCTGAAAAGAACCATTCAGAAGGAAGTCACTGATTAGTACTGGTGGAACGGATCACAAACTTCCCGGTTCGGATCATTTACGGTTTCTGAGCCACAGATCTGATCTTTTTTCTTTTGGATCAGCGTACCTGATAATGTTCAAACCTTATTAAAAACAAGTGAACAGTCACTAATAAAATAAGAACAAATACACAAATTACAAGCAGAGATGAATACTAAAAGTTATTAAGTCTAACAGTATTCCGGTACAGAAATGAATAATTAAGCCTAAATGTAAAATACATTTTGTTCACTGTAGAATTAAATACAGTTTCATCTTTGTTAAAGCTGTAGTTTGTTGTTTTATTAGCATTAATGGCACAGGAAGCAGCAGGAATATTAGGCTACTGTCACTTTAAGACCGAATAAACTGACAAACATCCGGTTTCTTCCTCAACTGTTCATTTATGACATAACCGAGAATACTTGCTGAGACGAGTTATTAGACATAATTGTGTGTTTATGTGTCCGTTCAAGGGCAAGGAAACACGAAAGAGGAATCAATCTGGTGTTCGAGCGCTCTCTCTCTCTCTGCGTTTACAGTTGTTTGAGTGTGTAAACTGGCAAGACAAAACACGTCCAAATTCTAAACTTTCACTCTATGATGGTTCAATTTAGCAGTGAATCCGCGAATCACACGCGTGCCGAATCACGATAAACCACGACCCTATTAATTAGCATAACGAGATTGAAGACGAGCGCCGTACCGCTGAGAGACGGTCTTCAGGAAGCTGAAGAAGTAGCGTAGTGTGTTTAGATTCCT
Source organism: Rutilus rutilus (assembly GCA_021464565.1). Lineage (NCBI taxonomy): Eukaryota > Metazoa > Chordata > Actinopteri > Cypriniformes > Leuciscidae > Rutilus > Rutilus rutilus. The sequence goes on from JAJAQA010000018.1 coordinate 942,047, forward strand.
GTCGGGCAGCACACAGGACAGCAGGACCGTGGCCGAGGTCCTCTCCTCCTCCGAGGGCAGCTCCTGGGCCTTCAGGAACCCGCTGTGCAGGTCTACGGTCAGAACCGGCTCGGGAAGCTCCCGGAAGAACTGCTTGAGGAGGCCAGCGATGTCCAGCGGGAGAGCCGTGGGAAGACCGTCCTCACCCTGGTCCAGCTTGGCCTGCGGGGTCACAGGACAACACACTGTGTGAGAACACCATCATCAGTGTCTGGAGTACAGTAAAGGTCAGTCACTCACCCGGAGGCTCTTGACCCGCACAACAGAACCGGACTTTCTGAACAGGCCCTCCGTGTCCAGATGATCCATGAGACACGTACATGCGTCCACTATAAAGCTGAGAGACAGCGAGACACATGAACTCGACACACACATACAGGGCAAAAATACACCTCATAATAATAAAACAGGACAATAATAATTAAATATATATAGTGAAATATAGGGCAAAAAAACTAATAAAATAATAATAAAATATAGGGCAAATAAAACAAAAATAAACAAAGTAATAAAATAATACTAAAATATGGTGAAATAGGTCAAATAATTAACATTTTACCATAATTTTATATGCCAAATAAATAAAATATAAAACAATAAAAATAAAATAATACCAAAATATAGGGAAACAGGGCAAAATATTTAAATAATAAATGTAAAATAATAATAATAAAATATGGTGAAATAATTAACATATATATTAATAGAGATAATATTTGGCAAATAAATAATGTACAATAATAAAAATAAAACTACAATATAGAGCAAAACAAAATAATTAAATTATAATAAAATATAGTGAAATATAGGGCAAATAAAAAATTATAATAATAAAATATATGGGAAATAGATTAAATATTTGTGTTAAATAAAAATTTTTATACAAATGTTACTAACATTTTATAGGGAAATGTATAAAATATATGTATACAGCTATAAAGTGTAATTATAGGGAAAATAAATAAAATATAAAATACTCAAATAAAGGGCAAATAAACAAAATAATAAAAGTACAATTCAATAAAAAAATTAAGTAAATGTCCAAAGAATCAGGCAACATTTAGATAAAATGTTTAAATATTTTATTAGGCATATTTAGCTTTGATTTCATGTTTCCTTTTCCTGCATGGTCCACTGCCTAACCACATTCCACACACAGTCTTACCGCAGTAAAAACGTACTGTATTTGAGTGCAACCCACGGCTGAACTGAAGACAACTTCACCTTGAAGATCAGTCATGCATGTCTAATTTAAAGCCATTCACACCTAGAGATGGCAGTGGGTGTGGTGTACAGATCGCTCGCCTCAAAAGACATTACAAGTATGTGATAAATGGTGCCGTTGAGGGTTTAGACCTGCACTTACAGGCATCGTTCACCCCAAAATGAGGACAGTGAGAGAAACCCCTAATCTCATAATTAGTCTATCACACAGCCCTCAGCATTAAGCTCTTACAAATATTAAAAAGCATCTGTGTGCAAGCCAGTAAATGTTAGTCTCTCTCAGTCTTACCAGGGTACGTCTCCGTAGTCCAGCACATGACAGTGTGGCAAACCCTCGAGCGCCACGCCAAACACCCTCACCTAGAAACACAAGGAGGATCTGTTCAGGTGATGATGGAGAACATGAACAAGTGAAGCTCTGTGTGTTTGAAAATCAGCAGCACTTCCCCTTCATTTACAGCTGGCATGAGGAGAGGTCCACAAATTACTCTCACGAGGCCAGAGTCAGACGCATAAGAGTCCAGTGACTGTTATAATGGAGTTAATCACATTTCTGTCTATGATTTTACAGCCAAATGTGATAGAAATATCTCATGAAACGGGTGTTCTCAACATTAAAAGTACAGAGAAATGCAGACTAAGGATGCAGAGGTCAAAGGCCATATAGACATGGTGCATTTGAAAACAAGCCATACACACACACACACACACACATGCATAGAATAGGTGTTTTGCACTGTAAATGTGTTACTGCAACAATACACTAATGAACTAGGTGATTTTTGTTTTAACTTGGAAACACATGTTTGTGTTTAAAGTTATAGTTCACTCAAAACTCACTCATTTTGTGTTCAGCAGAAGAAAGAAACTCAAACAGGTTATGCGACTAAATTATGAAAGAATTGAAACATTTTTTGGATGTTCACTGTCCTAAGATGTGTTGATTAATCTCTTTATTACAGTGAACCACGTGAACAGGAAGTTGATCAACCAGTTGGTGACTTTACAGATTCTCTAAACCAGATAGAAAAACATGAAACAAACCAATTATAACTACTGAATATTGCCCGTTAATAATAATAATAATAAATACACAAAAGTCTGGTTGCAGAGAATTTCAATAATTGTCCAATCAAATATTGTTTTTAATCCTGGTTATTATTAATAAATGTGACAAAAGTAGCATTTCGGGAATCACATTCCTGTAAGAAACCCGTTTCTGTCCAGCGTTTCTATAATGAAATCAGAGGCTTTATAAACTCACCGTGTTCGCCGATGTCTGTTTGTTTCTGTTTTTATTCCAGTTCTTAATTTTGATCCCATAAACGGACCGAAGATGCTGAACAACTGCCAGACGAACCACATTTCTCTCCAAAACCTTCATAACGACGTCTAAAAACCGTTAAAATGACTCGAAATATGAGGAAAAAAGACTAAAATGCTGCTTTACGGTTTAAAAACACGCGGAATGAACGTTATGGATGTGATGAATACACAACAAACTGATGGTTAGTTTACTTCTCCTCGACACATTTCGATAAAAACAACCGATCAAAGTCACCGAACGCATCTCACATTACGTCTCCAGGATGTGCTGCGCGTAAACATCATTTTATAAAATAAAATAACGCGGCTTTAAAAGTCTAAATGTCGCCATATAAATCTAGTGTTTGTTTCTGTCTGTCCGCTTTATTTCCCGTCTTCACAACGGCAGCGCGGAAAGAGACGTTCAAATTTCGCCCTGCCTACGTCACTCAGGCGTTTCCTGCACTCTGATTGGGTTGCGAGCAGTCACGTGTCGGTTCCTTCTCAGATGACCCCGCCCCCCTGCAGCGTGACTCGCGTGATTGATGGCGCAGCAGATGTTAAAGCGACAGTGCAACATAATATCACACGCATTTCCTGAACAACAGCGCCTGTGCTGAAAGCTGTGCTAGTGAGGGATAATTGTCCATATCAGTGCGTATTTGTTCCGAGGAACTGGAGATTAAAAATAAAGGTTATTTTTGCAAACTTTGCAAATCTATTTTATAGCGCTAGGCAACGATTAATCGCATCGCGTCGTTTGTTTACATAATATATGTGTGTGTACTCTGTACTGTGTATACTTATTGTGTGTATATATAAATACACACATATGCATGTATATATTTAAGAAATATTTGCATTTATACAGTGTATATATATATATTTATACATCATTTATATCATATATAAATATAAATATTTTATATATAAATAACACATTTTTCTTAAATATATACATGCATGTGTGTGTACTTATATACAAAATAATTATTCACAGTACACACACACACACACATATATTATGTAAACACAAACTTTTATTTTGGATGTGATTAATGGAGAGCAGTCGTTGCCCAGCACTTATTTTACCATAATGCTACTTTTTTTTGTAAGAAAAATGTTTGTTTTGCATTACTGATGTCATGCAGTGCAGTATGTGTATATATTTAGTTTAGGAAACACACTGTGATCTTCTTTTTTGCAAAAATAATTAATTTTTGCATTAATAATGCAAAAAGATTTGCGTTATTGATGTCATGCAGTGCATTATATATATTTTTAGTTTAGGAAACACACTGTGATATTCTTTTAAGAACTTAGTTTTGCATTATTTATGTCATGTAGTGCATTATAAATGTTATTAGTTTAGGAAATATACTGTGATATTCTTAGTGTTGCATTATTGATGTCATGCAGTGCATTATATATATATTTTTTTTTAGTTTAGGAAACACACTGTGATATTCTTTTAAGAACTTATGTAAATATGGTGGTGCATGTAATTATTATCATGTACAGTAGCCATGATTCTTTTACCACTTTGCATCATTTCTCAAATGCATTGCAATGGTGCAAAAACAGGGCAGTGATCACTCAAGACGCTGCTGTCCATTATCAGTTATCTGTTTTTATTACAACATTACATGTATATACAGTAAAAGAGACAGTACGAATGTACGGCTGAGACTGAGAGATTGTTGTTGGTTTAGAAGCACTTCCTGTGGACGATGGAAGGACCGGCCTCGTCGTACTCCTGCTTGGTGATCCACATCTGCTGGAAGGTGGACAGGGAAGCCAGGATAGAGCCACCGATCCAGACGGAGTACTTACGCTCAGGAGGAGCAATGATCTGGAGAGAGAGAGAGAGAGAGAGATGGGGTTAAGCTCTGAGCAACCACTGCATGTAGACAGTACTTCTATATACTTCAAAAACATGAGTGTTTATCAGAGGGGTCCAAGACACGGACTTTTGTCGCACTTGAACCACGAATAACCATGTTTTGTGGTTGAAATTTAAAAAAGTAACACATCCTTCCCTCTCGGGTCAATTTGACCCCCTTAGGAATGAATGGAATGCGAGGAATGCTTCAGTACACATAGAGAAACATACAAATGCTCAAAATTCAGACTAAAAATTAAAACTTTACCAAAAAAATATTTATATTGTCTACATGTGTATCTGAATGCATAAAGATACACTGATACACCCAGAGGAACAGCACATATAGAGCTATAAGCCAATCTAGAGTCATGAAATATCATGTTATATTATTATTTTCCCACAAGAGGTCGACAAAGACTCCCAATGTAAGATATTTAGAGCTGAATTAAAAGTTATTTAGAATTTAAGTTGAAAGAATGCTTCAATTACTTTTTATTTATTTATCAAATCTAGTCATTTAAAGGTAAATAAAAAAAAGTGTGTTAAAAAATATTATCAAAATAAGCTTTCTGGACAAAAAGAAAGAAAGAAAAGAAAAAGTATAATTTTAGGGCTTCGGGTCATGTTCACCCGTGAGGGATAGATGAGTTACAAAGTGCGAGGAAAGGATGAAGGTTAAACTTTCGTTTATACATTAAATGTATGTGTGTGTGTGTGTCTCACCTTGATCTTCATGGTGCTGGGAGCCAGAGCAGTGATCTCCTTCTGCATGCGGTCAGCAATACCAGGGTACATGGTGGTACCACCGGACAACACGTTGTTGGCGTACAGATCCTTACGGATGTCAATGTCGCACTTCATGATGCTGTTGTAAGCGGTCTCATGGATGCCAGCAGACTCCATACCTGAGGAGAGAGAGAGAGAAGTGAGTGCCAACCCATCACAGGTGAGCACACCTGAGGAGCAGCGGGATGAGACGCACCGATGAAGGAGGGCTGGAAGAGGGTCTCGGGGCACCTGAAGCGCTCGTTACCGATGGTGATCACCTGACCGTCGGGCAACTCGTAGCTCTTCTCCAGGGAGGAAGAGGAGGCTGCGGTCGCCATCTCGTTCTCGAAGTCCAGAGCCACATAGCAGAGCTTCTCCTTGATGTCGCGCACGATCTCACGCTCAGCTGTGGAGAGGCATTGAGGAGTGTGTTACTTCGCGGCGTTCGCACCTGATGCACACCTGTGCTGCTGCGAGTAGCGCTACTCACCGGTTGTAACGAAAGAGTAGCCTCTCTCAGTCAGGATCTTCATGAGATAGTCAGTCAGATCGCGACCGGCCAGATCCAGACGCATGATGGCGTGGGGAAGCGCGTAACCCTCATATACGGGCACGTTGTGGGTCACACCGTCACCAGCGTCCAGCACGATACCTGCAGACACGTGATCACACAGGTCAGTGATGCATCGGTCTCACACACACAGTCTAGCAGTCAAACGGTGTCTGGTTTTTAATAATGTTCATGGATTCTGAAATGTTTCAGTTCTTCTAACGGTTTTAAATGTTGCTACTTTATCAGAACGTCCAGAGAACATTCGAAAGTAACGGTCCCAGTGTTTGAGGAATGATACAATGTAACGGTTTTACGGGAACGTTGACAAAACGTTCTTAGAACATATTTTTGTTAGCTGGGATTGTTTAATGAATAACACAGGCCTAGTCAGAAAATAATCAATGCTAAGAAATGTGTAATGTGAAATCTTTTTAATCATAATTTGTTAACGATCCTAATGGAAATCGGGGTTATTATTGTTACCTTAAACCATTAAAAAAAACTTGATGTTGTTACTTGAAATATATAAAAAGTATTATATAAAGTACTAAACTAACTAAAACTATATAGACATATCGGATTTTATCTCTTAGTCCAATGCGAAGAATCCAATCAGATCCTTCTGGATTCAGAAAATAAGATTCTGCAGGATTTTTTATTTTTTTAACAACACATTCTGATGTGAAATGTGAAAAAAGGTACAAAAGCCGTCACAGGGGCGACATCCTTTCAAACATACTATAATATGCACTATTTAGGGTTTAATATCTGCTCTTTTGTTAATAATATGCACCTTTAAGGGGTAAAGATGCTACATAGATGAACCTTTTGAAAGGTTACCATCCCAATAAAAGCATTTGTACCTTTTTTTTTCTCCGAGTGTATAATACTGATCTGGCTCATTGTGTGTGTTGTCTAGGAGTGTGTGAAGAGTGTTAGTGACTGACCAGTGGTACGGCCGGAAGCGTACAGGGACAGCACAGCCTGGATGGCCACATACATGGCGGGAACGTTGAAGGTCTCAAACATGATCTGCGAGAGGAGAGACTCAGTGTTATAAACCCCGTGAGGGAGTGTGTGTGTGTGTGTGTGTGGATCTCATCAGTACCTGGGTCATCTTCTCCCTGTTGGCCTTGGGGTTGAGTGGGGCCTCAGTGAGCAGGGTTGGGTGCTCCTCAGGGGCCACACGCAGCTCATTGTAGAAGGTGTGGTGCCAGATCTTCTCCATGTCGTCCCAGTTAGTGATGATGCCGTGCTCAATGGGATACTTCAGGGTCAGGATACCTCTCTTGCTCTGAGCCTCATCACCGACGTAGCTGTCCTTCTGACCCATGCCGACCATCACACCCTGAGCGAGAGAGTTCAGAGGTTTAGTGAGTCTGTCACACACACACACACACACACACACACACACACGTGCACTGGTCCGTTTTCAGAGCGATTCGGCTTTTCATAACTGCGGTTACACTGCATAATGAATGCATTAAAATACTTGTATAGTGCGTTATACATGTGTTAACATGCGTTTTCAAATTCTAGAACTAAAACACGTGTTTATTTTATTACACTCGATCTATGAGTGTGAGTTTGACTTCACAGTTTTGTTCATATTTATATCCTGAAGGGTTGTTCATATGTCATTCGCCGGATTACACAAGATTCTACGCCTATAAAACATGGTGAAAATGATTAGTTTCCGGCTGATTTGTGGAGTGATAATGCATTTCACAATGTATATTTAATTAGGCAATGCATTTGAAAATGCATATGAACACTCTAATGTATAATGCATTATAAAAGTATTGTAATGCATCGTATAATGCATTGTAACCGCAGTTATAATACATTATATTAGAAAGTAGAAAGCATTAAAACACGTCAAACGACCAATTTCAGATGTAATAAGGATTCAGTGAATATTATAATGCATTTTAACTTTATTTATGAAACTATGTAATGCATTCCGATGCACATTATGACTAGCTTTATAATGCATTACAGATAAAGGCTTCAAGTAAAGTGTTACTCGCATATTTCTTTTAAAAATATTGTTTACATTGTAATTTAATTTTTGTTTCTATGTTTGCTTGTAAATTGTAAGATTGCAAAGAATCTGAATATTATAATGCATTTTAACGTTATTTATGAAACTATGTAATGCATTCCGATGCACATTATGACTAGCTTTCTAATGCATTACAGATAAAGGCTTTAAGTAAAGCCGCATATTTAATTAGACAATGCATTTAAAAAAACGTGTTGCGATTCTTAAGGTAATCAGTCAGCCGGAGGAATATAATGATATCAGCGTGGTATGGATTAATGAGTTGTGTTTTTGTGGTTGTGCAGAAGTGTTGCACCTGGTGACGGGGTCTTCCAACGATGGAGGGGAACACAGCACGGGGAGCGTCATCTCCGGCAAACCCGGCCTTGACCAAGCCAGAGCCGTTGTCGCACACAAGGGCGGTAGTTTCCTCGTCGTCGCACATGGTTGGTTTTCTGGGTGGTCTGAGGAAGAAGCATCACACAGTCAGACACCGAACACACACACACACATGCACACACTGATCTAAACACGTGCTTCTTCTGTCCTGCCCGTGAAGGGTTACTGAAATCAAATCTGCAGCTCAAGACTTCACTAATGCCAAAGAAAGGCCGGAGTTTAACAGCCGCTCTATTTAGGGCTCGAGTCTTCTCACTTTCTCCAGTCGCAGCTGTCATAGCATGCTCTAGTTTCATTCATGCACTACGACGATGCCTCAGTGTTGCACGGAAAAAACACTGAAATGCGTTATCAAATCAAGCCTAAGATGATCCGCTCCAGCAAAAGTGGCTGTTATCCGTTCTCGTTTTCTAACTAGTCTAGAAGTCTAGAAGATCTGAAGCATCGGATGCAGAAGTCGACGTTCGCAGGACTCACCAAGTTGTTATATCACAAGACTGATGCTTCCACTGGGACAGTGAGAGAAGGTGAGCAGGGCCTTTAAATACGAGCGGCTCCTGGGGGCCGGGGCGGGGCCTGGGGTTCACACAAGCCCAAATAAGAGCACGCAAGAAAAAACGAAAAGCAGAAAGTAACCCCCTCCACCCCCGAGTCTGATCTCAGCGCGCCCTAAAATTAAGAAAGGCTTCCTTAGGGATAGCGGGCAGAGCGCCAGTCATCTACGTGTGAGAAAATGCAGAATATATGTTATAATAACAGATATTTGACATGATAATATAGTAATATATATATATATATATACAGTAGTCAACATCTGAAGTGGATCAAACCTTTCATCAAAGTTACACATGAATTTTGAACAACTTCAAATGCTGATTACTGTATATATATATATATTTAAAGCCTATATTATTTATATAATATAGTTTTCATAAGAGTTATTATTTGACACACAGTCGCCAACTTTTTTTCTTGCATATCTCGTGCAAAGATTATTCACATAAAAAACGTTTATAATATTGCCACTCTTTAAGTGCTTTTCACTTTTTTATTGTGTAAAATGCAGGGGTGCATACGTGGGAAACGCTCTAAACATGTACACTTTCCTTCATCCGGTCGATAGGGATCGTATTTAAATCAGTGTCACTTTTTTGTATTGGATAAAAGCAGAGATGTCTGAAACATTCACACTGTTGTTCATCCCTTTGTGAAGGAGAATGTTTAAATATTTCCTGCATTAATACACTTCAGTGTGTGTGACGGACCCGGCGTGAGGTTTAGTGGGCGATAGTCAGCAGTCTCTGGATAGAATTGTGATTATTCAGCGTTTTACGAACACAGGCTGCCTAAAGATGTCAAGTAGGGTTTGCCGGGTCTCGTTTTAGCAACATCTTAGAGGCTCCTCGCTCTCTCCAGGATGAATACTGTATATGTCAATGGCCTCAGGCATGTGGGCTCGAACCCTAAATGTGGTTAACAGCTGAGAGTAACGCGCGCCTGGCCCTCTGCCCTCTCCTGCGCTCTGATTGGCCGAGCCGGGGTTGTAGCCGCGCTCTGATTGGCTCAGCTCTCTCCTTTTAGGGTCACAGTTCTCATCAGGTGTTGTGAGTGTGAGTGTGTGTGACGGGACGTCCCATTGGTGTGTTTCAGAGATCCCGATCCTCATTAGGAGATTCTCCCTTACTATGGCAACATGTGTAGTCGTCAAATCCTCTTCCTGATCCTGAGACGCTCTTCCAAACTCGTCGCCGTCGGTTACCCAGAACTAGACCTGAAATAGAACTGGAGTCAAACTCAGACGTTCATGAAGGAATTTCATTTACCCGGGAGAATCACACCGAGAGATATTGCGATCTCATGAAGATTCACACAGAAGAAGCACAACAATGACAAATACCACAATCAAATAAATAATAGCAAATCAAGAGGAACAAGAGACATTTAAAAGTGCATCGAGATTAAGAACTTTTATTTTGCAATTCATTCACAAACAGAAGGAGCATAAAAAGAAAAAGCACATTTATTTATTAATTTATTTATATATTACCAGATTCTGACAATATCTGTGGGACTTTTGGCCAAATATGAGAACCAGATGTAGTGTAATAACTATTAGTGTAATAAATTAAAAGATTTGAAATATAGGAGGATAATTTACCTAAAAGAGCTTTTATCTTATCCGTCTATCTGTCTATCTATCTGTCTATCTATCTGTCTATCAAATAACTAGAATACAATACAATTAAAAATAAAACTCAAAATTTATAAATATGTGTATTTATTGGTATATAATGGGAATGCGAATGCGAATGTGTAACGGTGGGTGAATTATATCTAAAACAAAGAAATTGATATGCAAAATGAAACATGCGGCTCTATTTCCCAGAATGCCGAGCGGTAAACGTGTGTTTGTAAGACGGCATGATTGAGGATGAGCGTCTGTTCTGGTTGTTCTTCATATTCACTGCTTGAGAGTTTGACTATTAATAGGTTTCTGCTCAGTCTGCACACACACACACACACACACACACACACACACACACACACACACACACACACACACACACACACACACACACAAGAGTGAAGGAGATGCAGATTCCACAGCTTTATAATGATGAACACCAACACATGTCATATAATCACACAAACACATTCATTTACCCCCCCCCCCCCCCCCAAAACACAATATCTCTGAACAATTTGTTTCTTGTTCACATCAAATTTTAAATTTCTTATTGATTTAAGGAAATTGTATGTGTTTTATTGTGTATGTGTTCAACTGTCTGCAATTTGCACAGTGACTAATGTAGAAATGTGTTCAACTGAAAATCCTCGTCATGGAAGAGCAATAATGCCAAAGATGATAATTAACAAACTTTATTTTATATATCGCCTTTAAAGCAGCTTCTCAAGGCACTTTACACAAGAAAAATACAAAGAGAAAAATAAATAATAATGAAAGTAGAAAATACAGATAGAAATACAAAGCGTAAAAAAGAAAAGAAAAGAACAATTACAAATTATATATAATAATAATTAAAACCATTAGGAAAAAGCTAAACTAAAAAAAGTGAGTTTTTAGGTTGGATTTTGTGCATCTTTACAGTTTTTCTGAATTGCTAAAACACATTTCTTGAAACTTTCACTCATTTTCTCGAAACCTAAAACACAAAACCAATTTTTCAAACTAAATTCACAAAACACTTTACTCTTCTGGCTAAATCAAACAACTGCTTCAAAACCATTTCACATGAATTCAAAATCAAACAATGCTTTCAGATCACACACACACCAGTCAATAATACACACACTCCAGATCATTCATTAAACACCACAGAGAAAATGGAGAACAGTGTCCAGGGCATGTAGTTACAACATTTTTTTTTTTGTACGTAGTAAACATTTTGCAAATAAAGAAATAGAAAAAAAACCCACAAAACTAAACAAACTAAAACTAAATCTAAAAATGTGAAACATAAATATATTATTTTGTGAAGAGCAACAGCGCCTCTCAGCGGCAGGACGAGGAACTGCAGCGTGCGCGCTCACGTCATCAGAGCGACGCACGAGCGTGACGTGACGCTGCCACGCGACGCGACGGCTGTGATGATTACATGCCTCCACATGAGAAGTTTTATGATGTTTTCTACATCGTTTTGATCGGAGATGGTGTTGAGGAGTGTGTGTGAGTGCTGAGCTCATCATGCAGGATGAATGAGTACTCTCTTCAACAGGAGAACGAGCTCGAGGCGCTGTCATCGATATATGGGGAGGATTTCACTGATATACGAGCGGAAGATCCATGGAAGGTATTGATTTTATATTCAGGAATGACATTAATGTGTTTGAAAGAGCTCATGTTCAGTTCATGGTTCTTTTAAGTCCTCAAAAAGTCATGATATACTTGTTCATTTCACTTTTTACGTCCTTGCCCAATTGCTGTGCTTAAATTTGAAAATGTGGGCGTGTCATATGGTAATTAGCTCAATGTTGTGACATACGCATCACATAAGTGTGTTATGTTACAGTAACATGTAATTAATTAGCTGAAACCATGAAACTTGTACTGCTTATCAGAAGTTTAACAAAAATAAATATATATTTAAAACCCTATGAAATTTTTCCCAAATTCAGTTTTTAATCAAATAAATGTTAATACTGCTTTTAGAGGAACATTATACTGTACAATAATATTTTCATTCTGTTACAATTTGTTCAAGTTACACCAGACTTTTATTTTGGCGGGTTGTCAACTTTTTATTTAACAACAAATTCTGTGTTTTTAATTTTATTATTTTTTTAATACTACTTCTAGAGGAACATTCTGCTGTACAATAATATTTTAATTCTGTCACAATTTCTTTGTCAAACCGGACTTCTAATTTGGTGGGTTGTCAACTTTTATTTAATAACAAATTCTGTTTGTTTATATATATATATATATATATATATATATATATATACATTTTGATACTGCTTTTAGAGGAACATTCTACCGTACAATAATATTTTAATTCTCTCACAATTGTTTTTAAAGTTAAACCAGACTTTTTTATTTTATTTTATACTAAATTAATAAATTCCGGATTCAATTTTAATCGCTAAATTAAGTTTCAATATTTATAAAGCAACTTATATATATAATAATTATTTCTTTTTTTTTATTAATTATTAATAATAGGGCCATATGGAATGCTTTCTTTTTTTCAGAAATGTTATGTTTTAATTTTTCTCGGTTTATGATTTAAAAAAAATGTATTATCAAAATTGGTGGTGATCAAACAAAGGCATAAAACATTTACAATTTATTTAGAAAAAAAGATAATTTATTTAAAACATAGAAGAAAATTTTGGATATTATTCTAAGTTTTAATAATTTAATAATTGTTTTGGAGGAACATTCTGCTGTACAATAGTATTATAATTCTGTCACAATTTGTTCAAGTTAAACCAGACTTTTATTTTGCCGGGTTGTCATAGCGTTTCACTTGTTTATCCGTGCCGCTCTGCGAACCCCCCGGCGTGTGGCGTGCAGGAAGTGACACGTGTGTGCTGATGATGTCATCTGCAGGTCAGACGTCCCCCTGAGGTGTTCCTGAAGCTGCGGCCGAAGGGTCTCGGCACTCGATTCGTCTCGGTGGATCTGCAGGTCAAGTGTCCTGAGACGTATCCTGATGTGTGAGTGTCACTTTAAACACATTCGCATGGTCACATGACACGCATGGTCACATGACACGCATGGTCACATGACACGCAGCTCAGCAAATAAAACAAAGCATGTTTTTTTGTGTGTGTTTTATTTAGATTTTTTTTGCGGCAATTCTTACATTTTCACAGAGATGAAATGGTACCAAATACACACGATTAATGCTCAAATAAAGTTTTAAAAGAATATTTATTGCACTTTTTCGTTTTCATGCAGTTTAAATATAAATGAAGATAAAAGTAGTACCAAATACACATGAATAATGCACAAATAAAACAATGCTTCTTATTTTGTGTTTTATTTAGATTTATTCTTTCTTTTTTTTTATTAATAATGCACAAATACAATAATCTTTTTTTGTGTGTTTTATTTCGATTTTTATTTTATTTTAAATGTATTTATTTATTGCTCTTTTTCATTTTCATGCAGTTCAAATAGTACCAAATACACACGAATAATGCACAAGTAAAATAATGTTTTTTTTGTGTGTTTTATTTCTATATATATATATATATATATATATATATATATATATATATAAAAAAAATAGTTTTTTTTTGTGGCACTTTTTGTTTTTCACGGAGATGAAAGTGTCCCAAATACGCACAAGTAAAATAATGTTTTTTTTGGTGTATTTTATTTCGATTTTTTTAATTTATTTCAAATGTATTTATTTATTGGTCTTTTTCATTTTCATGCAGTTCCCTCGTGACCAGAATGATTGTTACACACGTCACTATAATCATCTCTATAACCATATAGTTTCCATCCCATCCGGTTTTAAAAACATTTCTTTTAGAATTTTTTGTAATTTTGTTTTGTCTTTGTCACTTTTATTTCCTTTGCTTTTAATGTCTATATAGTTGTTATTGATTTTTATTTCAGTTTTAATGAGAAATGATGCATGCTCTGTCTGTGTGTGTGTGTGTGTGTGTGTGTGTCATGTGACGTGTGACATCATCAGGCCTCCAGAGCTGGAGCTGAAGAACGCTAAAGGTCTTTCTCATGATAAACTGGAGGAACTGAAGGCGGAGCTCAACAAGCTGGCCAGAGCCCGATGTGGAGAGGTCAGACACTGCCTTTATCTGTTATAATGCATCCGCTCAGAATATGGGGCTTTCTTCAATACGCACGCACTTATATATTATATATACACAGTGTAGTGTCCAACAGTGATGTTCAGCCAGTGTTAGAGAGTGTGTGTCATATTGAGTCGTTGAGCTTGGAGTCGATCGATGGATTATCAGTGATGATAGCGCAGTGAGTCATCACATAATGTGCGACATCATTTGTGTCCAGGCTCTCATACAAATAAATTATGACCGCATGCAAAAACAAGAGAGAACCACTGATTAATAACTCATGTTGTTGTAGTCAATGTCAGCTTTTTGTTTTTCTTTGTAATTTTTTGCATTTTAAAATAAAACCTGTAGCTTTTGCCAAATACTAAAATACCGTAAACGAGTTTAGTGTTTTGTTCTTCCGTCATATTTTAAAATTATAAAATATATTCCTCACATGTGAATGTTTTTGAAAGAGTCTCTTCTGCTCACCAAGACTTCATTTATTTGATCAAAAATACAGTAGAAAAACATGCAATATTATTCTAATGTAAATCATCTGTTCTCTATGTGAATATACAGTAAAGTGTAATTTATTCCTGTGATCAAAGCTGAATTTTCAGCATCATTACTCCAGTCTTCAGTGTCACATGATCCTTCACAAATCACTCTAATATGATGATTTGATGCTCAAGAAACATTTATGATTATTATTAATGATGAAAACAGATGTGCTGCTTCATATCTGTGAAAACTGATACATTTTTTCAGGATTCATTGATGAATTAAAAGCAAAATAAACAGTATTATTTAAAATAGTGCAGACACAAGGGTGTGACGAGTTCAGATTCACGATTGACGGTTCGACTGTGTGATTTTTGTCACGACTGAAACAATGAAATGAACAATGTAAGTGTGTTTTATGATCGGTCACAATTGTGACCGGTGGGATACTGTGTTGTATCAACCATTGAACAGATTGAATATAGGTCTATTTGACCTGTGCAGTGTATTTGTGTGTGTTTTTTTGTGTGTGTGTGTGTGTGTGTGTGTGTGTGTGTGTGTGTGTGTGTGTGTGTGTGTGTGTGTGTGTTTTTTTTTGTGTGTCTCTGTGTGTGTGTGTGTGGAGATCAGACATCAGAGGAGGTGTGACCGTGTGTGTGTGTGTGTGTGTGTTTGTGATGGTGTTTTTGTGTGTGTGTGTGTTTCTCTGTGTGTGTGTGTGTGGAGATCAGATATCAGAGAATGTGTGTGATTTTTGTCACGACTGAAACAATGAAGTGTTGTGGCAAAGAAGGACGTTTAGTTAGAGCTCATCCTGAAAGAAGACAGCAGGATTCAGATACGAGAGATATAGTAATGCAACTGCGGAAAAAGAAGTGATAGAAAAAGCTACGCTAATTGTTTGTGGAATGAGTAACACTGCAGAATTAACTGAAAAAACTGATATCTAGAGCAGGGTTTAGCAGTTCACAGTTTAGCTCCAGCCCTGATCAAACACACCTGAGCAAGCTAATCAATGTCTTCAGGATCTCTAGAAGCTCACAGCTAGGTGTGTTTGATCAGGGCTGGAGCTAAAGTGTGCAGGACAGTGGCCCTCCAGGACCGAGAAAACCCTGCAATAGAGAATAAAGAGGAAGTAAGAGAGGAAATGATAAAAGATGTTGCAGAATGTGTTTCTGGGCGAGATCTGATGGAGTTATTGAACCAGATTTCAAAATAAATTTTGAAATCTGCTCTGCTAAACGGCGCTCTGCTAAACGGTGCTCTGCTAAACGCCTAGCTGTGGGCCCTCTGCTAAACGCCTAGCTGTGGGCGCTCTGCTAAACGCCTAGCTGTGGGCGCTCTGCTAAATGCCTAGCTGTGGGCGCTCTGCTAAACGCCTAGCTGTGGGCGCTCTGCTAAACGCCTAGCTGTGGGCGCTCTGCTAAACGCCTAGCTGTGGGGCGCTCTGCTAAACGCCTAGCTGTGGGGCGCTCTGCTAAACGGCTAGCTGTGTGCGCTCTGCTAAACGGCGCTCTGCTAAACGGCGCTCTGTTAAACGGCGCTCTGCTAAACGCCTAGCTGTGGGCGCTCTGCTAAACGCCTAGCTGTGGGGCGCTCTGCTAAACGGCTAGCTGTGGGCCCTCTGCTAAACGCCTAGCTGTGGGGCGCTCTGCTAAACGCCTAGCTGTGGGCGCTCTGCTAAACGCCTAGCTGTGGGCCCTCTGCTAAACGCCTAGCTGTGGGCGCTCTGCTAAACGCCTAGCTGTGGGCCCTCTGCTAAACGCCTAGCTGTGGGCGCTCTGCTAAACGCCTAGCTGTGGGCGCTCTGCTAAATGCCTAGCTGTGGGCGCTCTGCTAAACGCCTAGCTGTGGGCGCTCTGCTAAACGCCTAGCTGTGGGCGCTCTGCTAAACGCCTAGCTGTGGGGCGCTCTGCTAAACGCCTAGCTGTGGGGCGCTCTGCTAAACGGCTAGCTGTGTGCGCTCTGCTAAACGGCGCTCTGCTAAACGGCGCTCTGTTAAACGGCGCTCTGCTAAACGCCTAGCTGTGGGCGCTCTGCTAAACGCCTAGCTGTGGGGCGCTCTGCTAAACGGCTAGCTGTGGGCCCTCTGCTAAACGCCTAGCTGTGGGGCGCTCTGCTAAACGCCTAGCTGTGGGCCCTCTGCTAAACGGCTAGCTGTGGGCGCTCTGCTAAACGGCTAGCTGTGGGCGCTCTGCTAAACGCCTAGCTGTGGGCGCTCTGCTAAACGCCTAGCTGTGGGGCGCTCTGCTAAACGCCTAGCTGTGGGCCCTCTGCTAAACGGCTAGCTGTGGGCGCTCTGCTAAACGCCTAGCTGTGGGCCCTCTGCTAAACGCCTAGCTGTGGGGCGCTCTGCTAAACGGCTAGCTGTGGGCGCTCTGCTAAACGGCTAGCTGTGGGCGCTCTGCTAAACGGCTAGCTGTGGGCGCTCTGCTAAACGGCTAGCTGTGGGCGCTCTGTTAAACGCCTAGCTGTGGGCGCTCTGCTAAACGCCTAGCTGTTGTACAAGCAGAATGTGGCGATTGGTTGGTGTGGTATTAGTCCCGCCCCTCCTCCACTGTGATTGGACGGCTGGGTAAAAAGTGACAGTGATGAGCGCTGCGTTTTACCCAAAGTTGAACATTCTTCAACTCTCGGCGACCTGTAAAGAACGCAGAGTGCTTCAGCGTGTAAAAAACGATCAGCGCCTCGTTACGCTCATGGCGTTTTAAAAACACAGTGCTCCCATTGAAAACATTTGAAAAAATACGCCAGCCTGCAGCCTCGTGAAAAAACGCTTTGGTGGACAGTGGACACACGGCCTAAAGCAACGAAGACTGAACTCAAAAAGAGGTCATATTAAAATAAAAGTAGAGACAAAAGAAGTGAATGTAGCCCCTTTCACACAGTGCGCTGATCCCGGGAAATTGCCGTAAAATTGCTAGAGTGCCTTCTGTGTGAACACAAACACGTCCCGGGATCGATGCCGGGATGGGGACCTAGTAACACTGCCGGGATCAGTCCCGGGACGCGCCCTGTGTGAACAGAAGCCAGGACCAGTGCCGTAAGGGGTATTTAGTTTTTTCCGGAAAAAAATGCTCGAGCGTGGTTTCTCCAGATCGAAAGTGCAGATCTTGAAAGCTCTTGAAGCTCCGCCTCCTGTGCCGGGAGCAGCAGCTCATTTGCATTTAAAGGGACACACACATAAACGGTGTGTTTTTGCTCATCCTCAAAAAGTGATGATTTTAACACGCTATATACAAATATCTGTGGGGTATTTTGAGCTAAAACTTCACACACACACTCTGGGGACATCAGAGACTTATCTTACATCTTGTGAAAAGGGCATTATACCACCCCTTTAAAAAGAAAAAAAATATGTTTTAACAGATCTGCTGGGAATCAAAGGGAAAGGAGCATTAGTGGGATCTCGCTTTCAGAATCTGAACGACATGGATGCACCAACCAGTTTATTTTTTGCTCTTGAACAAAAGAAAAGAAAAGAAAAATTGCAGAAACATTGACATTGACTAAACTGCAGCTAAAGAGTTGGACGAAAGCTTGTGAAGCTCCTGATGTGCAGATCTGTGTCCCAGCAGTGATGATGAAGAGGACTAGGCAGAATATTGCACGATATTATCGCTGTTAACACTTTTGTGTCCATGTTGAATTCTAAAGTTATTTGTCATTGTAGAGAAACAATTTTTTATTGTTTCCTTCGATGTGAACGATTTTTCACTAGATTTTTTGAAAGAATTGTTTGATTCCTTTGAAGAGTTCAGAGGTTTGGTTTATTTCTGGAGTGAAATTTGGGAAAAACAAGAAATGTAAAATTTTTAATTTTCTAAAGTCTTTTTTAGAAAGTCTTTTTCTAAAGAAACTATTTTTTATTGTTTTATTTGTAATTTTGTTATTGGTGACCTTTTAAGAAAGGTAAAATAAAGTTTTGTTAAAATTCAAAAGTCAATTTTCTCTCTCTCTCTCTCTCTCTCTCTCTCTCTCTCTCTTTCCCCTCTCTCTCTCTCCTCTGCCTCTCTCTCTCCCCTCTCTCTCTCCCCCTCTCTCTATCTCCCCCCCCCCTCTCTCTCCCCCCCCCTCTCTCTCTCTCTCTCTCCCCCCCCTCTCTCTCTCTCTCTCTCTCTCTCTCCCCCTCTGCCTCCCCCTCTCCCCCCCCTTCTCTCCCCCCCCTCCCCCCCCCCTCTTTCTCTCTCTCTCTCTCTCTCCCCCCCTCCCTCCCCCTCTCTCTCTCTCTCTCCCTCTCCCCCCCCCTCCCTCCCCCTCTCTCTCTCAGGTGATGATCTATGAGTTGGCAGATCTGGTCCAGGGTTTCCTGACGGAACACAACGCTCCTCCGTCGAGCTCGTTCCACGAGGAGATGCTGAAGAACCAGCGGCGTCTGCAGGAACGACTCGCTGAGGAGGAGCAGCGCAAGATCGACCAGCGCCGCAGACAGGAAGAGCAGACGGTACATCACTTCCTGTGGCACATCATCCACTTGTGTTTGTGTCTCACCACACCATATTCAGTTTATTACATATCACAGGGTTCGTACAAAGTGCTTAAAGTGAATTTGACTTTGTGAAATGTTGGAAACCCTTGAAGACAGACATATTTCTGAAAAAGTGCTTGGATTATTGGAAGACAATAGGCTATATTAGAAAATAGTGTTTCATTTTATGGATAAAACTATTTTTTTCACACCCGACTGATATTGATATAGATATAATTATTCAAGTATATGTATAAAAGTATAAAAATTCATTCTTCTCGTCTATATATATATATATTTTATGTTTCAATGGTTAAAGTTCCACAGCCATTGCATCTGCTGCACTTTATTTGTACCATTTTGTTGTATTATTTATTTATTTATTTAATTATTTGCCTTTTTTATAATTTGAAAGATAATTAAGATATTGTTTGATAAGTGCGATCTCTGATTGTTGTCCTTGAAAACCAAAAAACTAGAGCTTGAAGTCCTTGTAAGTCCTGGAGTTTGATTGGACAGTTTCTGTACGGGCCCTGAGATCAGTCTTTATTCCGAGAACAACACAGATTGTTTCTGTGCATCTTCACAGTCATAACAGGAAAATAATAATGATCAATGATGCAAAACTTCATCAGATATGCTGTAAAGCAGCTCTAAGAAGACATTATTCAGATAAACTCAGTTCAAATTCTGTTCTCATCTGATAATCAATAACATTACAATAAAATCTCATTAAGTGTCTTTGAGACGACAACAGTATTATTGTTCTTGATTGTTGTTTAATAAATGCGTGCATGTTTCAGTGCTACATCTCGTGGTTTATGGTCACGCATCAGCTTTATGTGTGACTGCCGTAAATCTGATCTCAGTTTCTCTTCCACAGCAAAACGAGATTCTTGCGGAGATCCAGAGGAGAGAGGAGGAGAGGCGAGAGGAGAAGAGGAGGAAAGAGATGGCCAAGCTGGTGAGATCCTGTAGTGTTCAGAGGATTCAGGTTCTGCAGCGGGAGGAAGAGATTAATGAGGAAAATCATCATAATCGTCTTTTAATATCAGTGAATAACAACTAGGCCTGTCGCCTGTGATTATATGATCTAATCGCTGTTATATGAGATTACCTCAATAATCCTGCAATTTTTTAAAAACACTGAATTAAATTATATTATATTTTATGTTATGTATATTTTGTTATAATATGATATTATTTTTAATTTAAATAATGTATTATATAATTTTAACTAATTATCTTTATATAATCATTTAAGTATATAATTAATAACTAATATTATAATAGTTATTAATTATATACTTAAATGATTATATAAAGATAAAGATATATAAAGATATTAATTATAGAATTTAATATTAATTGATAATAATAATAATTAATCACAGCATTGAAGTAAATCATATGGGCCTATTTTACAGTTTTATTATTATATTATATACTTTATATAATTCATTTAATATATTTATTTAATTAGTATTATATTAATTATTAGTAATTATTAATTAATTCTCAAAACATTTAATTAAATTTTATTATAAGTAGTAAATCATATGGGCCTATTTTTATTATTATATTATATTTTTTTAAACTCATTTTAAATGTCATTGGTTTATATAATTAATTTAATATATTTTATTAAGTAGTATTATATTATATTAAGTATATAATTAATTTTCACAACATTGAAGTAAATTATATCTGTTATGTAATTAATTATGTATATTATATTAGAATATTAATGTTATATTACATTCATTATATAAATGTAACTAATTATTTTTTACATATTTGATATAATCAATTAAGTATATCATTAATAATTAATTAATCACAGCATTTAAGTAAATCATATGGGCCTATTTTATTATATTTTTTATTATTACATTATATACGATTCCTAGAGTTAACAGCCAGCACAGAACTCGTGATTGCGACAGGCCTTTATAAATAATAAATATATATAATATCTAAGATATAATAAGAGCATGTTGATTGTGTGTGTCAGGAGCGTTTGGAGAGTGTCGTCGCGGTCCAGCCGGCGTTAGAAACACACTCGTCATCGGTGTCGCCGGTGGATCCCAGTGAAGCAAAGAAAGTGCTGACAAACAGACGCAGGACCACATCAAGCAGCAGACACAGGTCTGAGCACACACACACACACACACACACACACACACACACACAGACAGGTCTGAGCACACACACACACACACACACACACACACACACACAGGTATGAGCACACACACACAGGTCTGAGCACACACACACACACACACACACACACACAGGTCTGATCACTCACTCACTCACTCTCTCACACTCACTCACTCACTCTCTCACACTCACTCACTCACTCACTCACACACACACACACACACACACAGGTCTGAACACACACACACACACACACACACACAGTGAGACGCCACCGTTCACACGTCTCATGTTGCTCTTCTCTGCTAGGCGAGACACGTACAGCGAGGAGAATCAGCGTCAGCAGGAAGTGCTTCACTTCAGCAACAGTTTCCTCGGAGAGGTCATAGTTCACAGAGGGAAGTGCATCGGTGAGCATTCTGGGATATCAGCCGGCGTTCGGCGTCCGATCAGGACTGATGTTGATGTGTGCTGGTTCTCTCTGTCTCAGGTGAGAGCGAGCGGCTGGGACGCAGTGTGTATTACGCGTTTAACTCCAGCACGGGAGACTTCTCCGTCGTGTACGAGTGGATCCTGCGCTGGAACAAGAGCATCGGGAAGTTCGTCACCAGCCAGGAGCGGGAGAAGATCGAGAAGTGCAAGAAACAGGTGGAGAATCTGCAGAAGCGGCACGGAAACTTTGCATTTTAGTTTTATCATGAAATTCGTATGTTTTCTCCATATCATGTGTCATGCATTTCAATTTCAATTTGTTATATATATATATCAACATGGCTATAAAATAATAATAATAAAATAAAAATACAAAACAAATATTAATTTACTGTAAAATAAAAAGTCTATTTAAAAAAATTAAACTTGTTTATTATTATTTTACAAAATTACAATAATATTTATGACTGCCTTATTATCCTTATTTTCAAACATTAAATCATTGGACTTTCTGATATAATATTTTAGTTTTATAAAGAAATTCATATGTTGGCACAATTTATCTGTCTAATTTCATGCATTTATATTTAAAGTCCTCCTGTAGTCAATCACTGTATCCCTTAAAACTCGTCTCTAATCACCAGAATTACATATTTAAACGTTTTTTCCTTAAAAAAAAAACGTTTTTCATGCCTTAAAATATCTTGAATGTAACTCGACACCCTTGCCTCATTTAGTATTCGTGGTTCTATGAATATGCATATGAGCCCCGCCTCCACTCACTCACTCAGCTCAGAGATCCACTGGTTGACGATCACACGTTGATCTGATTGGTTACAAGGTAGTTTGTGACGTCAGAAACACCAGCGATTTCAAAGCGTGTTTTTGAGACTGTCTTTGGTTCACTGCAGTTTTAAGGAGGAAATACTCAGCAATGGTGTCGACTTATGAACTTACACATGCTTTGTGTTAAAGCAGATTAAAAACACCACATAGACACATAAACTACATTAAAAGCTGGATTTTCACCACCCTTTTTTTTTTTTAGATCAGAAGTTTTTTGAGGTCATGATAAACACTCTTTTCCTGCAGATCCACGGTGCGGAGAGCGAGCTGAACTCGCTGCTGAAGCTGAAGCACCCGAACCTGGTGCACTATCAGGCGCTGAGCTGCAGCGAGCGCGACGACTGTCTGGTGGTGGACCTGCTAGCCGAACA
This sequence comes from Rutilus rutilus, assembly GCA_021464565.1. Lineage (NCBI taxonomy): Eukaryota > Metazoa > Chordata > Actinopteri > Cypriniformes > Leuciscidae > Rutilus > Rutilus rutilus. The sequence continues at coordinate 965,321 of JAJAQA010000018.1, forward strand.
CGTCCCCGGGTCGAGTCTGGCACAGAAGCTCTCGAGTGGCTCTCCGCTACCGGTGGATCAGCTCCGGCGGCACGCGGTCCAGCTAACCGCTGCGCTCGAGTATCTGCACAGCAACTCGGTGGTCCACAAGCACCTGAACCCGTCCTGCGTTCTGCTGGACGCTCACGGGGACGTCCGGCTCACCGACTACAGTCTGGCCAAACGCCTCGCTGACGTGTGTGACGACGACATCTTCCAGCAGGGCCGCGTGCGCTTCCGAGTGGAGGCGATGCCGACGCGGGCCGGGAAGAAAGGAGACGTGTGGGCTCTAGGGCTGCTAATGTTAGCGCTCGCTCAGGGTCGCGAGGTCGAGGAGTATCCCGTCACGGTGCCGGAGACGCTGCCCTCCGACCTGCACGACTTCCTCAACAGGTGTGTGTGTGTGTGTGTGTGTGTGTGTGTTTGGCTAGTCCCCCTGAAGTAATATTTCAATAATTCACAGGTTTTTATTTTACTTAAATTAATTGATAATTAAATAATTTTAAATAATTTAGTTATTTTGGTTTTGCATTTTTCTGATTTAATGTATAGTAGGGCTGCACGATTTTGGGGGGAAAAATCTAAGTGCAATTGTTCAAAACTGCGGGAAAAAATAATAATCCAGGTTTGCTGTGCCTGTTTTTAGGGCCAGAAATATGTGATTTATATATATCAATATAGCTATAAAATAATAATAGTAATATTAGTCATTATTATTGTTTTACATTACTGCTCCTCCTGAAGTTAATATTTCAATAATTTAACACGTTTGCATTTTCACAGTTTTTTTAATACTAATAAACTTTTTTTTAATCTTTTTTTTTATTGTTTTAAAGTTTTAATTTGACATTTTTCTGATTGAGTGTTTAGTAGGGCTGCACGATCTAAAAAGAAATATCCAGGTTTGCTGTGCTTGTTTGTAGGGTCAGACATTTGTGATTATACACTGTATATCAATATGGCTGGCTATATAATAATGATGATATTAGTAACGTTAAATAAAAGCTTGTGTTTATTCACCTAAATTAAACACAGCCGTTGTGGCCGTATCACCACACTCTGCTTTTATGAGTATGTTTGTGCAGTAAAAGCTTATAGATCATTCGTTTGCTTATATATTTCTGTGTATTTGTAGGTGTGTGTGTCTTAATGACGCTGATCGCTGGCATGCTCACCAGCTTCTGGATCATCCGTTCCTGAGACCTCCCTCACCCAGGAGTGTGTTGGCGTGTCAGGAGTCCAGTCCAGAGGGTGAAGCACACACACACACACACACACACACACACACACACACACATTTTACACCTTTAACTCATCCTTCCCTCATTTAAAAAAAAATGTAGTGTTCATCAGAGGGGTCCAAGACCCCAGGACTTTTGTCGCCCTTGAACTACTAATACACACACACACACACACACACACACACACACACACACACACACACACACACACACACACACACACACACACACACACACAAATAATGGATCTGAGGAGTTTTGTGGTTGAAATTAAAAAAGTAAGAAATCCTTCCCTCAGTTTGATCCTTTAGGAATGAATGGAATGTGAGGAATGCTTCAGTTCACATAGAAAAACATAAAAATGCTCAAAATTCAAACTAAAAATGCTAAAACTTTACCAAAAAATTATTTTATAACATCTACATGTGTATCTGATGCACACTGAAGAGAAACTGACTTTAGGACCCAGAGGAACAGCTCATATAGAGCTATAAGGCCATCTAGAGTCATGAAATATCATCTTATATTATTATTTTTCCACAAGAGGTCGACAAAGACTCCCAATGTAAGATATTTAGAGCTGAATTAAAAGAGTTATGCATGAAATTATTTTGAATTTAAGTTGAAAGAATGTGAGGAATGTGCTTAAATGACTATTTATTTATTATTTATTGATCAAATCTAGTAGTTTAAAGGTAAATAAAAAAAAAGCAAAAAAACAAAAAAAGCTGGAGGCAGTGATGTCTCTCCTCAACACGGCACGTGTCGGTAATGTCCATGTTCTCTTCCCTCAGACACAGGCGTTGACTTCGCGTCCACGGTTGTCCCGCGCAGCCTCCTCCTCAGCGCCCCCTTCAGTACGGAGGTGCAGAAGCAGTTCTCCAGGTACTACAACGAGTTCTCCGAGCTGCAGCTGCTGGGAAAGGGAGCGTTCGGCGCTGTGATCAAGGTCAGGGATCTCATGCTTTTATTGGGACACAGAGATGTGTTATTAATGCAGATGCTAATTCTACTGTGTGATGTGTGGGAAAAGGCCTGGAGTGTGTGATGTCATCAGTGACAGGATTAGGGCTGCGCGATATTGGGAAAAACTGACATTGTAATATTTAGTTTTTCTGCAATATATATATATATATATTGTGAAATGAAAAACTACAGACATTTTTACCAGATGATGATTTGAATAGCTCAGTTTGGAAGGAATTAATATTTCAGATTGATCGGCGTGATTGTTGAGTTGTGCACATCTGCATAGAAAGTTAAAATACTTTTGAATTGCGATATTATAAATCTTTAATAATAATAATAATAATAATTAGTATAATTATTATTATTAGATTAATTTGATATGTTAAAGATATGTTAAAACTTAAGAAATATAGTATAATATATTTATTTTTATACATGCATATACAAATTTCATATGATATTTGTATATGCATGTATAATTTTTTATAAATATTCACGTTTTTTTACTATAAAATTTACTACAAATATGTGATATACATCACTATAAATATCTATTTATGTTTATTTATATAAAATGATATAAATATTGTTCAGCACAATAAAAAAAGTGTATAATTACCACTTTATCAGCTGAATGCTAAAATGGCAATGCTAATATTTATATCTCGATTTCTTTACTTTCAAATGATAGACCTTTAAGCTTCTGTTCATCCGATGACAGGTTTATAAACGCTCATATGTCTCGTGTTTTTCCCCGTTCAGGTCCAGAATAAGTTGGACGGCTGTTATTACGCGGTGAAGCGGATCCAGGTGAACCCGGCTAGCAAGCAGTTCCGGCGGATCAAAGGTGAGGTCACGCTGCTGTCGCGGCTCAACCACGAGAACATCGTGCGCTACTATAACGCGTGGATCGAGCGGCACGAGACGGCGTGGGCCAGAGCGCTGAGCAGCGACGACTCTGAGGCGTTCACCAGCCCGGAGACGCACTCTCGACCCGCGGCGCCGTCCCGCCGGAACGAGCTGGGTCTGGTGGACAACATCGAGGACGAGGCGCCGCCGCCGGCTCTCGCTAGCTCTGTGGAGTGGAGCACGTCGCTAGAGAGATCAACCAGCGCTAAATGCAGCGCTGCCGACGACGAGGAAGATGACGACGACGATGATGATGATGATGAAGAGGACGTGTTCTGCCACTCATTCCTGTGAGATTTCTGCTGTCCAATCATTATAGGGGCTTTCGCACCGGAGGGACCTAGAACTATTGGGGGAAGTTCCCGGTGTTTGGCGTGTTCGCACCGCAGGAACTGGGAACGATGTTAGTTCTAGGAACTCTTTTGGAGGAACTAATTTACCCCTCCTTCAGAGTCGGTCTAAACCAGCGCTATAGGAACTACCCGTGACGTTAGTGTTCGCTGATTGGCCGAACGCACGCTAAACACCAGCGCACGCCATTTATGAAAAAAAAGCAGATTGTAGCCTATATATATTTACTCCAGGAACTAACTCTACGAACATGGAAAACAGAGATAGATGGACCTCTAAACCTTTACACTGAGGAGAAAATCCAACGCAATGTTGAGGAGACCAAGAGAAACATGATTATGTATTTCTGCTCAGCAACACTGGACATCAACACACGCCATACGCTAATAACTCTTTATCTATAACAGTTTTATCTGATAACGTATTAGACAGGACTAGACAGATCGTACACTAATGAACAGGGAGAATGTGAGCACTGTGTGTTCAGGCGTTCTCAGCGCCGTCAAAATAAAAGTCCCAACAACAAGCGCGGCTTATGTCACTTCAGAGTTCCTACTGACGGTGCGAACGCAACCAGGAAAACGTTCCTAGAGGAACCATTAGTCCTCAGCGAACCGTCCTGGTGGCTCGTTCCTCTAACTGAGGTCCTATAACTCTCCGGTGCGAAAGCCCCTCGTGTGTGTTTTGCACTGATAGTGAGTGTTTGCGTTTCTGAGCTGGTTCTGTTTCGACACACAGTCCTCCTGACAGCGACTCTGAGAGCGACGTCATCTTTGACAACACTGACGCCAGCAGAGACAGTTTCCTGCAGGTCAGTCGCGCTCAAACCCTCGGGTGCAAACTCATTTATTATTGCATAATCTGACACTGTGACTATTGTAACAGGCAAAAATATTGTGTATTCTGAACCCGGCGAATATTTTTACCTTTTTTTTTTTTTTTCGGAATGGTACGAAACTTGGTAAAGGTTTTGGCACTTGCTGTGTGAACGCAAAGAAAAATCCTGGACATGATTTGAAAAGGTTAAATGGTCCTGTAAAAAATAGTCCCACTTGTGCTCCTCGTGGTCAGAAATGAGCGCATTGGAAATGAATGTGAGACGAGTTTCCTCTAGTGGAAGCGTTTGGTACTGCAGCCGAACAAACTCTCACTGAAAGTTATATGAAGCTCAAATTTTTAACACAACTTGTTTAGATTTATTTTTCACACAGTGTTTTTGAAAATGTATATTTCAAATAAAAATTAAAAATAGTATTTTTGCAAAAAAATTTATATCAATAAACGTAAAATTCTGTAACTTTTTTTAAGTGCACTTTTTAAAACTTTTTTCACTCCAGCAATAATCTGCCAAGTGTCGTCTCTGAAACGAGATCAAACTTCAGTCTGTCGCTCTAAAGCATTCAAGATTTACCAGTTTAAGTTGGAAATTACATTTTCAGGTCTATGCTCAAAAAGTGAATAAATGGATTATAAATACAGCGTAAATATAATGTATTACCATAAAACTCCCTAATAATACAATATATGATACAGTAGGCGTTAAAGGGTTAACTATAAACATTAATCTGTAGTTTCACAAAGTAACAATGCATCTTGTCTTCATTTCAACACTAGTTTATTTTAGACAACTCTATTTTAAATGAAACAAACTTCTTTTTGTCAAATTCTTGGTGTTTCTTTATAATAAATGCACTTGCTTTGTTTTTTTTGTTTTTTTAAGTGTTCAAATACTTTTTTCAAGTAATTTTTTTATTTATACGCATCAAGAAGTCTGTCATGCCGTAATGCTTTTATCTTTATTCCCATCTGAACATTCCAATGACTTGGAATAATGGAGAAGAAACATTGGGATTCCTGTACATGATGCTTGTATACAGTTGTTCCACATCATATTGATCACATGATCAGTGTATTATATTGTTTGTTGTTCCACATTATATTGATCACATGATCAGTGTATTATATTGTTTGTTGTTCCACATCATATTGATCACATGATCAGTGTATTATATTGTTTGTCATGTATTTCTCCGCAGGATCCCAGCAGTCGGAAAGCAGCGGATCCGTCAGAGAGCTCGGACTCAGAGAAACCCCTCCTGATCGCGCATTACCTGTACATACAGGTGCGTGACCCCTGACCCCGTGACCCCTGACCCCTGTGGCCCCAGTGTTGACCTGTCGTGTTGTGTCTCCTCAGATGGAGTACTGTGAGAGAAGCACGCTGCGAGACACGATAGATCAGGGCTTGTATCAGGACATCAGTCGCCTCTGGAGGCTCTTCAGGGAGATCCTGGACGGTCTGTCTTACATCCATGAGCAGGTGAACATCATCAACACCATCAACACACTGCGCCAACATCATCAACATCATCAACACACTGCGTCAACACCATCAACATCATCAACACACTGCATCAACACCATCAACACACTGCTTCAACATCATCAACACACTGCTTCAACATCATCAACACACTGCATCAACACCATCAACACACTGCTTCAACATCATCAACACACTGCTTCAACATCATCAACACACTGCTTCAACATCATCAACATCATCAACACACTGCATCAACACCATCAACACACTGCTTCAACATCATCAACACACTGCATCAACACCATCAACACACTGCTTCAACATCATCAACATCATCAACACACTGCATCAACACCATCAACACACTGCTTCAACATCATCAACACACTGCTTCAACATCATCAACACACTGCTTCAACATCATCAACACACTGCATCAACACCATCAACACACTGCATCAACACCATCAACACACTGCTTCAACATCATCAACATCATCAACACACTGCATCAACACCATCAACACACTGCTTCAACATCATCAACACACTGCTTCAACATCATCAACACACTGCTTCAACATCATCAACACCATCAACACACTGCATCAACACCATCAACACACTGCTTCAACATCATCAACACACTGCATCAACATCATCAACACACTGCATCAACACCATCAACACACTGCTTCAACATCATCAACATCATCAACACACTGCATCAACACCATCAACACACTGCTTCAACATCATCAACACACTGCTTCAACATCATCAACACACTGCTTCAACATCATCAACACCATCAACACACTGCATCAACACCATCAACACACTGCTTCAACATCATCAACACACTGCATCAACACCATCAACACACTGCTTCAACATCATCAACACACTGCATCAACACCATCAACACACTGCTTCAACATCATCAACACACTGCTTCAACATCATCAACACACTGCTTCAACATCATCAACACACTGCATCAACACCATCAACACACTGCTTCAACATCATCAACACACTGCATCAACACCATCAACACACTGCTTCAACATCATCAACACACTGCATCAACACCATCAACACACTGCTTCAACATCATCAACACACTGCTTCAACATCATCAACACACTGCTTCAACATCATCAACACACTGCATCAACACCATCAACACACTGCTTCAACATCATCAACACACTGCATCAACACCATCAACACACTGCTTCAACATCATCAACACACTGCATCAACACCATCAACACACTGCGTCAACACCATCAACACACTGCTTCAACATCATCAACACACTGCATCAACACCATCAACACACTGCTTCAACATCATCAACACACTGCATCAACACCATCAACACACTGCTTCAACATCATCAACACACTGCTTCAACACCATCAACACACTGCTTCAACATCATCAACACACTGCATCAACACCATCAACACACTGCTTCAACATCATCAACACACTGCTTCAACATCATCAACACACTGCTTCAACATCATCAACACACTGCATCAACACCATCAACACACTGCATCAACACCATCAACACACTGCTTCAACATCATCAACACCATCAACACACTGCATCAACACCATCAACACACTGCTTCAACATCATCAACACACTGCTTCAACACCATCAACACACTGCTTCAACATCATCAACACACTGCTTCAACATCATCAACACACTGCTTCAACATCATCAACACACTGCATCAACACCATCAACACACTGCGCCAACATCATCAACACCATCAACACACTGCATCAACATCATCAACATCATCAACACCATCAACACACTGCGTCAACATCATCAACATCATCAACACCATCAACACACTGCATCAACATCATCAACATCATCAACACCATCAACACACTGCATCAACATCATCAACACACTGCTTCAACACCATCAACACACTGCATCAACATCATCAACACCATCAACACACTGCGTCAACATCATCAACACCATCAACACACTGCTTCAACATCATCAACACACTGCTTCAACATCATCAACACACTGCTTCAACATCATCAACATCATCAACACACTGCATCAACACCATCAACACACTGCGCCAACATCATCAACACCATCAACACACTGCATCAACATCATCAACATCATCAACACCATCAACACACTGCGTCAACATCATCAACATCATCAACATCATCAACACCATCAACACACTGCATCAACATCATCAACACCATCAACACACTGCATCAACACCATCAACACACTGCATCAACATCATCAACACACTGCTTCAACATCATCAACATCATCAACACACTGCGCCAACATCATCAACACCATCAACACACTGCATCAACATCATCAACATCATCAACACCATCAACACACTGCGTCAACATCATCAACATCATCAACACCATCAACACACTGCATCAACATCATCAACACACTGCTTCAACATCATCAACACACTGCATCAACACCATCAACACACTGCTTCAACATCATCAACACACTGCTTCAACACCATCAACACACTGCTTCAACATCATCAACACACTGCATCAACACCATCAACACACTGCTTCAACATCATCAACACACTGCATCAACACCATCAACACACTGCTTCAACATCATCAACACACTGCATCAACACCATCAACACACTGCGTCAACACCATCAACACACTGCTTCAACATCATCAACACACTGCATCAACACCATCAACACACTGCTTCAACATCATCAACACACTGCATCAACACCATCAACACACTGCTTCAACATCATCAACACACTGCTTCAACACCATCAACACACTGCATCAACACCATCAACACACTGCTTCAACATCATCAACACACTGCTTCAACATCATCAACACACTGCTTCAACATCATCAACACACTGCATCAACACCATCAACACACTGCATCAACACCATCAACACACTGCTTCAACATCATCAACACCATCAACACACTGCATCAACACCATCAACACACTGCTTCAACATCATCAACACACTGCTTCAACATCATCAACACACTGCTTCAACATCATCAACACACTGCTTCAACACCATCAACACACTGCATCAACACCATCAACACACTGCTTCAACACCATCAACACACTGCTTCAACATCATCAACACACTGCTTCAACACCATCAACACACTGCATCAACACCATCAACACACTGCTTCAACATCATCAACACACTGCTTCAACATCATCAACACACTGCTTCAACATCATCAACACACTGCTTCAACATCATCAACACACTGCTTCAACATCATCAACACACTGCATCAACACCATCAACACACTGCATCAACACCATCAACACACTGCTTCAACATCATCAACACACTGCTTCAACATCATCAACACACTGCTTCAACATCATCAACACACTGCTTCAACACCATCAACACACTGCATCAACACCATCAACACACTGCTTCAACACCATCAACACACTGCATCAACATCATCAACACACTGCTTCAACATCATCAACACACTGCTTCAACATCATCAACACACTGCTTCAACATCATCAACACACTGCTTCAACATCATCAACACACTGCTTCAACATCATCAACACACTGCTTCAACACCATCAACACACTGCATCAACACCATCAACACACTGCTTCAACACCATCAACACACTGCTTCAACATCATCAACACACTGCTTCAACACCATCAACACACTGCATCAACACCATCAACACACTGCTTCAACATCATCAACACACTGCTTCAACATCATCAACACACTGCTTCAACACCATCAACACACTGCTTCAACATCATCAACACACTGCTTCAACATCATCAACACACTGCATCAACACCATCAACACACTGCTTCAACATCATCAACACACTGCTTCAACACCATCAACACACTGCATCAACACCATCAACACACTGCTTCAACATCATCAACACACTGCTTCAACATCATCAACACACTGCTTCAACATCATCAACACACTGCATCAACACCATCAACACACTGCTTCAACATCATCAACACCATCAACACACTGCATCAACACCATCAACACACTGCTTCAACATCATCAACACACTGCTTCAACATCATCAACACACTGCTTCAACATCATCAACACACTGCATCAACACCATCAACACACTGCGCCAACATCATCAACACCATCAACATCATCAACATCATCAACACCATCAACACACTGCGTCAACATCATCAACATCATCAACACCATCAACACACTGCATCAACATCATCAACATCATCAACACCATCAACACACTGCATCAACATCATCAACACACTGCTTCAACACCATCAACACACTGCATCAACATCATCAACACCATCAACACACTGCGTCAACATCATCAACACCATCAACACACTGCTTCAACATCATCAACACACTGCTTCAACATCATCAACACACTGCTTCAACATCATCAACATCATCAACACACTGCATCAACACCATCAACACACTGCGCCAACATCATCAACACCATCAACACACTGCATCAACATCATCAACATCATCAACACCATCAACACACTGCATCAACATCATCAACATCATCAACACCATCAACACACTGCATCAACATCATCAACACACTGCTTCAACACCATCAACACACTGCATCAACATCATCAACACCATCAACACACTGCGTCAACATCATCAACACCATCAACACACTGCTTCAACATCATCAACACACTGCTTCAACATCATCAACACACTGCTTCAACATCATCAACATCATCAACACACTGCATCAACACCATCAACACACTGCGCCAACATCATCAACACCATCAACACACTGCATCAACATCATCAACATCATCAACACCATCAACACACTGCGTCAACATCATCAACATCATCAACACCATCAACACACTGCATCAACATCATCAACACCATCAACACACTGCATCAACACCATCAACACACTGCATCAACATCATCAACACACTGCATCAACATCATCAACATCATCAACACACTGCGCCAACATCATCAACACCATCAACACACTGCATCAACATCATCAACATCATCAACACCATCAACACACTGCGTCAACATCATCAACATCATCAACACCATCAACACACTGCATCAACATCATCAACATCATCAACACCATCAACACACTGCATCAACATCATCAACACCATCAACACCATCAACACACTGCATCAACATCATCAACATCATCAACACCATCAACACACTGCATCAACATCATCAACACCATCAACACACTGCATCAACACACTGCATCAACATCATCAACATCATCAACACCATCAACACACTGCATCAACATCATCAACACCATCAACACCATCAACACACTGCATCAACATCATCAACATCATCAACACCATCAACACACTGCATCAACATCATCAACACCATCAACACACTGCATCAACACACTGCATCAACATCATCAACATCATCAACACCATCAACACACTGCATCAACATCATCAACACACTGCATCAACATCATCAACACCATCAACACACTGCGTCAACATCATCAACACACTGCGTCAACATCATCAACACCATCAACACACTGCTTCAACATCATCAACACACTGCGTCAGCGTCGCCTTTTATTTATTTATTTATTTTTATTTTTCTGTTAGTAATGAAAAAGCACGTCTAATTAATTGAAATCATGAAATGTATATGATTGAACAAATAATTTTTTTTGTCAGATAATTTTTGTTGCAAATTAAAAAATTTCTTTATATTAAAAATATTATTTTAAATAAAAAAAAATGTAAGTCCTATTTTTTTTTTCTCCAAATTCCGTTTTTACTTTTTAATTTTTCTGGATTTAGTTTTTTTCCCTTGCATTTATTTTTTTTGGACTCTGATTTAATGGTTAAATGAACTGTTAGTAATAAAAAAAGGTTAATTAATTGAAATCATTAAACTTATACAATTTAACAATTTCTTTATGCATTTTACAACAAAAATGCATTTTATTTTTTTCCTTTTTATTTTTCTGGATTCCATTTTAAAGGTGAAATTAAATTTAATAAACAAAAAGAATGTCTAATTAATTGAATAAAAATGTAACAACCTATATATATATATATATATATATATATATATAATAATATATACATTTAAATTTTTTAATTTTTTTATAAATTATTCAATTGTATAAGTTTAATGATTTCAATAAATTAGACGTTTTTTTTTATTACTAACAATTAATGTAACCATTAAATCAGAGTCCAAAAAAATGAAAATGTAAGAAAAAAAGCAATCCAGAAAAATGATAAATGAAAATCTGAATTTGGAAAACAAAATAAAATAGATTTCATAGGGCTCGAAAAAAGTTTGAATTGAATTCATAAAACTTTAACAACTTAATAATTTATATATAGGAAAAAAATATATATATAATTTTTTTTTTTTTTACAATAATAGGGCCCTATGAAATATTTTTTTTTTCCACAAATTCTGTGTTGTGTGTTTTCATTTTTCTTTCTTTATGATTTAATCCAGATTTTTAATCAAAAGCAGTGGTAAATAAATGAAGGCATAAAACATTAACAATTTATTTAATCTTTTGAAATATAATCAAAAGTCTTTTTTACAGTTTATATTTATATTGTGATTTAAGTGTACAGCCCTACTTTTGATTTATAAATACAAAACTTGCCAAATTCCTTTGCGTTTATACAGTAAATTCCATTTTTCTGACTGGATTCTGTGAGTGTGTGTCCGCTGAAATCATATAATGACACTAATATAATGTTTGACAGGGAATGATCCACAGGGACCTGAAGCCTGTCAACATCTTCCTGGACTCTCAGGATCATGTGAAGATCGGAGACTTCGGCCTGGCCACGGATCACCCTGCTAATGTGGTATTGCATGCGTTTTCTGCGACGTTTGATGCATGTGTGCCGTAGCAGTTCTGATCCAAATGCATGTTCAGACGATGATGCGTTACTGTCCATCTCCAATATCAGTTTCATTCATTCATGCATTATTCATGAGTCTGTATTGTTTTCTGATTGGCAAACGTAACTGAAATGAGTCGAGTGTGACATGCTTCATGTGTTTCAGGCGGCAGGTAAACTGGACATGGAGGAACACAACTCCGGGTTTGTCCCGAAACAAGATCCAACAGGTAAAAACACCTGATCGAGTACTGTGACCACAGGATCATGTGTTTCCTTCCCTTCTGTTCACACCGGTCTTCTCCAAAACACAAATAATGCTGTCATTTTAGTTATTGTTCATCAAACACATAATAAGAGCTTTACAGTGAAGATGTGTGCGAACTGTCAGACATCTTTAGGAGCAAAAGTCATAGACATTTCAAAATAAGAGTCCCAGTGTATTTCATTATTATTGGTATTTTGGTTGCACATTAAACTATATCTACCATTTAATTCAGCTAAAAAATTATATATATATATATATATAATCTTTATTAAATCATAAATCCAGAAAAATTAAAACACAGCACAGAATTTCTTAATTTCTTTTCTTTTAGCACTTTTCTGAAAAATATATTTTTTTTATAGGGCCTAATTGTAAAACAAATTGATAAATTAAGTTGTTAAAGTTTTGTGAATTCAAATGCTTAGACATGCATTTTGATTATTAAAATGTAATTAAACCATTCAAATGGAATCCAGAAAAATTTGAATGCAAAACACGGAAAATAAATTGGAATTTAAACTCTTAATAAATTGCTGATAACTGTACAAGTTTCATGATTTCAATTAATGACACATATTTTTTATTACTAACATTTATTTTAACAATTAAATCAGAGTCCAGACAAATTAAAACAGAAAATAAACAATTATTTGAAGAAAATAATAATAATAACAACAGATTTTATTGGACCCTAAAAGTGTTTTTTTTTGTTTAACTTTAAATAAATTGTTGTTAAATTGTTTAAGTTTCATGCATATATACATACATACAGTTTTGTATGAAACTGCAGAAATATTTAAAAACGTGTAGTTTTTGTATTCTACTAAATTAAATAATGTGTAAGTGTCTCCTTGTATCACTTTACTAAGGAAAAACACATTATTTGATACATTTTTCTTTCACCGCTAAAGTTTTTTTAATGCTTTTCTAAGTTCGTCAAGTGTCAAGCTCTTTAATATTCAGTGTATATGGTGAAATATTCTCTATTTAACTCCAATATTGCTCTAAATGTAACTCTAATGTTAACTCTAAAATAACTGTAGTATTGCTGTGTCCCAGATAACATGACTGGAATGGTCGGCACGGCTCTTTATGTCGGTCCGGAGGTTCAGGGAAACACTAAAGCCACGTACAACCAGGTATTGAAGAACCTGCATGTTTTACTCCATTAATATTTGATATTCAGACGCGTTTCATTGCTGACTGTGTGTGTGTGTGTGTGTGTGTGTGTGTGTCTGTAGAAAGTGGATCTTTTCAGTCTGGGCATCATCTTGTTCGAGATGTCCTACAGACCCATGACCACCGCGTCAGAACGCATATTTGTGCTCAGCCAACTCAGGAAAGTGAGTCTCGGCAAACTCTCACGGGTTTATTACACTGATAGTGTTTTAGTTTGTGAAATATAGATATAGATATAGGTTTCTTTTTTTTTTCAGTGACTTTTTTTTTTTTTTATATATAGTTTTATTCTCTAATGACGCTGTACAAATTTGGAATAATTAAGATTTTTTAAATGTTTTTAAAAGAAGTCTCTTCTGCTCACTAAAGCTGCATTTATTTGATCAAAAATACAGTAAAAATGTACAAATATTATTTCAATGTAAATCAGCTGTTCTCTATGTGAATATATAGTAAAGTGTAATTTATTCCTGTGATCAAAGCTGAATTTTCAGCATCATTACTCCAGTCTTCAGTGTCACATGATCCTGATTATTTTATCACATGACTGATTATTTTTAATATTGAAAACAGTTGTGCTGCTTCATATTTTTGTGGAAAGATTAAAAAAAGAAAATAAAGTAGTACTTTTAATTCATCCATGTATCAAAAATGACAGTAAAGACATTTATAATGTTACAAAAGATTCTATTTCAAATAAATGCTGTTCTTTTAGAACTTTATATTCATCAAAGAATCCTGAAGGATAAAATGTGTCACAGTTTCCGAAAAAATCTGAAGCAGCACAACAGTTTTCAACACTGATAATAATCATAAATGTTTGTTGAGCATCAAATCATCATATTAGAATGATTTACATTTACATTTAGTCATTTAGCAGACGCCTTTGTCCAAAGTGACTTACAAATGAGGACTAAAGCAAGCGAGTCGTCATGAAGAGGCAAAAACAACGCAAGAAGTGCTCAAAATACACAGTTCAGGCATTGCTCAGAGTACATTAACCAGGCAAGGGAGGATTAAAGGAGAAGGAAAGAATTTTTTTTTTTTAAATGAGGTTTTAATTTGATTTTCCAAGTGCTCATGGAAGAGATGAGTTTTCAGTTGTCTTCTGAATGTTGTCAGGGATTCTGTGTTCCGGATGAGGGTGGGGAGATTGTAGACTTGGAATTAAGCCTTTTCCTCGTTATTATTTGATTCACGGGACTGGACACCAGTTAGCTTGCCAAGAAAAATCTTTATTCTAATATGTCAGGAGAAAAACTTGAGAAGATGTTGTATTCATGCCAGTGTTTCCATGTTTCTCTGAGTCAGTACAGTAAGATTGAGCTTATATACACCACTGAGGGACTTTACAACTTCCTTGTCAGGTAGAAAAACATGTTGCTTGAGCTTTATAAATGGAATGCTTACACATTTGATGTATCATTATCAGTGGAACGTTACATTCTCCCAGCTCCCCTCCCTGTCTGACATGTGATCAGACAAACACATGCATTTAAAACTCCATAAGATAATACAACTTATTATGAATATTAATAAAGAATAATAATACGGATACATAATATTAAATAGTGAAATTATATTAAAAGATTAAATTTTAGTCTTCCACCAGCATGGAACCGTGAATGAGAATGTTCTGGCTATCCGTCGCTCGTTGACCGATCGTAGGCTTCTGGTAGGGATGTAGACTCGTAGGAGCGAGTGGAAGTAGGAGGAGCTGAGCCTGTGGTAGATCTGTAAGAAGCGTCAATGCCTTGAACCTGATGTGAGCGGTGAGTGGTAGCCAGGGCAGAGAGATGAACAGAGGAGTGACGTGGGCCCTCTTGGGCTCGTTGAAGACGAGACGAGCGTTCTGAATCATTTGAAGAGGTTTAGTTGCACATGATGGAAGCCCAGCCAGAAGAGCAGTGCAGTAGTCAAGCCTAGAGATGACCAGGGCCTGGACGAGGAGTTGTGTTGCAGGTATCTGAAGGATCATGTGACACTGAAGACTGGAGTAATGATGCTGAAAATTCAGTTTTGATCACAGGAATAAATTACACTTTACTATATATTCACATAGAAAACAGCTGTTTTAAATTCTAATAATATTTCACTATTTTTACAGTTTTTTTTATCAAATAAACGCAGCGCTGAAGAGTCTCTTTCAAAAATATAAAAAAATCATAATAATTGCAGACTTTTGTACACGTTTGCCGTGTAATCACACTGTAATTTCCTTTAGAATTGCTTCAAATGTCTCATAATCACTCGTTCTTTCCCGTTTGTCCTGCAGGAGTCGATTAATTTCCCCGAGGACTTTTCTGAGTATGAAAGCGGGAAGCAGGTGCGCATCATACATATCCTCATTTGTGCTGTTCTCCACATCACTCCTAGGGTTGGGTACCGCTCACATTTGAACCAGTTCCAGTACCAGTACATGAAATTCGGTTGCCGGTACCCAACAGGACATTTTCCCGGTACTTTAGGCATGTTTACCTCAATTACTGTAAAGAAACTGTAAGTCATTTATAGAAGTGTTATTGACATTATGCCAGAGCTGCCTTGGTCGCTGTCTGCCATCTGTGATGTAGGTATACTGTAATATTTACCTGTTAATAATAGGCTACTAGCTACTTAATTCATTGAATTCATAAAAACAACCATTTTAATATGTATTTTTTAATTTCATTTCATATGAAATGTTTTGTTTTCCACAAATTCTGTGTTGAAGACCTAAAACATTTATCTTTCAATTTCAATTTATCTTTTAATCAAATTAAATTAAGCAAACTTTTTGTCAAACAACTTGCTGCACAACTGAGCTTTATAGTGTTAAAATTAAAACATGGAAGAACAATGTTTTGACAATAATTTAATATTATTATTGTTAGTATTATTACATTAAGACAAA
>JAJAQA010000018.1:987500-1017500 GCA_021464565.1 Rutilus rutilus
AACCAGACTCGGAGTAAACCCTCTTCCCGAACCAGACTCGGAGTAAACCCTCTCCCAGAGCTGATGTACAGTGACGTTAACATCCGCTCCAGTGATGTGAAATATGCTCATAATCTTTTATTATAACCTCAGAACTCTTTTATTTTCGGGGTTAGTGTGTTTGGTGTCTCCGCTGAAGATGTTGTGGGTTTACTGTGTGTAAATGCAGCACATATGAGGGTCAAAGGGCATGAAATGCTGCCGTTACGCGTTTATGAGCACAATAACTACCAGAGGAAAACATGTCTGGTATTGTTTGTGTTCATGCTGAATTATAAAGCTGGTTATTGTGGCGCTGAAGGGAAGTGAAGATATGTTTTCTAATATCCGGTTAAGACAAACAGCATATTTCGTTTAATGCTTGTTTGTTTTTGTGATTGCGTAACAATTTATGTCTGTAAACATCAGAAATCTGGGCTGGAAGAGACTGGCCAAGATACTCTTCATTTAAAGTAGTTAAAGTTTTGCAGAAGAAACTGCTTTGATCTTATTTAAAGACACAGTACATACTTTAAAGAAATATTGTTATGCAACAGAAACAGTGTGGAACTCGTTTAATTTGACAGCGTTAACCCTGAACACACATTTACAGTACATGTAACAAATAAAACAAAAAAACTTAAAGATAAACAGTAGTTTTTAAACTAAATATTTGGCTGAAAATGTTCTGAAAGACATGAAACTCGACTGATAATTTTTTTGCTTTCTGAATGATCCAGTTTGCTGAACTGAATCATGTTGTTAGTTAATAAAAAAAATATTTTATGTAATTTTTTTCAAAAGTGTGTTTGGCTAATAATCTACAAAGTATGGACTTCTGGCAACACTATTGATCAATGAATCAAATGAATCATTTGATGGGTATTTTGAACATAATCATTGAAATGAACTTTTCTGAATGATCCAGTTTGCTGAACTGAATCATGTTGTTAGTCAGTCAACAACACTGGTAACATTTTGCAAAAGTAGTTGCATACTACACTACAAAGTATGCAAACAATTAAGTGAATCAAATGAGTCTGAATCTTTTTTACTGAATGAGTCAATTTGCTGAATTGAATCATGTTGTTAGTGAATTAAAAACAGTGTTTTTTGTGTGTGTTTTTTTAAAGTAGCTGGCTACTAATCTACAAAGTATGGACTTCTGGGAACACTATTGATCTATTCATTAAATGAATCATTTGATAAATTGTTTGTTGAAGTTAACTTTCTGAATGGTCGAATTTGCTGAACTGAATCATGTTGTTGGTTAACCAAGAACACCGGTAACATTTAGCAAATGTATTTGGCAACTACACTACACTTCTGTGAGCACTATTGATCAGTGAATCAAATGAATCATTTAATGAGTCTTTTGAACTTGTTCATTGAAATGCACATTCTGCATGAGCTGAGATGCTGGTGTTGTTGGTGTGATGATTGTTGATGTTGTTGATGCTGTGCCTCTGTCAGGTGCGGTCCGCCTCCAGACGCCGCTGCTCTTGCCCAGGAACAGGCGTCTGTATGAAGGCTGTGAGACGGCGTGTTTCATGGATCACAGTGGCATGCTGGTGTCTCTGCCGTATGATCTGAGAGTGAGCATCCGTCAACATTCCTCAGGCCAAACCAGTCAATAACACTCGCAGAAATATGCATAACAACAGTCTGAATCCAGTTTTCAAAGCCCTTCTCTCTCTCGTTCTCTCTCATCAGCTGGCGTTTGCCAGATTTGTGGCCAGAAACAACATTTCAAATCTCAAAAGGTACTTTGTGTTTCGTGAATTAATGTCCAGCAATTCACAGTTTGATCTATTGTTGTACATAGTATGTAGTAGACTCCTTAAAAGTCAAAAGTTTGGATTAATTATGATTTTTTTGTGTGTTTTTGAGTCTCTTCTGCTCACCAAGCCTGCATTTATTGTAAAAATATACAGTAAAAACAGTGAAATATTATTCCAAAGTAAATCATCTGTTTTCTATGTGAATATACAGTAAAGTGTAATTTATTCCTGTGATCAAAGCTGTATTTTCAGCATCATTACTCCAGTCTTCAGTGTCACATGATCCTCCACAAATCATTCTGATATGATGATTTGTTTTATGATATATTAACATTTAAAAGTTTAGAGCAAGTCAGGTCTTTTTGAAAAAATATTACAAAAGATTTATATTTCAAATAAATGTTTTGTCCAAAAAGTTCTTTTGGACTTTTAATAAAAAAACCTGAAAAATAACCGTTTCCACAAAAATGTTTTTCCACAAAAAAATGTTTTCAACACTGATAATAATCATAAATGTTTCTTGAGCATCAAATCCTCATATTAGAGTGATTTGTGAAGGATCATGTGACACTGAAGACTGGAGTAATGATGCTGAACATTCAGCTTTGATCACAGGAATACATTACACTTTACTGTATATTCACATAGAAAACAGATGATTAACATTACAATAATATAATAAAAATGACTGTATTTTTGATCAAATAAGTGCAGCCTTGGTGAGCAGGATAGAACATCCTAATTATTCCAAACCTTTGAGCCCCTGTAGTTAACAGTCCAGTAAGTGTGTGTGTGTGTGTGTGTGTGTGTGTGTGTGTGTGTGTGTGTGCAGGTACAGTATCGAGCGTGTGTTTAGGCCGAGGAAGCTGGATCGGGCTCATCCCAGAGAACTGCTGGAGTGTGCGTTCGACATCATCATTCCCATCAGCACCAGTCTGCTGCCGGACGCCGAGGCCATTTACACCGTCTCTGAGGTCATACTGGAGTTCAGCGCGCTGCAGGTACAGTAACACAGTTCATCTACAGGTACAGTAACACAGTTCATCTACAGGTTCATCAAGACAACGGTTCATCTAGGACTCCGTTAAGAGAGGGATAATGTACATCCAGCCGGCTGTTCTCAGAATAAACCCCTTCAGGCTGATCAAGAATGAATGTGTGTAATTCATTATATTAAAAATGTTAATCGCTCGACAGCCCTTACATACATGCATATATATCTGGATCGAATGTTTTTATCGATATTTTATATCTTTTTTTGCAAATCAGCGGGTTTTTTTTTTCAAGATTCAGGGCTGTGTTGTTATTATAACTATATATTATATAGTTATTATTATCTATATTACATACAAGTTCAATTAAGCGAGAATGCAGATCTGAATGTTCTGACTGTATCTGTGCAGTTTATAGTTTATTATACATGTCTCGTGTCTATATGTGTGTGTTTGATGTTTGATACGCTGCGTCTGGTTTTAGGACAGAAACTACACCATTCACCTGAACCACACGAGTCTGCTGAAGGCCATTCTGCTTCACAGTGGCGTCCCAGAAGACAAACTCACTCAGGCCTCCAACATACTGTGTGACTCCATGGTGAGACACGCACACGCACACAGACACAGACACACACACACACACACACACACACACACACACACACACGCACACAGACACACTCACACACACTCACACAGACACACACACACTCACACTCACACACACTCACACTCACACAGACACACACACACACACTCACACAGACACACACACACACACAGACACAGACACACACGCAGCAGTGAGACGTGCCACTGTATGTACTGTACGCATCACAGCAGAGTTTCCCACGGGATTCTGGGCTCTGGGTCAAAGTTCAATGCATCAATCCGGTGAACTCTGAGAGCAAAGTGAATAGAGTAAAAAAGTCTATTCATTTATTTGTACCTGGACTCTGAAGTGGACTCAAACCTTTTTCTAGTAGAGAAAGTGATAAAGCCAAACATTTTAAATATATATCATAATAATAACAATAAATTATTATTACTAATTATTATCCCTAAGGCAGTAATACCTGTATATTACTATTGTAATGCAACTGCATTGTAAAATAAACAAAAATGAATAAGTGCCGTATTTTCTGGAAGATCAGTGAAAATTGCATTGCTAAGGGAATGTATAAGTGTATAAGTCTCACTTTATTATTACAATCAGAAATACTGTAAAGACAGGTCATTAAAACAAAACATTTACAAATATGATAAACATGCTTTATAACAAATCCTTTAAATTTAACGGTATTCAGAACAGAGTCAGAAATATAAGTATAAAACACAAATTATAGTGGCGTTCATTATTAACATTTATTCTATTCGCAAACTAATAAACTTGATCTCAATCGCCACGAATTCAGATGTTTTGCATGTTAGACGTATATAATT
Source organism: Rutilus rutilus (assembly GCA_021464565.1). Taxonomy (NCBI): domain Eukaryota; kingdom Metazoa; phylum Chordata; class Actinopteri; order Cypriniformes; family Leuciscidae; genus Rutilus; species Rutilus rutilus. Next base: position 991,738 of record JAJAQA010000018.1, read on the forward strand.
GGCTTTGGAATATAAGTTTAGCATGTTTCAGATGATAAAAAGTAACATTTTCTATAGAATAATTGTTTTCTTTACAGTAGTAAAATTACAATACTTTTCTTCACTTGCAAGTGTTTATTTTGGTGGGAAAACTGCAGTTTCTGTGAAAGTAGGTTTACAAATGCTTCTCGTTCGCTGGAAGTTCAAGTAATTAATGGAAAACTGTAAACGGAGCAGAAAACACCTGTGGAAATATATGCATGAATCTGAGTTTGTTTACAGGTTGAAGAAACCGAGAATAATCATGTTTTTAGTGCAGAACTCGTTGAACATTAGAGGGTCCCACTTTATATTAAGTGTCTTTAAGTACTATGTACTTGCATTGAAATTAATAATTTGATACAATGGACTTATTGTGGACATGCATGTTTTTACAATGCACTTATATCTTGAAAATACCTGCATGTAATTACAGCTGTCATTAATTTATGTAATTACATTTATAATTACACTGTTGACCCCTCTCTTACACCCTAACCCACCCTTAAAGCGACCCGTACCACCACACCTGTCCCTAACCTGACCCGCATCACACCTCAACAGCAGCAGAAGTGTTTTACAATACAACATCAACACAATATCTACATTGTTCTTATTTTTCAATGCAAGTACATTGTACTTAAAGCCACTTAATATAAAGTGGGACCCATAAGTGGACAGAAATGATGAGGTGTGTGTTACTGCTCTTTTACGATGCTGTGTGTGTGTGTGTGTGTGTGTGTGTGTGTGTGTGTGTGTGCGTGTGTGTGTGTGTGTGTGAGCGAGCGTCTCAGGTTCACCGGGTTCACATGAGCTTTTGCTGTTATGTAACCTGGAATATATTTCTCTCTCTCTTTCACCTTCACACACAGAGTGAGAAACTGACGAAGCGAGAAGTCGAAGCCAAATTCTGTAACCTCTCCTTGTCCAACAACAGCGTAAGTCCAGGATTCTCCTCGATTCTCTGAAGGGTCAATGATGCTGAAAACTCAGCTTGATCACAGGAATAAATTACACTTTACTATATATTCACATAGAGAACAGATGATTTACACTGGAATAATATTTCGATTTTTTTAATGTTTTTTTTATCACATAAATGCCTTGATGAGACTCAAAAACATGTCAAAAATCATAATTAATCCAAACTTTTGACTTTTAATGAGTCTACTACATACAGTATACAACAATAGATGCAAAAGGATGTTTACTTGAAGTCTTTATGTGTAATGCATTAATGATGTATTCATACGTTGCAATGCATTATATCTTTGCATAAACAAATGCATTATAATATTCACGGACTCCTTGTTACATCTCAAATTGCTTGTTTGTCGTGTGTTTTAATGCATTATACTTTCTATAGGAGTGTTCAGTGAATAGATAAGCATTATAACTGTGTTTGCAGTTATTCATGAGATCATAAAATGGATTAAAAGGTGCATTAGTTAATGCATAAAAATACTTTTATAATGCATTAATAAAGGCCGTAAGTTTTGACGATTAACAAATAATTGTGATTGATTAAATTCTGTTGCAGTGCCAGCTTAACTTTGAATCGTATATATAATATAATAATAAAAACTGTAATAAAATAGGCCCATATGATTTACTCCAGTGCAGTGCTGCGGTATCGGCCGATATATGTTCATTTTAACGTCATCGGCTCGACAAGAAAATTTGGCCGATATATTAATGCCGATAAATAATGTATTATTTCCTTCAGCTGAGACTCTTCAGATTCGCACTGTTCAACATGATGGTGTTGAATTGCTTGAAATATGATTGAAATCACTTCAAAAAAGGAAAATCCAGTTAAAGTGCAACATGTGTGTCTGTCATATCGGCTACATAACATTATCATGAGAACATCATAATTGTGTGTTTGGGTCGTGGCTTTTAATGGTGAGACTTTTGTTTTTGTAATCAGGCTCTCAAAAAATATAACAATTTTTATTTCGATTTATCGGCCAATATATCGATTATCGGCTTTCAAATATGAAGAATTATCGGTTATCGGTATTGGCAAATTCTTCATATCGGTGCTTCCCTAGTGAATGATTGTTAATATAAACGAATAGTGATGGGAGAAACTGAGCATTTTGACAGTCTGAATCATGATCCACTTTTTGAAGCGTTTACACAACACCGTTTCCAACGAAATACTGAAAACGTACGAGTTTTGGCCGATCGTTTACATGACAACGGCGTTTTAGGGGCCGGAAAAAGCAAACTCTTGAAAACGATGCCGTTATGGTCTTCGTGTAATCTACAAAACCGTCTATTGGCGCGTAGTTTCTTTACAAAGTGTCAGCGCCATCTACTGGCCTGGCAGCGCAAAGTCTGTCATATAGACTACATACAATGATTATGAGAACATCATTATAATGGTGTGATTGGGACATGATGAGACTTGTGTTTTTGTAATCAGGCTCTCTAAAATTACATAAAAATGAGAATTTTGATTTATCTGCCAATATATCGGTTATCGGCTTTCAAATATAAAGAATTATCGGTTATCGGTATCGGCCAAAATTGTCATGTCGGTGCTTCCCTAATCATATCTCATATCATATCATATAATATAATGCAGTCTGATTAAACGAAAGTCTTCATTTTGAATGCCATTTTCTATAAACGCCTTAATTCAGTGGCAATTGACATTTAAACTGCACTTATATTGCGGTTATCTCAAATAATTGTGATTAGATCATATATTCACGATCAGTTGATTAATACATAATACTCAGCTACACCACAGAACTGCACAGAAAGAATAAATAAAAGAATAAAAACAAACATAGAACTGATAAAACATAAACCACACAACCACAAACAGTAGCGATCGGCTTGATTTAGAAAGACTTGAAGGAAAGTGTGGTGAACTGAACTAACACTGCGTGTGATTTAGTGATTTAGAAGTAAAGTGGTGTGTGTGTGTGTGTGTGTGTGTGTGTGTGTGTGTGTGTGTGTGTGTGTGTGTGTGTGTGTGTGTGTGTGTGTGTGTGTGTGTGTGTGTGTGTCAGTTACAGACGCTGTATAAGTTCATCGAGCAGAAGGGAAGCTTGCAGGATCTTCTTCCTCTCATGAACTCGCTCACGAAGCAGAAGAGTTCAGCGGTGGCTCAGATGGCCAGACAGGGCCTGAAGGATCTGGAGGAAGTCCTCAACCTCCTCAAGAAACTGGCTGTGAAACTGCAGGTGTGACGATCTGTGTGTTAGCTGATACTCTTCATCTTCTGGATCAGCTCCTCTTTAACAGTGTGACAGATATTAACAGTGTCAGTGTCCCTGAATTCATCGATTCTGAAACCATTAAATTCAGTTCAATAACAGTCAATGTTACAAATTCATCAATTATGAAACCATTTTTTAATGTTGATTCAGTTCAGCTCAATAACAGTCAATGTTGCAAAAATTCATCAATTCATCATTAATTTTTAGTCTGTGTGATATCTGATGTTCTTCATCTTCTCTTCATCTGAATGTGTGTGTCGTGTGTTTTGAAGGTTGTGGTGAATCTGGGTTTGGTCTATAAGGTCCAGCATCACTGCGGGGTCATTTTCCAGTTTGTGGCGTTCATCAGGAAACGGAAACGCACCGTCCCAGATATCTTGGCAGCAGGCGGACGCTACGATCATCTGGTAACACAACTGTACAACTGTACACAACTGAGCAACACTTAAATCTCTCAATTGTCTCTATATTTTATCTTTTGTTTTTCTGCCCTGTATTTCCCTATATATTTTTATTTTATTTTATTATTTTATATTTATTTTTTATTTATTTATTTATTATAATTTTTTTCCCACATATTTATCTATAAAATGTTAGTAAAAATATATTTTATTTATTTGCCCTATATTTCATTATATTTTATTATTATTATTTAATTAATGTTGCAAAATTCATCAATTCAGATTTTTTTTATGTTGATTAAATTCAGTTCAATAACAGTCAATGTCGCAAAATTCATCAATTATGAAACATAATCGAACTCAGCTGTAAAGCAGCTCAACAGAAGACACTAGTGTCATTATTCAGATCAAGTGTTTTCCTGATTGTCAGATCATGGAGTTTCACGGGCCGACGGTGTCGAGTCCGGTCCCGTCAGCGGTCGGCGCCAGCATCGCTCTGGATAAGATCTGCTCTGCTGTGGCCAATATGGAGGAACCAGTGAGTGTGTGTGTGTGTGTGTGAGAGTCTCTCCCCTGTGAAGGCCTCCTTCCCTTTACCTCTGCACAGATAAACCTTGTCAAAATGATTCCGGTCCACATGGATACGCGGAAGCGACAAAAAAGATTCTGTATTATGAATTTTTAAGGCCAGACAGGTAATTTGTTGGTCAATTTGTAGAGAAAGACTTCACGCCTGCGCTCATACATATTCACCCACGCATATCTATAGACTAAACACGTGATACGCATGTGTACGCCGTCAGTGTTCTCACAGATTCACGTTTTTGAAGTTTGCACGGAGATGATCACGTTTTTCAGAACCTGTTTCAGGGTTTGTGTTCTCGAGCCTCAGACACTGTTGTGTGTGAATTAACACATTAAAAGTTTTCTGGTAGTGAATCAATCAAAACTAACTTTATCTGGACAATAACTTTATTCTAGATCTGCTGTAAAGCTAAACAATCTCTGTTACTGTAATCTCCTGTTATCACCGTAAAGCTGCTGTGAAACTCTATTGTGTGTTAAAGGGGTCATCGGATGCAAAACTCACTTTTCTATGGTGTTTGCATATAAATGTGTCTCTGCAGTGTGTGGACACAACCACCACACCATGAAGAAAAGCCATTCACTTCTTTCTTTTTTTTAATCCTGAAAAAGCCTAAACACTCTCAGTAATCAAGCCGTTTGGATCTTCTGAGCAATATGATGTCATATGCTCATATTATCATTTAAAGAGACATGCACTGAAACGGGTCGCTGTGAACAGAGCTGTGTTTGAGGAGGTAAAGCGTGTTGTTTTACACAACCATTGAGGAATTTTAAGCAAAGTATGTTACAAACTTTACATGACCCTAAAGAATCAGACAGCTTGTGGAAAAAGGGCATCCGACGACCCCTTTTAAAGCGCTATATAAATAAAGGTGACTTGACTTGACTGTGTGTGTGTGTGTGTGTGTGTGTGTGTGTGTGTGTGTGTGTGTGTGTGTGTGTGTGTGTGTGTGTGTGTGTGTCTGTGTGTGTGTCAGCCTCCTGTGAGCTCCTGTGATGTTCTGGTGGTTCCCGTGGGTCAGTCCTCCATGAGCAGAGCCGTTAATGTCATTCAGAAACTCTGGGCGGCCGGAGTCTCGACAGACATCGTCTATGATGTGTCTCAGGTCAGTGTTTATATGATGTTTGATGAGCCAAAACACTCACAGGTGACGCCAAAAATGTTGGTCACATGACTCAAGTTCTGAGTAGATGATTGGTGAACGATCAGTTCTTGTAGTCAGTGTGTTGATGCGGCAGAAGGAGAGACTTTTGGCACCTACAAAATATCCCAGATTTTATCGATAACAATATTTAAATGATATTTTGTGTGTTTATTGTGTCTACCTTGACAGAGACTCCTAAAGTTTTTGATATTCTTCATATTCTGTGCTGGTCAGCTCACAACAGTGACAGAAATCATCTTTTCCAATAAGTTTAAATAGATTTTTACCTTTTTATGCCTTTATAAAGGCTTTTTTCTTACCTAATTAAATGTATGCGTCATGTTTTGTGTCAAATTCTTACATTTAATCAATAAATTCAATTAATATAATGAGACACAATAGGGTTGTTACCAATCAAATGAAATCAATATCAACAAAACTCATTTTTGCAATGAAGATGAAACACAGAAGCTGCATCTGAAGTTTAGATGCATTTACACAGACTGTTTAGTGAAGCTCAGAGGGACATCAGTGTGTTTAACCTGCCGTTACACATGCAGAAATAATGTAAACATAAAACATTGGATATTGATATTTGAAAGGGTTTAAAAAATGAAAAGATACTTTAAAGGAGAAGTTCACTTTTAAAATGAAAATTCTGTCATCATATACTCACCCTCATGTTGTTTCAAAGCTGTATGAATTTCTTTCTTCTGCTGAACAGAAATGAAGATATTTAGAAGAATGTCAGTAACCAGACAGTTTTTGGGTCCCATTGACTTCCATAGTAGGAAAAAAATATACTATGGAAGTCATTGGGACCCAAAAACTGTCCGGTTACTGATATTCTTCTAAATATCTTCCTTTCTGTTCAGCAGAAGAAAGAAATTCATACAGCTTTGAAACAACATGAGGGTGACTAAATGATGACAGAATTTTCATTTTAAAAATGAACTTCTCCTTTAAATGTGAAATTAAAACCACCAGTAGGTGGCAGCAAGTGACCGTTAATGAGTGAGTCATTGAGTTTCAACTGATTCATTTAAGTCTTAATGAGTGAGTCATTGAATCATTCATTCATTCAGCTGATTAATTAATTCAGTAACGAAACACCGCTGTCACTCACAGACGCAAATAGAGCAAAAACAGCCAATAAGTCACTTAATATTAACTTGTTTATTGAACTGTTGTATAAAATCAATATCACATTTGTAATCATGCTGATATTTTGAGAAAATTATTGATCATTAAATGATATAAATATAAAAGACATACACAGAAAAAGATAACCCCATTATCTTTAATAGATAACGCATTTTAGAATAGAATAGAATAGAATCGGGCATTTATATAGCGCTTTCATATGTACTACTGTACACCCAAAGCGCTTTACAATCATGTCAGGGAATCTCTCCTCAACCACCACCAGTGTGCAGCATCCACTGGGATGATGAGACGGCAGCCACAGTACAACGGCGCCAGTGCGCTCACCACACACCAGCTATAGGTGGAGAGAGGAGAGAGAGTGATAGAGCCAATTCAATGTAAGGGGATTATTAGGAGGCCATGATTGGTAAGGGCCAATGGTGGAATGTGGCCAGGACACCGGGGTTACACCCCTACTCTTTACGAGAAATGCCATGGGATTTTTAATGACCACAGAGAGTCAGGACCTCGGTTTAACGTCTCATCCGAAGGACGGTGCTCTTTTGACAGTATAGTGTCCCTGTCACTACACTGGGGTGTTAGGACCCACACAGACCACAGGGTGAGCACCCCCTGCTGGCCTCACTAACACCTCTTCCAGCAGCAACCTGGTTTTCTCAGGAGGTCTCCCATCCAGGTACTAACCAGGCTCAGCCCTGCTTAGCTTCAGTGGGCAACCAGTCTTGGGCTACAGGGTGATATGGCTGCTGGTTTCATTCTGTTTTAATAGAATGCCTTTAATAAATCACGCACTAGTACAGCAGAATATTAGCAGGTGGTTATAATGATTTGCCTCATCTGTGTATTATGACATTTTGTTCTGTTGCAGTAAAAACACACAATCTTGCTTTGGCTAGTCTGCGCTCACACTGAAGATAAGAACGATGAAAATGCCCTTGATTTCTGCTTATTAGTGCAGTTCTGCATGAGTGTGAGTGCTAATGAAGCCGAGAGTCGTTCCAGTGCTTGAGTTCACAACACAAACAGAATCTCTGTCACACGCGCAGATGAAGAACATGTGGCCGAAAGCTGTGAGATGCTGGATGAGGATGCGTTAGCAGAGTCCACACACACACACACACACACACACACACACACACACACACACACACACACACACACACACACCAGTGGCTTTAGAGGTCAGAACACACCAGGCTGAACTCAAACCTGTTAACTCTTGCTCTGCTTTCAGACGTAGATCTTAGTTTGCTCTCAGGTTTAAGTTCATTTTATTTCCCTTGAATAGAAACATTTCTGGCCATTTATGATTCTTGGGGTTTATGAAAGTGTGTTTTTGGGGTTTGGATGTCATTGAACTGTAAAAGGTGAGTGAGTGAGTGAGTGAGTGTGTGAGTGAGTGTGTGAGTGAGTGAGTGTGTGTGTGTGTGTGTTTGAGTGTGAGTGTGAGTGTGTGTGTGATACAGCACAGAGAGACGTCTGTTTCACACGGACGGAGCCGGATACACACACACACACACACACACACACACACACACACACTGTTTAGATGTTGAACCAGCTTCTCTCACACACGGACGAGTGAATGGATGCTCACAGTTTCAGAGCTTCGACATCATCAGTGCTTCCCGTCTATTAAAAACGTTGCTAGATTCACGATATTATGAAGTGTCATCACAGTCTGTGAAGAGTGATGATGAAGAAGAGAGAGAGAGACTAAACGCCACATAATAAATACAGAGACAGTAAGAAGAGAATCCGTGACGCTCTCGCTGACGCACGTGAAACACACATGGAGACCAGTGTCATCCTGATCAGCAGGACCTTCAGAGACTCAGTCTGAACCTCATGAGTCACAGTCCAGAGTCCCTCAGAGCAGTTCCTCACTTACTGAACCACAAGACAATATTATTATTATCATTATTATTATCATTATTATCATTCTGTTCGACTCAAAACCACAGTCATTAAATCCCTCATGCGTTTCATCTTTATTACTGGGCGGTTCTTGGGCAGAATAAACTTGCATCGTCAGAACACAATGACTACACAATACTTTTGACACACTCTTATGAATGCAGTTAGATGTGTGTGTGTGTGTGTGTGTGTGTGTGTGTGTGTGTGTGTGTGTGTGTGTGTGTGTGTGTGTGTGTGTGTGTGTATGTATGTGTGTTAATGTGTGTTTTTGTGCCACAGTCACAAGAAGCTCTTCTGGAACATTGCAGACAAGCTGGAATCACATTCATGGTCCTGGTGTCTGATAAAGAAGGAAACTACCTGAAGGTAAATCACATCAGCACCTGCACTAGAGCTCAACAACACTATTCATATTCAGTGATATTATCCATTTAACTTCACTGACACTATCAGATAACAACTGAATTGATCTGACTTAAACTAGTGTCTTCTGTTGAGCTGCTGTACAGCTGAATTTCAATTAGTTTCATAATTGATGAATTTTGCAACATTGACGTTTTTGAACTGAATTTATTCAATATTTAAAAAATCATAATTGATGAATTTTGCAACATTGACTGTTATTGAACTGAATCAACATAAAAAAATTATAATTGATGGATTTTGCAACATTGTCTGTTATTGAACTGAATTGAATCAACATTAAAAAAATCATAATTGATGAATTTTGCAACATTGACGTTTTTGAACTGAATTTATTCAATATTTAAAAATCATAATTGATGAATTTTGCAATATTGTCTGTTATTGAACTGAATTGAATCAACATTAAAACAGTTGTTTCATAATTGATGGATTTTGCAACATTGACTGTTATTAAACTAAATTTAATATAAAAAAATAAAAATAAATTGATGAATTTTGTAACATTGACACTTATTGAACTGAATTTAATCAACATAAAAAAAATCTGAATTGATGAATTTTGCATCATTGACTGTTATTGAACTGAATTGAATCAACATTGAAAATAATTTTCATAATTGATTAACTTTCCAACATTAACTGCTATTTTCCTGTTGATTAATGTAAAGCTGTATAGAAGCACTATAGAAATATAGAAAAGCACTATAGGAATAGAAGTGCGTGATTGGCTGGCTCTCTTCTCTTCCGTCAGGTGAAGTCGTTTGAGAAAGACCGTCAGTCGGAGAAGAGAATTCCCGAGTCGGATCTGGTCGATCACTTCATCCAGAAGAGCCGGATCAAACTCTCCGAGGAGAGGAACAGGTGACAGACGAAGTCCTAAGACTCGATCTTTTAATGCTGTTTAATGCTCCTGCCGTTAAATAATCACAATTTGATTCTGTCACTTTTATTATGAAATTCAGTCAGTAAATGTGTGTGTGTGTTTAATGTGTGTGACAGCTGAACCGATCATCTCTTCATCTTTACTACTAGTTACAGCAGCAAATCAACATTCAGAACAACTTCCTGAAATCAATCATGTCTCATTTAATCCATCAATCAGTGTTTGATCCGCCCATAAAGCAGCTGGAGAACAATACTGTCACATTTAAAGCCAATCAGTGACCGTAAACTCCATTAGAGAGGAGCGTTTTGATATGCAATACATCACATATTCATTATATTTGAAATGAACATTTTCTTCAATATTTACTGTATGTTTGAATAAATAGGTCATGAAAACAAATGTCCTATTTGCCTGTATAATTTACAGCCTTAATTAAGAGATTTTTTTCCTCTAGATAATGTGACGTACTGTACCTGATATATATATCTGTATTAATCGATATCGAAATCAAATAGAATTGGGAAATGTGTGTCAGTGCGCAGGCCTAGACCAGGCCATGTGTCAGAGTCCGAGGAAACATCTAATGCTCTTCTGTCTCTTCTGTCCATCAGAGAGGGTTCAGAGAGCGTCTCTCTCCAGAATCCTAAGGGATCATCTCTGGGAAGCTCAGGTAACCGTTCCTGGCCTTGAGAAACGAACAGACATTATAAACTCTAAGAATTATTCTTTTCATCTTGGTTTTTAAGATTGTTTTGCAAGTTACTGAGCAGTAACCCAGTTCATTTATTTATTTATGTTTTTCTTCAACTTTTTTATCATTATTGATATTCAATTTTACACTTTTAATGATATTGTTATAATCTATTTTGGGTCTTCTAATTTTTTGTCTATTTTGAATCCTGTTTCTTGCCCTTAAAGCACTTTAAACTGCACTGATATCTCTGGGAAAGTGCTAAATAAATACAAATTTATTTATTTATTGATTCTTTCTTTCTTTCTTTCTTTCTTTCTTCCTTCCTTCTTTCTTTCTTTCTTTATTTCCTTCTTTCTTTCTTCCTTCCTTCCTCTTTCTTTCTTTCTTTCTTTCTTTCTTTCTTTCTTTCTTTCTTTCTTTCTTTCTTTCTTTCTTTCTTTCCTTCCTTCCTTCCTTCCTTCCTTCCTTCCTTCCTTCCTTCCTTCCTTCCTTCCTTCTTTCTTTCTTTCTTTCTTTCCTTCCTTCCTTCCTTCCTTCCTTCCTTCCTTCCTTCCTTCCTTCCTTCCTTCCTTCCTTCCTTCCTTCCTTCCTTCCTTCCTTCCTTCCTTCCTTCCTTCCTTCCTTCCCTCCCTCCCTTCCTTCCTTCCCTCCCTCCCTTCCTTCCTTCCTTCCTTCCCTCCCTTCCTTCCTTCCTCCCTCCCTTCCTTCCTTCCTTCCTTCCTTCCTTCCTCCTTCCTTCCTTCCTTCCTTCCTCTCCTTCCTTCCTTCCTTCCTTCCTTCCTTCCTTCCTTCCTCCCTTACTTCCTCCCTTCCTTCCTTCCTCTCCTTCCTTCCTCTCCTTCCTTCCTCCCTTACTTCCTTCCTCCCTTCCTTCCTTCCTCCCTTCCTTCCTCCTTCCTTCCTCTCCTTCCTTCCTCTCCTTACTTCCTTCCTCCCTTCCTTCCTTCCTCTCCTTCCTTCCTTCCTCCCTTACTTCCTTCCTCCCTTCCTTCCTTCCTTCCTTCCTTCCTTCCTTCCTTCCTTCCTTCCTCCCTCCCTTCTTTCCTTCCTTCCTTCCTTCCTTCCTTCCTCCTTCCTTCCTTCCTCCCTTCCTTCCTTCCTTCCTTCCTTCCTTCCTTCCTTCCTTCCTTCCTTCCTTCCTTCCTTCCTTCCTTCCTTCCTTCCTTCCTTCCTTCCTTCCTTCCTTCCTCCCTTCCTTCCTTCCTCCCTTCCTTCCTTCCTTCCTTCCTTCCTTCCTCCCTTCCTTCCTTCCTTCCTTCCTTCCTCCCTTCCTTCCTTCCTCCCTTCCTTCCTTCCTCCCTTCCTTCCTTCCTCCCTTCCTTCCTTCCTCCCTTCCTTCCTTCCTTCCTTCCTTCCTTCCTTCCTTCCTTCCTTCCTTCCTTCCTTCCTTCCTTCCTTCCTTCCTTCCTTCCCTCCCTTCCTTCCTTCCTTCCCTCCCTCCCTTCCTTCCTTCCTTCCTTCCCTCCCTCCCTTCCTTCCTTCCCTCCCTCCCTTCCTTCCTTCCTTCCTTCCCTCCCTTCCTTCCTTCCTCCCTCCCTTCCTTCCTTCCTTCCTTCCTTCCTTCCTCCTTCCTTCCTTCCTTCCTTCCTCTCCTTCCTTCCTTCCTTCCTTCCTTCCTTCCTTCCTTCCTTCCTTCCTTCCTCCCTTACTTCCTCCCTTCCTTCCTTCCTCTCCTTCCTTCCTCTCCTTCCTTCCTCCCTTACTTCCTTCCTCCCTTCCTTCCTTCCTCCCTTCCTTCCTCCTTCCTTCCTCTCCTTCCTTCCTCTCCTTACTTCCTTCCTCCCTTCCTTCCTTCCTCCCTTCCTTCCTCCCTTCCTTCCTTCCTCCCTCCCTTCTTTCCTTCCTTCCTTCCTTCCTTCCTTCCTCCTTCCTTCCTTCCTCCCTTCCTTCCTTCCTTCCTTCCTCCCTCCCTTCTTTCCTTCCTTCCTTCCTTCCTTTCTTCCTCCTTCCTTCCTTCCTCCTTCCTTCCTTCCTCCCTTCCTTCCTTCCTCCCTTCCTTCCTTCCTCTCCTTCCTTCCTCTCCTTCCTTCCTCCCTTACTTCCTTCCTCCCTTCCTTCCTCCCTCCCTTACTTCCTTCCTTCCTTCCTTCCTTCCTCCTTCCTTCCTCTCCTTCCTTCCTCTCCTTACTTCCTTCCTCCCTTCCTTCCTTCCTTCCTTCCTTCCTTCCTTCCTTCCTTCCTTCCTTCCTTCCTCCCTTACTTCCTTCCTTCCTTCCTTCAAGTAGGGGTTATATGACCAAAATCTAATTTCGTTTAATTTAACTATTTCATCTTTGTTATTAACTATAAGAACAAAGATGCAAATTACAAACAGTGGGACGAGTACAATATAAAAAAATAGAGAGATCATTTTTTCATCTAAATCTACATGAATTTTTTAAAACTACAAAGGTTTCAATAGTGTCATTATTCAGTTCAATGTTGATTCAGTTCAGTAACTAGTCCATTGATTATGAAACTAGTTACATTCAGTTATAAGTGTTGTTTTACAGATCAATTCAGTTCAAAGTTCATTCATTTCAAATCAAAGTCATTGTAGTCACTGAAGTGTTTCCAGCAGATGTCTGAATGTTTCGATGTCCTGGTGTGTTTGGTCAGGTTTGTCCGAGTCCCACGGGAGCAACGCCGGCATGTCCGTGAACGTGAACCTCATAACGCCTGAGAAAGTGTCCGCCAGCTCGAGACGGAGATACGAGACGCAGGTCTGTGAACAGTGATCTCACGTCTGACATCATCGGGAACATGTTTCTTCCTCATCTTGTGCCTTTAAGGCCTGTAGGGAACACACAGTCAAACCAAACACTATTCAGACACCAGATATAATATTTTGTATTGTTTCACTAGTGTGTGCAGGACACTATAGCTCATTTATGTGAGTGAGGAGAGCAAAATAAAGTAAACTGAGATATTATACCCAATAACTCTTCATACAGAGACTACCAGTGACATTTAGGACCAAAAATGATTGGGACACTTTGAGCTGATCATGTTTTGCTGAAGTGTGTTTTCTTTAATTGCTAATGCTCTTTTCACACACAGACTGAACACAATGAAGCATTGCTTGGTGATTGGTTGAGCTAAACTGGTATTATCTAATTGTGTAGTTAAATTTAACAGCTGACAGATATTCAACATAATTCATGTGTGAGACAGTCTAACAGAAGGACGGACAAAACCAGTCAAATATCAACTGAGTTCTGCTCATATTTTATTACCATTTTCTAAACTATAGCGAATAAACTGTGATGATGTGAGAAATGTTGAAGATGTCTGAATACATGTTGGTTTGACTGTATGTTCCCCTCACAATCACTCACACTCGCTTGTTTTACGAATTTCACATTAATTCTACAATCCCAGAGCTGCTTTTTGACAAAGTTCCCGTACACTCCATTAAACACAGAGAAAGTCTTGTGTTCATTTCTGCTCAATTGCTGTTTAATTCAGCGTGTGTGAGTCTCAGGACAGCAGAGACGCCCTTCTGATGAAATAATCTTTCATATTTGATGAGCCATAGAAACATGAACCCCTGCCGTCCTGCGCTCAACTTTATTACACTGCCGGGCGAAAGTTTCAAATAATTATTACTTGTAATGTTTCTGAAAGAGTCTCTCCTGCTCATCAAGACTGCGTTTATTTGATCAAACACAGTAAAAATAGTGAAATATTATTGTAAAGTAAATCAGCTGTTCTCTATGTGAATATACAGTAAAGTGTAATTTATTCCTGTGATCAAAGCTGAGTTTTCAGCATCATTACTCCAGTCTTCAGTGTCACATGATCCTTCACAAATCACTCTAATATGAGGATTTGATTATAATAATGAATGTTTCTTGAGTATCAATGTTAAAAAAGGTTATGCTGCTTCAGATTTTGATACATTTCGATTATTTATGATACAAAAAAAGTAAGATCTTAATTTTGTTTGTTGAAATTGATAGTTTTATTCATTAAGGACGCATTAAATGTATCAAAAGTGTCAGTAAAGACATTTATAATGTTACAAAAAATTCTATTTCAAATATACGCTGTTCTTTTAAAACTTTCTATTCATCAAAGGAAAAATAAAATGTCTGAAACTGAAAAATCAGTTTCCACTAAAATATGAACAGTTTTCAACACTGATAATAATCATAAATGTTTCTTGAGCATCAAATCCTCATATTAGAGTGATTTGTGAAGGATCATGTGACACTGAAGACTGGAGTAATGATGCTGAACATTCAGCTTTGATCACAGGAATAAATTACACTTTACTATATATTCACATAGAGAACAGATGATTTACATTACAATAATATTTCACTGTTTTTACTGTATTTTTGATAAATAAATGCAGCTTTAATGAGCAGGAGAGACTCTTCTCTAAACTTTTGACCGCCACTGTATATACGATGAAAAGCGTTTGTTTTCTGGTCGTTCTGCTTTATGAACATGAACTGATTCTGTCTTTCAGATTCAATCGCGACTGCAGAATCTGAGCAGCAATTTACAGAACAAGTGCAGCGACATCGAAGTGTTGGCTGTGAGTACATGATGTCATTTCCTGCTGTCAGATCAACACACGAGCCTTAGCAACATCGCATTCAAGGTGTACGTTAGTGGTCGACCAATATATGGCATAGCAGCATATTTGGCCTTTTTAAACGATCGGCTTTGGCTGATATGTTTTTCACAAACACACACACGCACACACTCACACACGCACACACTCACACTCACACACACACACTCACACTCACACACACACACTCACACACACGCACACACTCACACTCACACACACCCACACACACAAACACACACACGCACACACTCACACACGCACACACTCACACTCACACACACACACTCACACACACACACTCACACACACTCATACACCCACATACTCACACACACACACACACACACACAGTTCTCAGAATTGTAAACAGCAAAGGGTGGCGAACGCTTGTCATCGAGATTTACATCGTTTGCGTATTTAGTTAATTAGTGGTAATGTGGGAATACAGTGGTTTACTGTTATTACAGTTTACAAAACTCCATCTAACCATGAGTTACAAAATAATTTACAAAATATTTAAAATGTTCATATTATACTCATATGCGACTGTAGAAGTAGAAGCAGCTCGAGCTTCACACACACACACACACACACACACACACACTCACGTCTGATCAACATCACTTACAGAAACTAAATCTGTGTCATGGCATTAAACATCACATGCACTGCATATATATATATATATCTTCCTCAGTGTTTTTGTCCAGTGCAAACACATCAAGATACATTTACTGAGTGGCAACATTAATATATGAAGTCTTGTTTTAAAATTGTTATCATAATTATATGAAATTTAGTTTAATGCTTAAAACATGAACAAATATGTCAATATAGTATGAAAATGTGTTAAAGGTATAGTGGAGGATTTTCCCGAACTTTAGAAAAGAACCGCCCTCTCCACTTTTTGAACAAATGCACATGCGCATCACTCTCCCTGCTCCCGAGAGGGAACGCCTGTTAAACGTGTGAACGAGCCGAGCGCGTGACTTGTGCCAGGGCTAGCATCACTAATCATAGCTTACATTAACTTTTACTAGCAGTGCCAAACTTTACCTGTCGAGTAGAAATATTCTCCCAAACACACTCTGGTCTGGTTTCTTTCTTCAGAGGCCTTTCTCTTCTTGTCATACAATTCGTAGACACTTTTTCTCTTGCGACCCTCAGACATTTAGAAGAAACCTTACATAAACATATCACCAGAATGATTGACAACAAGGACCAATAGTCTTGATGATCCACCCGGAAAAAGAAAATCCTCCGCAATACCTTTAAGATTATTTTCAGACTCATCGGCAGATATTTCTATCAACTTCATTCAAGACTTCATATTTTGCTTCTCCAGTAAACGTACATTAGACTTTTGTACTGAAAAACAAGACAAATCAAATTCTATTACTGTTGCACTGTTTTGTCTGTTTTACTGAGATGATGTAAAGCACTCTGGTCAACATGTGTTGTGTTAATAGTGCTATGCAAATAAAAGTGACAAAAGGAAGGCACAGGAAGAGTGATTTCCACATTCTAGCGTTCAGGAGCAGATAATCAAGCGCTTTTAATGTGTAGAAATCGAATGGAAATGACTTTGAAACTTTGAAGTGTTTCTAATTCGACTCGCCGTGTGCTTTAGACTTCAGTTTATTCCTCAAAAAGCTCTTAAAGTCTTAAACTGACCTTTATAAACCCTGCATATGAAAACAAAGAGTCTCGATGTCATGTGACCCTGGATCACGTCACCAGTCTCGAGTCGCACGGGTTTATCTGTGGCTATAGCCAATATGGGTCAAAATTATCGATTTTTCTTTTATGCCAAAAATCATGAGGATATTCAGTAAAGATCATGTTCCATGAAGATATTTAGTAAATTTCCTACCGTAAATATATAAAACATGTATTTGTGTGAGTGAATGCAGCACAATCGAGAACATTAATGAACAACTTTAAAGGAGATTTTCTCAATGTTTTGATTTTTTTGCTCCCTCAGATTCCAGATGTTCAATAGTTGTGTCTCAGACAAATATTGTCCTATCCTAACACACCACACATCAATGGACAGATTATTTATTCAGCTTTATATGATGTATAAATCTCAGTTTCAAAGAGTTGACCCTTGTGACTGGTTCTGTGGTCCAGGGTCTCATATTGACTGACTTCTGCCCTGTTAACACTCATTTTGAGCACTTCCTGTTGACTGGTACGCTGTGTTTACATTGTGTGCCGTTGTTCAGATAAGACTCCATTGTGTGTGTGGAAATGACCTTCACACACTCTCGTTCCTCCTCAGGTCGATCTGCCCAAGGAAACACTCGTCAACTTCCTGTCCCTCGAGGTTTGTGCCGCCGCTGTTATCATCAGCTATTCTGAGTTCATGAACGGCATTCCTGTGGAAAACTGAAGCGGGAGAGGGAAACCCTCGCGTCCCGCCGGACCACGAGGAACACACATGATATTACAGAGAATTATGGGATATCTCACTCTAAAACAGACCCTTTCCTCGCATTTTGTAACACGTTTCCCTCGCGGGTCAAAATTACCCGAAGCCCTAAAATTATACTTTTTTTTGTTCAGAAAGCTTTTTTTATTTCATTTTGATAATATTTTTTCTATATTTATATTTATTTACCTTTTAAATGACTAGATTTGATCAATAAATAATAAATAAATAGTCATTTAAGCACATTTTTTCAACTTTAAATTAAAAATAACACAATTTCATTCATAACTCTTTTAATTCAGCTCTAAATATCTTACATTGGGCGACTTTGACTTCTTGTGGAATATAATAATATAAGATGATATTTCATGACTCCAGATGGCCTTATAGCTCTATATGAGCTGTTCCTCTGGGTCCTAAAGTCAGTTTCTCTTCAGTGTGCATCAGATACACATGTAGACGTTATAAAATCATTTTTTAGTAAAGTTTTAGGATTTTTTGTTTGAATTTTGAGCATTTTGAGTTTTTTTTTAGGTAATGTGTGCTGAAGCATTCCTCACATTCCAAAAGTGGAGTCCACTAAACCACACAGGCTGATTCTGAATATGAATATGAATATGAATATGAATGAACTGAACACACATTATGATCAGATATGATTCCTGTCCTCTTCCTCTCAGTTTGATGGCGAGGAGCAGTTCAACATCAGTGTGAAGACGCTTCTCTCTCGGCTGCCCAAACAGCGCTACCTCAAGAGCATCTGTGAACAGATTCACCACTTCAAGATGTACAAAAGGTACCAGAGTAAAAGTGCATTTACATCAGCGCTCAGGTATAATGCCATATTATCTACAAACAGTGTAGAAAACTTTATTCCAGAATACATTTTTTCCCAAATTCCGTTTTATATTTTCTCAAATTCTCAAAACACTCTTTCAGTGGTTTTAATGGTTAACCAATTTAAACAGTTGAATAAAAATTAATGAATGTCTAATTAATTGAAATCATTAAACTTGTACAATTTAACAAAAATAAATAAAAGTTTATAAAATGTTACGTTTAGAGCCCTATGAAATACTTTAAAAAAAATCTCAAATTCCATTTTATTTTTACCAAATTAATTTTTTCTTTTCTTTTTTTTTGGAATCCATTTTAATTGTTAAATTCAATTTCAGCATTCAAAAGCATTCCTAATTCATTCAAATCATTAAACTTGTACAATTTAACAAACGTAAATAAATAAAAGTTTATCAAAAATTAAGTTTAGAGCCCTATGAAATACATTTTATTTTTTTCTCAAATTCCATTTTATTTTTACCAAATTAATTTTTTTCCATTTTAATTTTTTTGGATTCCATTTTTTTTTTTTTTTTTTTATCCATTTTAATGGTTAAATTAAATTTTAGTAATCAAAAAGCATGTCTAATTAATTGAAATCATTAAACTTATTCAATTTAAAAATAAATTAATAAAAGTAAAAAAAATTAATAAAAATGACATGTTCTATGAAATATGTTTAAAAAAAAATCTTTTTTATTTTTTACGAAATTCTGTTTTAAGTTTTCTGGATTTCATTTGAATGGTTTTAATTGAATCCATTAAAAACAACAATTGATTTATTTATTTCTCCTCATGAATCAGATTAATTTGAAAACCCCTGTGATATAGATGAGGCTGCTTCTGGCAGGTGTACGGCAGAACTCTCTTTAACTGGTATCAGGCACGTTTTTAAGGAGCTAATCCCCTCAAAATGATCGTTTTGTCATGGTTTGCTCTTCCTCCTGTCGTTGCTGTATGACTTTGGTGTTTTTGTGGAACACAGAAGATATTGTGAAGAATGTTGGTAACCAAACAGTTTCTGTTCCCATTCACTTCCATTGTATTTTTTTCCATATAATGAAAGTCAGTGGGGAACCGAAACTGCTTGGTTACCAACATTCTTCACAATATCTTCTTTTTTGTTCAGCAGAAAAAAGGAGGAAAAGAAAGTTGGCTAGTATATGTGTGTTTTTAAAGGGATGGTTCACTTTACTCACTCCTTTCTGTGGATTTTTTTGTCAATACAATGGAAGTCAATGGGGTCCAATATTGTTTGGTTTCCAACAGTAAAAAAGTGAGTTCATTTCTTAAATTTTTGGGTGAACTTTATGCTATAAATACACTGTTCTGATGATATTGAGTTCTGTGTGTTTGTAACGACATTAGCAAACGGTTGTCCGGACCGTAGTTTAACTACTGTAAATTACGAGTAGCTTTTATCCTGGAAAACGACTGTTTTAAAGTGTCCGTGTGTGTAAGAGCGTGTTTCGTCAGGTTTCCTCACTGAGACGCTTGTTAACCCGACGGCAGTGTTTCGCCTTTCCAGACGCTTTTATTCAGGATCATAAAACCTGATCCGAACGCTGAAGTTCTTCAGAGGCTCTTTCTCCTGCTCTCCTTGTGTTTCTCTGGAGGAATGGAAATTCCCTGTGTTTGGGATCCTCTGAACAGTTTTTCCTCATGAGCTGTTTTTCTGGACTTTAGCGTTGATGTAGGTTGTGTTGGTTCTCAAAGACCGTCTTTGGAGAGTTTGTGGGTCAAATATGGTTTGTGTTCATTTGACTAAAACTATAGTGTTTTGATGCACTGCTCAGTTTAAATAGCAGATCTGGCTTCTCAGAACTAGACTAGCGGAGCGGAAACACGTGTTCATTTTAGTGCACTCGATCTATTAGTGTGAGTTTGAGTCAGAAATCTCCACTTTTATTCAGATCTATATTCTGAAGGTTTGTTCATATATCACTCACATGATTTATACAACATCTGAATCCTAAAAAACATGGTGGAAATCCACTTTCTGTGTGTTTGATCTCGTGATCAAAAGAGAAATCTCTAAACCTGTCAAGATTTATGAACATGACTTTATCCAATGTTCACATTTCTGTTCTGGACATTAGTGCATATTTAATTAGATAAAGCCTCATTTACATATTTAAACATGGCATTTCTGAAAACTTGTTTGTCTTGATGTACAGATTAATTAAAATGTTTAATAGATGGACAAAAATCTCAAGAGTCGGATCATATACAGTCAGACATCTTTTTCTTCTTACGTTGAACCTTGTGATCATTCTCTGATTATGAAGTGCATATTGTGTTCATTTATTGGCATGAATCATCACTGACCACAGTGCAATCCTCCAGTGGTGTTTTATATGCGTAATATTTGAAACAACCTTATCAATTCACAGGGATTTAAGAATGTTCTTTTCAAAAAATGTTAATTCTGCTTAAGTTTTGACTTAAGAATACTCACAATAACTCATAATAAGTTAGAAAATATGTAGTATATTCTTCAGAATGTGTTCATCTGCGAATGATCAGTATATGATCAGTCTGAAAAATTAAATTTAAAATAGTATTTTTGCACATTTTTCATAAAAATAAAAAGTTACAGAATTTTGTGTTTATTGATAAAAAAGATGTCCTTTTTTCACCTCAGCCATAATCTGCCAGTGTCGTCTCTGAAACGAGATCAAACTTCAGTCTAAAGCGTTCAAGATTTACCACAGTTAAGTTGGAGATTACATTTTCAGGTTTATGCTCAAAAAGTGCATGAATGGATTATAAATACAGCGTAAATATAATTTAATATAAACAAATCCCCTAAAAATTAAAAATATTAAATAAATAAAAAAACATTTTTTATTTATTTTTTCAGACACGCGAAGAGAGCCAGAGGGTTAGTGAAGTATATCCATCAGAATGTGTCATCTTCAGTCTTTAATCAGTGTGTGTGTGTGTGTGTGTGTGTTTCAGGGTCGCTGTGGTCGTTCTGTACAGTTACAGAGACGATTATCATAAGATCCTCCTCTGATCTGTGCTTTTCCTACGCGTGATCGAAGGGTCCAGTGATGATTCACACCACAAAATACTGTACAGTCCAGAACTGAAGCAAATAAAGTATTTTCCCAAATCCCATTGTCTTCATTTTTCTTTTTACATGCATAAGTTGATGAATTTTAGCATCTCTTTTATGAGCAAAGAATAAATTCTCAATCTTATATGAATATAAAAATCAGCTTAGCAGAAATGTATTAATACCTTGATTTCAGTCACATTGATTAATTGTAAACGTTTTCATAATAAAGCTCTAAATCAGAGTTGATATGAACCATAAATCAGATGATATTTGCTATATATTGCGTTAAGTGAGTATATGTACAGTGGAATCTGTAAAGATCAAATAACATTGTGACGACCTGAATTACAATCAGCTGATGAGTTTCACCGCCACCAATGACATATATAGCTATGAGTTTAAGATTTTGATCATATTGCTCATCTCTCAGATATTTAAGTTGTGCAATAATATTTATGCAAAAGCTCTTTAGCCAAAGGCGATGTTGCAATCAGATCATTCATATTATGCAATGCAGTTGCAATTATCAATGAACATAAGAGTGTTTTCAGACATGAAGAGCTTTTGTTTTGTTCCGAAACGGATTAAAATGATCATCTCTTGGTTCGCTCTTCCAAGGCAACATTTTAAACAGTATTTCTTTTTGTTTTTTACACTAGAACAAACATACAAATGAAATAATCAGATTTCAGGTAGCAGCTAGCACTAACTATTCATGTACAAAATGCTATTATGTATAAATACTTATAACGCGGCTTGGTTGAATTCTAATGTAGAATGCGGTGTGTTATTTCTTGATATCAGCCGCTGCGAGTATAACACACCGTTGCCATGATAAACAGAGCGTTGCTATGGACGCAGGATCCTAACCGTAGAGACGGAACGGACTATTTTCTTTAGCGGAAGCAATACAATCGTTTTTAAATCAATAAACTCCTTTTTAAATAAATATTTTGTGTCAAATTATTGATTTATTTGGTAGGTTGCCATGTAATAAGCGGGATAATGTATATCCAGGCGGTTGTTATAGCGAATATAACCCCTTCAGGCTGATTCAAGATCCCTCCGCGTCGCCTGTCGGGGTTGTAGCCTATTTGCTAACGTTATATATAACAACCGCCTCGCGCTACATTATCCCTTACATATAAAGCTAAAGAAGTTAGAACAGATCTGAGTTTTTACATTTTCTTTTGGGATTTTAGGTTATTATAGCAAGAAGTGACTCTGGAGAAGCGACACGTTTCACACAATTCATTTTTATTTCAAAAACAGGTGTACATGTTACAGCCGAACAGCTAGAGGATCATACTGACACGCGTGGCAAAGGTCAAATAAATAAGCTCTGATATAAAGCAGACAGACGGTTTACAAAATCTGTACAGCAGCTTTGGGTTTCTCTGCCGACATCACAGACCAGACACTTACTACGGTTTAGTATTAATAAATAAATGTGAAAAAATAAATAAGATACTTTCCTCTACTATTTTTTTTTTTAATGGTTTTTGTACATTTATCAAACTGCATTCACTCTAATTCTTTCTCTGAACAACAATCAACATGTGATTCATTCAGACTAACACACAATGTTTTACTGAAAATCTTTTTCTTTTGGATAGTATGATATCAAAATCATGTAATAAAGTCCCATTCGTCACGTAAACGGTCCATTAACAATCTAAACTGCAAAAAATGTCTCGTTCTGAATGTCATGAGTATGACATCACAACCATAATTAACATATGACAGAGTTCCGCCAATCACAGCAGAGATCATTTACATATCTCTTAAAGACACAGTGTCAAAAACAGTCTGTCAGAGCAAACGACATGTTAATGTAAATAATTTCTACCTTTTTTGGCGCCAAAAAACCTCGACTTGCATTAAAGAACTTGGAAAACTATAGAACTATAGAACTTGGAAAGATATAAACACAGAAAAAGAGCATTTTAAATACTGATTTCAAGAAGAGCAAATAATGTAAAGTTTCTCCAGAGTTGTTTTTAACAGTTATGAATGGAAAGGGAATTCCCATGTGTGTAAACTAGTTTCACTTCGAGAAATAAAGAGCGATATCTTTGTATTGTGACGTTTGGTTCAGAACACACGGGAACGTCTAGTGTCGTTTCTCTCGCTCCATCACGACACGAGGATTAAAAGTGACTAACGATAAACTACAAGTAACACGTATAGAAGTGAATAAGCAGAGGTCCGGAAACACACCAGTCCTGGAAGGCCTCGGGATATCTGTGGTCCGTGTGGATTTGCACAATGCTAATAATCTCTGGTAGAAGGTTTCGTCGTGGATCGACACAGAACGGCACGAAACTCCATGTCCATGAAACTGTCGTCCTCGTTGACGCGCGATAAAAACATTAAAGCATGAGATGTCAAGCGTTTCACAATACTGGGTTCTTCCGCTGGAGAACGAAGCTCCTAACGCATTCCCCCGGCTGGAGGATCCGGTTCAGATGCGGTTAGCATCCGTGTCCGTTAGCGAGTTTAGCGCGTGGGATTGTGATCCGCTCCGCTTCCGACGGGAAACTCCCGTTCCTCGAGCTCTGGAACTTGTTCTCTTTGGACGACGGCTCCATGTAAACCACCGAGTTCTTGTTCACGTGTTTCTTCAGGATCACCGTCTGCAGGAAAAACACGCAATATTTGGTTTTATGCAAAAGAATTTTCACTCAGACTTGATCAGCTATATTTGGTAGTGATGCACGATATATCGGACACATTATCGGTATCGGACGATATATGTTCATTTTTAATGCTATCGTTATCGGCTCGACAAAGAAAATTTGGCCGATATATTAAAGCTGATAAATAATGTATTATTTCCTTCAGCTGAGACTCTTCAGATTCGCGCTGTTCAACATGATGCTTTTAAATTGCTTAAAATATGATTGAAATCACTTTGAAAAAAGGAAAATACAGTTAAAGCGCAAGTCTGTCATATTGGCTACATAACATTATAATAAAAGCATCATAATTGTGTGTTTGGGTTGTGGCTTTTAATGATGTTTTTGTAATCAGGCTCTCAAAAAAATTATATACAAATTTGGATTTAGATTTATTGGCCAATATATCGGTTATCGGCTTTCAAATATAAAGAATTATCGGTTATCGTATCGGCCAACTTTTTTTTCATATTTGTGCATCCCTCATATTTAGAAATAATTATTTTTTATTCGTATAGTGTATTTCACACTTCCTGATGTTAGTGCTTATAATATTTTAACTCTTTCACCGCCAGCATTTTTTAAATAATTTTCACAAAATGTATATTTTGTTGAATGTATATCTGAACATGCAATACATCAAATGAAAGAACAAACAAACGGTTTTATTCTATTCTATTATCGGTTATCGTATCGGCCAAAATTTTCTGATTTGTGCATCCCTAATATTTAGAAATAATAATTTTTTATTCGTATAGTGCATTTCACACTTCCTGATGTTAGTGCTTATAATATCTTAACCCTTTCACCGCCAGCATTTTTGATCATTTTCACAAAATCAATATTTTGTTGAATGTATATCTGAACATGCAATACATCAAATGAAAAAAAAAAAAAGTTTTATTCTAGCTTCATGCATTCTTTTTTTTTTATCAACACCTGAGTGTGAGCAGGTTTTATAAAAATAAAAAAAAGCAATATTTTGAACAAAAACCTGAGAACTGGAAACGCTCACCTTCTTGGGCGCGCTGTAGCAGGACATCTGGACCCAGTGGTTCCTCTTGTTGACCAGGACGGCCACGATGAGGAAGATCACGACGGCCACGAGGATCCCGGCCAGAATCCAGGCTGCTGATTGGTAGATGAGCGTCATCTCCATCTGACCCGGGAACTCCTTCGAGAGTCCTTCACCGTCTGGACAAGAGAGGTCAGAGGTCAGAGAGCATCGACAATTCCAGAGCGCTTTTCCCTCCAATCCAATCAAAACACTTACTAAACATGAGCCAAATCATAAAATGTAAAAAAAAAAAAAAAACGTACAAATGAAACAAATCAAAATAAAACAGTTATTAAAATCAATCATGAAAATAAAAATAATTTTAAAATAAAAACAATACAAATAAAACTACAAATAAAAATTTTACTAAATCATTTTTGAATAAAATCTGTCAAATTAAAACAAATAAATATATATATAAAGAAAAAATATATATATATAAAGATGCAAAATTAATATAAAAATTACAAAAAATAAATAAAAGTTTAAATAAAAGAATTAAATAAATCAAAATGTAAAATTAAATAAAAATAAAACAGTTACTTGAAATTAATCATAAAAATATAAAATAAATAAACTAATACATAAATGAATAATTGATTGATCAGATGATCAAATACAGCACTGGAAATATTGACAGAGTAATGA
>JAJAQA010000018.1:1022500-1047500 GCA_021464565.1 Rutilus rutilus
CTACACTGATACAGTATACAGATGTGTTCAGATTATAATGACTGACGCTGTCTACACTGATACAGTATACAGATGTGTGTTCAGATTATAATGACTGACGCTGTCTACACTGTTACAGTATACAGATGTGTGTTCAGATTATAATGACTGATGCTGTCTACACTGATACAGTATACAGATGTGTGTTCAGATTATAATGACTGACGCTGTCTACACTGTTACAGTATACAGATGTGTGTTCAGATTATAATGACTGACGCTGATACACTGATACAGTATACAGATGTGTGTTCAGATTATAATGACTGATGCTGTCTACACTGATACAGTATACAGATGTGTGTTCAGATTATAATGACTGACGCTGTCTACACTGATACAGTATACAGATGTGTGTTCAGATTATAATGACTGACGCTGTCTACACTGTTACAGTATACAGATGTGTGTTCAGATTATAATGACTGACGCTGTCTACACTGATACAGTATACAGATGTGTGTTCAGATTATAATGACTGACGCTGTCTACACTGTTACAGTATACAGATGTGTGTTCAGATTATAATGACTGACGCTGTCTACACTGATACAGTATACAGATGTGTGTTCAGATTATAATGACTGACACTGTCTACACTGTTACAGTATACAGATGTGTGTTCAGATTATAATGACTGACGCTGATACACTGATACAGTATACAGATGTGTGTTCAGATTATAATGACTGATGCTGTCTACACTGATACAGTATACAGATGTGTGTTCAGATTATAATGACTGATGCTGTCTACACTGATACAGTATACAGATGTGTGTTCAGATTATAATGACTGACGCTGTCTACACTGATACAGTATACAGATGTGTGTTCAGATTATAATGACTGATGCTGTCTACACTGATACAGTATACAGATGCGTGTTCAGATTATAATGACTGACGCTGTCTACACTGATACAGTATACAGATGTGTGTTCAGATTATAATGACTGACGCTGTCTACACTGATACAGCATACAGATGTGTGTTCAGATTATAATGACTGACACTGTCTACACTGATACAGTATACAGATGCGTGTTCAGATTATAATGACTGACGCTGTCTACACTGATACAGTATACAGATGTGTGTTCAGATTATAATGACTGACGCTGTCTACACTGATACAGTATACAGATGCGTGTTCAGATTATAATGACTGACGCTGTCTACACTGATACAGCATACAGATGTGTGTTCAGATTATAATGACTGACGCTGTCTACACTGATACAGAATACAGATGTGTGTTCAGATTATAATGACTGAAGCTGTCTACACTGATACAGTATACAGATGTGTGTTCAGATTATAATGACTGAAGCTGTCTACACTGATACAGTATACAGATGTGTGTTCAGATTATAATGACTGACGCTGTCTACACTGATACAGAATACAGATGTGTGTTCAGATTATAATGACTGATGCTGTCTACACTGATACAGTATACAGATGTGTGTTCAGATTATATTGACTGAAGCTGTCTACACTGATACAGTATACAGATGTGTGTTCAGATTATAATGACTGAAGCTGTCTACACTGATACAGTATACAGATGTGTGTTCAGATTATAATGACTGAAGCTGTCTACACTGATACAGTATACAGATGCGTGTTCAGATTATAATGACTGACGCTGTCTACACTGATACAGTATACAGATGTGTGTTCAGATTATAATGACTGACGCTGTCTACACTGATACAGCATACAGATGTGTGTTCAGATTATAATGACTGACACTGTCTACACTGATACAGTATACAGATGCGTGTTCAGATTATAATGACTGACGCTGTCTACACTGATACAGTATACAGATGTGTGTTCAGATTATAATGACTGACGCTGTCTACACTGATACAGTATACAGATGCGTGTTCAGATTATAATGACTGACGCTGTCTACACTGATACAGTATACAGATGTGTGTTCAGATTATATTGACTGAAGCTGTCTACACTGATACAGTATACAGATGTGTGTTCAGATTATAATGACTGACACTGTCTACACTGATACAGTATACAGATGTGTGTTCAGATTATAATGACTGAAGCTGTCTACACTGATACAGTATACAGATGTGTGTTCAGATTATAATGACTGAAGCTGTCTACACTGATACAGTATACAGATGTGTGTTCAGATTATAATGACAAGCTGTCTACACTGATACAGTATACAGATGTGTGTTCAGATTATATTGACTGAAGCTGTCTACACTGATACAGTATACAGATGCGTGTTCAGATTATAATGACTGAAGCTGTCTACACTGATACAGCATACAGATGTGTGTTCAGATTATAATGACTGACGCTGTCTACACTGATACAGAATACAGATGTGTGTTCAGATTATAATGACTGAAGCTGTCTACACTGATACAGTATACAGATGTGTGTTCAGATTATAATGACTGACGCTGTCTACACTGATACAGAATACAGATGTGTGTTCAGATTATAATGACTGAAGCTGTCTACACTGATACAGTATACAGATGTGTGTTCAGATTATAATGACTGATGCTGATACACTGATACAGTATACAGATGTGTGTTCAGATTATAATGACTGAAGCTGTCTACACTGATACAGAATACAGATGTGTGTTCAGATTATAATGACTGAAACTGTCTACACTGATACAGAATACAGATGTGTGTTCATATTATAATGACTGAAGCTGTCTACACTGATACAGTATACAGATGTGTGTTCAGATTATATTGACTGAAGCTGTCTACACTGATACAGTATACAGATGTGTGTTCAGATTATAATGACTGAAGCTGTCTACACTGATACAGTATACAGATGTGTGTTCAGATTATAATGACTGAAGCTGTCTACACTGATACAGAATACAGATGTGTGTTCAGATTATAATGACTGAAACTGTCTACACTGATACAGAATACAGATGTGTGTTCATATTATAATGACTGAAGCTGTCTACACTGATACAGTATACAGATGTGTGTTCAGATTATAATGACTGAAGCTGTCTACACTGATACAGTATACAGATGTGTGTTCAGATTATAATGACTGAAGCTGTCTACACTGATACAGAATACAGATGTGTGTTCATATTATAATGACTGAAGCTGTCTACACTGATACAGTATACAGATGTGTGTTCAGATTATATTGACTGAAGCTGTCTACACTGATACAGTATACAGATGTGTGTTCAGATTATAATGACAAGCTGTCTACACTGATACAGTATACAGATGTGTGTTCAGATTATAATGACAAGCTGTCTACACTGATACAGTATACAGATGTGTGTTCAGATTATATTGACTGAAGCTGTCTACACTGATACAGTATACAGATGTGTGTTCAGATTATAATGACAAGCTGTCTACACTGATACAGTATACAGATGTGTGTTCAGATTATAATGACAAGCTGTCTACACTGATACAGTATACAGATGTGTGTTCAGATTATATTGACTGAAGCTGTCTACACTGATACAGTATACAGGTGTGTGTTCAGATTATAATGACTGAAGCTGTCTACACTGATACAGTATACAGATGTGTGTTCAGATTATAATGACAAGCTGTCTACACTGATACAGTATACAGATGTGTGTTCAGATTATAATGACAAGCTGTCTACACTGATACAGTATACAGATGTGTGTTCAGATTATAATGACTGAAGCTGTCTACACTGATACAGTATACAGATGTGTGTTCAGATTCTGACGGACTCCACGTGCTTGAGTCTGCTGAAAACAGGACAAATGGAAGAGTGGAAAATATGTTTGTTCAGAGCATTTGACTGAACCACAATGTAATGGAGAGTTCGCAAAGAAACTTTAGTTGACAGATGAAGCAGCGACTGTATGAATCTGACAGCAGAATCTGATAGCAGACACCGATAAGTGAATGATGGGGTTTAGTATAAACCTTAGTAGCCAAATTGGCCAGTGAGTGAAAAAGTTAATTTCAAACCCTGGACGGTAGTGTACCGGGACTCTCCTCATGACAGATGTGTGTGTGAGCGTGTGTAACATACCCTCACAGCCGGGGCAGCACTGCTCGGGTCTGAGCACCGGATGGGCACAGCTGGGCACCGGGCAGGAGATCAACACACACATCTCTCGGCCGGCGTGGCAGAAACAGTCCCGGCATCCGTCGTGCCACACGTCTCCCTCCTCCACGCGCCGGCCGCCGGCCGACAGACAGAAGCTGGAGGAGATCGTGACGGAGGAGATCGTGCTGGAAACACTCCTGTGTGAGTCTGAGGACAGACCAAAGAAGGACAACATTCAACATAAAGGTCACACTTTATATTACTAGGTTTTTAATTATTTAGTACAATGTAAAAACTATGTACAGTACTCAACATTTGAAGTGGATCAAAACCTTTCATCAAAGTTACACATGATTTTTACCCATTATTGTCTTAGGACAACTTTGATGAACTTT
The DNA here is from genome assembly GCA_021464565.1 of Rutilus rutilus. Classification (NCBI taxonomy): domain Eukaryota; kingdom Metazoa; phylum Chordata; class Actinopteri; order Cypriniformes; family Leuciscidae; genus Rutilus; species Rutilus rutilus. Next base: position 1,027,011 of record JAJAQA010000018.1, read on the forward strand.
GATCCACTTCAAATGTTGACTACTGTATATAGTTTTTACATTGTACTTTAATTTATTTGTAATGGTCTGCTTTTAAAGATGTCAGATATATAGATGGAATTACAGAAATTATTTTCAAAATTTCAGTAAACATGGTAAAAATTACACCTATTTTATTATGGCAAAACAAAATACTGTAATCAGTGTTATTTTACTATCATTGATGTACTATTATATAGTATTTATTTTTATGTTTTCATTTTAGTTTGAGTCATTTTGTTTTTGTCATTTTTACTTGTTTTTTCAAAATATGTCTTTATAGTTTTTATTAATTTTTGATTAAACTTTGCTATTTTACTACAAGTAAATGTTGCAACGAGCTGAACGTTTATTTCTTATATTTTATTTTATTTCAAATAATAAAAATGTTTTTTTGGGGGGTGGGGGGGGGGGGGGGGTTTAGTCTTAAAACAGTAAAAAAAAAGTAAAATCAGCATAAATGAAAGCCAGTACAACTAAAACCCAATGTATTAATACCTGACCATTTAAATGTCATTAGTACTGTTAGCATATTGGAATGATATTATCATAGTGTAATATGAATATAATATCCTATTTTAATCCCTGTCTCCACCTGAAATAACATCCTCTAAACGACTGATATTTTGCCAATGATGAGTTTATAATTATGCTCTGGATCAACAGAACTGAATGAAAGCGTGTGTGTGTGTGTGTTTGATTCCTTTAAGCAGTTTTAGTGGTGAAGTTTTCATCTCTCTAAATATTTAAACACTAAAAACTGATCCAGATGTTTGAAAATAGCTGATCTGAGTTTACAACGTGCGTGTGACCGAACACAAGCGCAGACGACTAAAATATACTCCGCAAACACACTATATTTACACAGAGCAACACAATGAGGGCATGAAACTGAGCTGAGAGTTGAAATAACCTGCCCACAAACCACTCGAGCAAGTCCTTTAAACTTGCAAATAAGAAGTGCCATCAGGTGAAAATGACTAGAAATCACATTATTTTCCTCATAATCTCCACTGCAGAATCAGCTCTTTCCTCTCAGTGTCTGAAACGCTGGATTCAGTCTCTCTAAGCTCCGCCTCTCTGAGAGCTGACTGCTCTGATTGGTCAGAAAGCAAACGCTCATTATCATATCTGAATCTCAGCTCTTGATCACAGTGATACGAACAGTAACGATGGCGTGGGTTTTACCGTATCAATCTCAGAAAACAGCGTCTTCTCCACACGAACAACACGAACCAAAAATCTTGGTAAATCCAAGTGTGTAAATCCAAGTGTGTAAATCCACACGCGCCGCCATCTTGGTAAATCCAAGATGGCGGCGCGAGTACATCGCGAGGCTCGCGGTCTCTCCAGATTCTGTAATTTAGCAGTATTTTTCTTGCTCATTTCGGGTCTGTTCGTCCAGAACAGTTGTGCCTTAACATCGTACACCCAAGGTGAGCTTTTGGATATTGGTTTGCGAATTTCCGACAGTTTTATGGACAACCTTCGACTCCTTCCTGAGATCGCCAGATCACCCGAGGCTATGCACTCTGCCCGGCCGGGCGGAAGTGCTCGCAGGCGCCGGCGAGATCGTAAACAAAGGCGGGGGAAGCGCGGAGGACTAAGAGCTAAGCTAAAGCTAACACCACACCGGCTCTCTTTACCCAGCATTTTCCTTGCCAATGTACGGTCGCTGTTGAACAAATGGAGGAGATTCGACTCAACATCACATACAGCAAGAGACTTTTGAACTGTAATGTTCTAATTTTCACGGAAACATGGTTAAACAGCGGAATACCGGACAACGCTATTGAGCTAGCGGGACGCCATACATTCCGGGCGGATAGAACATTACATGGCTCCGGTAAGACCAGAGGTGGTGGATTGTGCATTTACATTAACAAAGCTTGGTGCACAAACTCTGCTATTGTTGGGAGACATTGTTCAGCTAACCTTGAGTTTCTCATGGTTAAATGTAGACCGTTTTATCTACCGCGGGAGTTCACTTCCACTATTATAACTGCAGCCTATATTCCCCCGGATGCTGATGCCAAGTTTGCTATGAAAGAACTTCACGCAGCCATCAGTAAACAACAGACCGTTCACCCGGAAGCTGCGTTTATTGTTGCGGGTGATTTTAATCATTCAAACTTAAAGTCAGTGCTACCGAAATTTCACCAGCATGTTTCCTGTCACACCAGAGGAAACAAAACCTTAGACCATGTTTACACAAACATGGCTGAAGCTTACGTCGCGACACCCCTCCCCCACTTGGGACAGTCAGATCACCTTTCTTTGTTCCTCACCCCCAAATATGCACCTCTGATCAATCGCGTGAAGCCATCAGTGAAGACCATCAAGGTGTGGCCTGCGGGGGCAGATTTCTCACTCCAGGAAAGGTTTCTACACACAGACTGGAGTATGTTTGCTTCTCAAGCCACCAGTGGCTCTCACACGGACATTGACTGCTACACCTCCTCTGTACTGGATTATATTAATACCACCATTGACAGTGTTACAACCCAGAAGCAGATCACCACATACCCAAATCAGAAGCCATGGATGAACAGGGAAGTGCGACTCCTATTGAAGACACGCAATACTGCCTTCAGATCAGGAGATGCACAAGCCTATAGCACATCCAGAGCAAATCTGAAAAGGGGCATCAAAGAGGCCAAGCACTGCTACAAGCTTAAGATAGAGGGACACTTTTCCAACGCTGACCCTCGGCGCATGTGGCAGGGCATTCAGGCCATCAGTGACTACAAACCCTCTCACTCCACCCCCGCAGCCACTGATGTCAACTTCCTGAACGAGCTAAATGACTTTTATGCTCGCTTTGAAAGAGACAACAGAGAAACTGCCACCAAGCTCAAATCCTCAGCTGACCACCCACCGATCACACTCTCCTCCACAGATGTCTGCAATGCACTGAGCAGGATCAGCGCGCACAAGGCTGCTGGACCAGACAACATCCCTGGACGCGTACTCAGGGCATGTGCGGAGCAGCTCGCTGGGGTTTTTACAGACATTTTCAACCTGTCTCTTGCCCAAGCAACTGTACCAACATGCTTTAAATGCACTTCCATTGTGCCAGTGCCAAAACACAAACTCTTCCAGTCTCAGATAAACTACAGTGTTTGAGGGTGGGGCCAAGAGACGCTGCTCAGCCAATCAAGACCAGAGGCTGGCATTATGCTAATGAGTTACAAACCTAAGGTGCATAGTATACGTTCCCTTGCATTTTTTGTGCATATGGAGGTTTTATAAATCGTTTGCTGTAACATCTCTTGATGAACGAGTCCTCATGACCTCTGACCCCCACGGTCCTGCTCTGAACCTCACACTCACCTTCGCACACACACACGCTGCAGCCCTTTCTGCTCTTCTTGTATCCGTCGACACAGTGTTTATCGCAGGTGAACGGAGGACACCTGACGCACCGGCACATCTCACACCCATGTTTATTCCTCCTGTGGGGGAAACAAAAGACACGCCATCAGCTCCTGTCAATAAGGCGTATTACAGACACATTCTATCTTAAAGGTGCAGTGTGTGATATTTAGGAGGATCTGATGACAGAAATGCAGTATCATACACATAACTGTGTTTTCAGTGGTGTATAAAGATCTTACATAATGAAGCGTTATGTGTTTATTAGCTTAGAATGAGGCGTTTCTCTCTACACACACCGCGGGTCCAGTAAAGATCATGTTCCATGGAGATATTTAGTAAATTTCCTACCGTAAATATATAAAACATGTATTTGTGTGAGTGAATGCAGCACAATCGAGAACATAAATGAACTTTAAAGGAGATTTTCTCAATGTTTAGATTTTTTTGCTCCCTCAGATTCCAGATGTTCAACAGTTGTGTCTACGACAAATATTGTCCTATCCTAACACACCACACATCAGTGGAAAGATTATTTATTCAGCGTTATACGATGTATAAATCTCAATTTCCAAAAATTTACCCATTTGAAATTGCCATGGTTACCAAAACAGATAAGATAGGCCTCTAAAGTTGGGCTGTTTCTGTAACGCCCCCCCGAGGTCACGGGTTCACCAGCACTAACCAGCAGAAGCGCAGCTCGACTCCTGTTTCCAGTTCAGACCCACTTTAACTTCTAAGGGCGGATGAAAGCACGTCCCACGATACCTCATAATAACGCAGGACACTTTAATGCGTACAGCGTCGTGATTCATTAAAGCTTGGGCGCGATACACCGGATCCAGATGCTCGCGCGGGTCTAACGGGCATCTGGATCTGCTTTATTCTGCTGTATATGAGCTTCACGAGTCCAGAAACAGGAACAGGTCAGATCGCTCTAACACACACCTCCAGTGCCCTCGCTAGTGGACAATATCATGCGGACTGTATTTAATACAACCTAATGAGGGTGAAAAATCACTGGGTTTATTTATGCTTACATGTCATAAAAGAAGCTGAAAATTAAGTATTTTATATTTATTCTGTAGAGATGCTTTACAGTTGAACTGAGTTTGCTTTAAAATTAATGAACTTTGCAACATCGAAACTTATTGAACTGAATCAACATGAATCGAGCTGAATAATCACTATTGCTTCTGTAGAGCTGAAAATAATAATATATATATATTTTTATTTTATATTTATATATATATATATATATATATATATATATATATTTTTTTTTTATTATTATATATATATTTTATTATATATATATATATATATATATATATAAAACTATATAGAAAAAAATATAGAATTTTATTATAGAAAAATATTAGATTTTTTTATTTTTTATTAAACACAATTATTTAAATATGGATAATCACTATTGCTTCTTCTGTAGAAAAAAAAATCCACTGCCATTATAAAGCTTGGAAGCGTCAGGATATTTATTAATATAACTCTGATTGTGTTCGTCTGAAAGAAGAAAGTCATACACACTCAGGATGGCTTCAGGGAGAGTAAATCATGGGCTGATTTTCATTTTAAAGAGAACGACTCCTTTAACCAGAATCAAACACGTCGCTGGACAGCGCGCAGTCGAGGAGTACAGTACACACACACAGTCAAGCTTTACCGTTTTCACTGCTGACTCGACACACATTCCAGCGGCCCTTTACGTCCTGTCAAATCCAATGACATTTTAGCCCCATTGAATAGGGGAAACGATTTAAGACCCCTTTTGTGCGGAGTCCGACTCGTTCGACTGTGTAAAATGTCAGTGTAAACAGTCACTCGTTCTCTGTGACACGCAGGACTCAATCATTCTCAATCATAACTCAGAGATTCAGAGCCACGGTTTCATATTCCAGAATCACTGAGAAAAATGCTATAACCATGATGAAACTATGGCTGGCAATTCATTGACATACGGAAATTATGATTAACAACTGAATGTTATATTATAGCTAATAATACTGATTAATAAGCTAAAAAATTTAATTATTTAAAAAGCATATTTCTGTCATAAATGTTTCACTTTTAAGGCAGCATTTTTTTAAGGTGGGCTGATTAATCTGATTAGATTATCTAAATCTGATCTCCTCAGTGCCGTTGCATAAAATTAAGATTAATATATATATTTTTTTTTAAGTTTAGAATTACAAATGAAGTGAAAGCGCTTTTGCAAATCACACAACAAACTCAGATGGTCCCAGTTAATATGCAGCGTTCATTTAATGGACTGCACCATACAAATGTGCATTTCATAGCTTTAATATATATTTAATTAAATTCCCTTATTTCGATAATAATACATGATTGGATTTAGTAGTAGTAGCTTTATTTATAGGGCACAATGCTCACTATCATCACTATTATAATCACGTCAGGCCTAATTTGGACAAAATCAAGAGCCACACTGGTTGCAACAAACTCCTTAAGCGAAGAAAACCTTGATGATAAAAAAAAGATAACTATAAACACATTATCGAAAAGGGTTTTCTGAACTCAATGGGTTTGTTGGAACCGGCTAAAGATATTTCAGAAACAGAAGAGGATCATCTTCCTCAAACTGGTCATGGTCTTCGGGTCTGTTTCCAGATCTTTGTTGCATCTGTTTATCTTCCTGGCAATAACCGCCAGCAACAAATGCTCAAAGCAGAAGATGATCTCGACATGAGCCACTATAAACAGGGATTTCCTCCAGAGCGAGACGAAAGACGGGGCTCAAACTTCTAAAAGGTTCTTCAGAAATGATCCCGGAAACCCTCCGCCCCCCCGAGGGAGCTCAAATCCCGGGTATCCAGTGAAAATCTATCCTCTCCATCCTCCACTGGGGGCTCGTGGTTCAGATACCAGTGAAATCACACCTCACGCTCACATACTGACGCTTTTGTGTTGACGTGCGTTTGATGATCGGTGTGTTGAAATGAAAGCAGAGTGTGAGGAGAGCAAAGCGCCCAGATGTTTGACCAGGTTCACGGTGATTGGGGGGGGGGGGGGGGGGGGGGGGGGGTGCTGTTTAACACTGAGGAAACATTGTTTTAACCCTGTGATGAGGTCGTTTTTAACACTGGATCTAAATTGTTTAAATCCCTTTTAACCCTGGGTTAAACAATGTTTCACACTTGTATTTAGACAGAAATACTGCATTTAAGGGTTAAAATTATTTTAATCTATTTTAACGCTGGGTTAAATTAACCCTGGGTTACATTTTTTTCCACTTGAATTTAGACAGAAGATAGCACTTAAATTAACCATAGGTTATTATTATTTGGATCACTTTTAACCCTGGTTTAAAAAATGTTTCACACTTCTATTTAGACAGAGCATAGCACTGCATTTAAGAGTTAACATTATTTGAATCTATTTTAACTCTGGGTTAAATTAACCCTGGGTTACATTTTTTTACACTTGTATTTAGACAGAAGATAGCACTGTGATTAACCCTATGTTATTATTATTTGTATCACTTTTAACCCTGGTTTAAGAAATGTTTCACATTTGTATTTAGACAGAGGATAGCACTGCGTTTAACTCTGGGTTAAGATGATTTTAATCTTTTTTATCCCTGGGTTAAACAACTTTTCACACTTGTATTTAGACATTTAACCCTAGGTTAAAATTACTTTAATCATGTTTAATGCTGGGTTTTTCAACATTTCACACTTGCATTTAGACAGGGGATAGCACTGCATTTAACTCTGGGTTAACATTATTTTGGCCAGTGATGAGGTCAGTTTAACCCTGGGTTAGACAAAGTTTCACACTGACATTCAGACAGAGGTTAGCAATGATTTTAACCCTAGGTTAACACTATTTCATACTGATATACAGACAGAGGTTAGTGCTGCATTTAACCCTGGGTTAACATTATTTTAGCCCGTGATGAGGTAATTTTAACCCTGCGTTAAACAAAGTTTCACACTGACATTCAGACAGAGGTTAGCACTGCACTTAACCCTGGGTTAACATTATTTTAACCCTGTGATGCAGTCACTTTTAACTTCGGTTGAACAATGTTTCACACTGATATTCAGACAGAGGTTAGCACTGATTTTAACCCTAGGTTAACAATATTTCATACTGATATACAGACAGAGGTTAGTGCTGCATTTAACCCTGGGTTAACATTATTTTAGCCTGTGATGAGGTAATTTTAACCCTGGGTTAAACAACGTTTCACACCAATATTCAGAGGCTAGCACTGCGTTTAACCCTGTGTTAACATTATTTTAACCCTGTGATGCGGTCACTTTTAACCTTGGGTGAACAATGATTCACGCAGATATTTAGACAGGTTAGCATTGTGTTTAAACCTGGCATAACATTATTTTAACCACATGACAAGGTCATTTTTAACCCTGGTATAACACTATTTTAACCCTGTCCTGTCATTACATTTAACCCTGGGTTAAATAATGTATTACATTTGTATTTAGACAGAGGTTAGTACTAGGTTTAAACCTGATTTAACACTATTTTAACCCAGTGACGAGGTCACTTTTAACCCTGGGTTAACACTTTTTTAACCCTGTGCTGATGTCACTTTTAACCCTGGGTTAAAGAATGTGTTACACTTGTATTCAGACAGAAGTTAGAACTGTGTTTAATGATGGGTTAAGATTATTTTAACCCTGGGTTTCACACTTTGAAAGAGGTTAATGGTGCCTTACCGCTGCATTTAAAAGTTCTAGCCATGAAACCAGTTCCAAAAATATATAGTATAAAATGATGCAGTGTTAAGGCGATTTAGTTAGCAAAAGACAACCTTGCTCAATGCTAACTTAATTAAAAATCCATGTGATAAGTGCATGAATTTATGCTTAAATTATACTTCTTATATTTGGGTCTGAGATGAAGATACTGGTAATGAACAAGACTCCTGGGTGCAGAGATGTGAACTCACACGTATCCATAAGGGCACGTCTTGCTGCAGGTCATGGGCCGGCACTTTAGCGCAGATGCGTTACATGCACACACTTCACAACCGTAGATGTCTTTATCATAACCCATGGGACAGTCCAGAGAGCAGAACAACGACACATCAGGACAGGTTTCATCTGAAAAATCAATTATTTACATACAGTCAAACCAACATTTATTCAGACAGCTTCAACATTTCTTACATTATCACAGTTTATTCGCTATAGTTTAGAAAATGGTAATAAAATATGAGCAGAACTCATTGATATTTGACTGGTTTTGTCCGTCCTTCTGTTAGACTGTCTCACACATGAATTATGTTGAATATCTGTCAGCTGTTAAATTTAACTACACAATTAGATAATACCAGTTTAGCTCAACCAATCACCAAGCAATGCTTCATTGTGTTCAGTCTGTGTGTAAAAAGAGCATTAGCAATTAAAGAAAACACACTTCAGCAAAACATGATCAGGTGAAAGGGCCCTATTTTAATGATCTGAAACGCAAGTAACTTTGTGGGCGGATCTCGGGCGCTGTTGCTATCATACCGGCGGGATAAATGACTCTTGCTCCCGACGCAAATCTAAAATGTGTTGGTCTGAAGACGCTTCATTACTCATAGGTGTGGTTTGGGCGTAACGTGAAATAAACCAATCAGAGCGTCATCTCACATTTCCTTTAAGAGCAGGCGTGCTTGTTCCATGGCGGATTGCTATTATAACGGCGGATTTGCCAGGAGCGGTTCACAGCCGAGGAGACCGACGTTCTCGTCAGGGCCGTAAAACACAGAGAAGTGACATTGGGGATGGAGAAACACACACAAATTAGCTTCGGTTAAACAGGCGTATAATAATTTGGGTAAATGTGTAAGCTAGATTTATGCCTATTTTTTCACATCTTCATGGACACCACAATGATTTCCCTCGTGTGGAATATTTTTCCTTGTAATAATGTATGGTTTGCAAAAATGGGAACTGCTGCGTCTGTGTGTAGATGAGAGAAACAAAGTGTGTGTGTGTTGTGCTCACGCTACATTATGGCCAAGCATGTGCCCTTAAAATAGCATCTGAATAACACTGACTTTAGACGAGGTTTCTCCTGGTCAGTGGCGGAATTGTTTTCTGAAACTGCAAAATAGCACCAGGGAACGTTTGCGCCGGAACACGCCTCCTCTTTCCGCTGAACCGCCCCCGGGAGCGCAAGTTCATTCCCTAATTTACCGACGTGCGTCTGTGGAGGGAAAAGTCCGCTGTGCGTCGGGTGAGAAATAGGAATGAAACATGCGTCGCTGTACCAAGTAAATTGCGCTGGGTGCGAGATAGGGCCCAAAGTGTCGGAATCATTTTTGGTCACAAATGTTTATAAATGTCACTGGTAGTCACTGTATGAAGAATTATTGGGTATAATATGTCACAGTTTACTTTATCTTGCTCTCCTCACTCACATAAGTGAACTATAGTGTCCTGCACACACTAGTGAAACAATATCAAATATTATATCTGGTGTCTGAATAATGTTTTGGTTTGACTGTACAAAAGATGATCAGTGAACAGTCAATAATACACAACAATACACGCTTTACAGAGAGTCATCTCAAGTAAAATTGGTTAACAGGTCAAATCTAATAATTTTTTATTAGCAAAACTGCCAGTGGTGCAGATAATCCCAAACCTCATTTTTAAAATGATGTTAGTGTTGCACATTATCTAAGAACTACACGTAATTCTTCGGAGCAGTTTCCAATCCCACGAGCACCGTGATGCCCAAGCGTCCGACTGACCCCTGACACTGACTTAAACTCACATGAGAAAAAAGCTTCAGCATAATTTCTGTCAGGGGGAATATTGTTCATACTTGTGAGGTGGATTCGTGTCTGAGATCATTATTGCTGGAGTCAGTGTTTGCTTGTGTTGCGGGCCGTTGGCACTTTCTCAAACACAGACTTGGGAGTATGCTGGAGCGGTTTGCACGCAACACAGTTCTCATGGGTTTGTGTGTGTGTGTGTGTGAGTGTGTGTGTGTGTGTGTGTGTGTGTGTGTGTGTGTGTGTGTTTGTGCACTCACTGCTGACACACTGGCACAGCAAACACCCGCTGGGATCTTGCTGGAAGCCGAACGGACACTCGTTCCCGGAGAGAGAGCAGTTTTCCAGCGGTGGGCAGAGCAACGGACTCACCGTCTCATATGACGGCTCTGGAGGAGAGAAAGTTATTGTTTCTTTTCACAATTAATGAAGCTAAAAAACAGGAAACATCTCAGTAATGCAGCTGGCACAAGTGTTTCTATATCCTCTTCTGCTCACCAAGGCAGCGTTTATTTGACCAAAAATACATTCACGAGTTCACACTTACATATAATTTGAATGGGTAAGTTTAATGCGTATATGGCGTGCTGTCCGGAGGGAGGGCTCCGAGCTTGGAATTCAGCCCGAACCCAGAGTACTCCCCCCGTATGTAAGTGTTTAGTACTAGAAGTGTGGAGAAGGGGTGGTGGAGGGATGCTGCAAAAACTGTCAATGGAATGAGGTGAGACTGCTGAGTATTTATACCTCTCACCATTGATTGCTGAGTGCTTTCCACTTGTGTTAATTATCTGAACGTGCTCCTCCCGAACCTTGTTAATAAAACATCATGTAAAAATATTATTACAATTAAAAATCATCTGTTCTCTATGTGAATATACAGTAAAGTGTAATTTATTCCTGTGATCAAAGCTGAATTTTCAGCATCATTACTCCAGTCTTCAGTGTCACATGATCCTTCAGAAATCACTCTAATATGAGGATTTGATGATCAAGAAACATTTATGATTATTATCAGTGTTGAAAACAGTTGTGCTGCTTCATATTTTTGTGGATTCTTTGATAAATAGAATAAAAAAAAAATAGAATTTAAAAATATTTTTTTTAGAGCTGGGGCAACAATTAATTGTGATTAATTACATCCAAAATAAAAGTTTGTGTTTACATGATATATGTGTGTGTACTGTGTATAATTATTTTGTGTGTGTATATATATATATACACACATTTATGCATGTATATGTTATGTATAATTTTTATTTTTTTATATATAAAATATTTATATTTAATATATTTAAAAAAAATAATATATATATATATATATATATATAATAATAATAATAATAATAATATATATATATATATATATATATATATATAGAGTGAGGAAAATAAGTATTTGAACACCCTGCTATTTTGCAACTTCTCCCACTTAGAAATCATGGAGGGGTCTGAAATTGTCATCGTAGGTGCATGTCCACTGTGAGAGACATAATCTAAAAAAAAAAATCCAGAAATCACAATGTATGATTTTTTTAACTATTTATTAGTATGATACAGCTGCAAATAAGTATTTGAACACCTGAGAAAATCAATGTTAATATTTGGTACAGTAGCCTTTGTTTGCAATTACAGAGGTCAAACGTTTCCTGTAGTTTTTCACCAGGTTTGCACACACTGCAGGAGGGATTTTGGCCCACTCCTCCACACAGATCTTCTCTAGATCAGTCAGGTTTCTGGGCTATCGCTGAGAAACACGGAGTTTGAGCTCCCTCCAAAGATTCTCTATTGGGTTTAGGTCTGGAGACTGGCTAGGCCACGCCAGAACCTTGATATGCTTCTTACAGAGCCACTCCTTGGTTATCCTGGCTGTGTGCTTCGGGTCATTGTCATGTTGGAAGACCCAGCCTCGACCCATCTTCAATGCTCTAACTGAGGGAAGGAGGTTGTTCCCCAAAATCTCGCAATACATGGCCCCGGTCATCCTCTCCTTAATACAGTGCAGTCGCCCTGTCCCATGTGCAGAAAAACACCCCCAAAGCATGATGCTACCACCCCCATGCTTCACAGTAGGGATGGTGTTCTTGGGATGGTACTCATCATTCTTCTTCCTCCAAACACGTTTAGTGGAATTATGACCAAAAAGTTCTATTTTGGTCTCATCTGACCACATGACTTTCTCCCATGACTCCTCTGGATCATCCAAATGGTCATTGGCAAACTTAAGACGGGCCTTGACATGTGCTGGTTTAAGCAGGGGAACCTTCCATGCATGATTTCAAACCATGACGTCTTAGTGTATTACCAACAGTAACCTTGGAAACGGTGGTCCCAGCTCTTTTCAGGTCATTGACCAGCTCCTCCCGTGTAGTTCTGGGCTGATTTCTCACCTTTCTTAGGATCATTGAGACCCCACGAGGTGAGATCTTGCATGGAGCCCCAGTCCGAGGGAGATTGACAGTCATGTTTAGCTTCTTCCATTTTCTAATGATTGCTCCAACAGTGGACCTTTTTTCACCAAGCTGCTTGGCAATTTCCCCGTAGCCCTTTCCAGCCTTGTGGAGGTGTACAATTTTGTCTCTAGTGTCTTTGGACAGCTCTTTGGTCTTGGCCATGTGGACAGGTGGACAGGTGTCTTTATGCAGCTAACGACCTCAAACAGGTGCATCTAATTTAGGATAATAAATGAAGTGGAGGTGGACATTTTAAAGGCAGACTAACAGGTCTTTGAGGGTCAGAATTCTAGCTGATAGACAGGTGTTCAAATACTTATTTGCAGCTGTATCATACAAATAAATAGTTAAAAAATCATATATTGTGATTTCTGGATTTTTTTTTATAGATTATGTCTCTCACAGTGGACATGCACCTACGATGACAATTTCAGACCCCTCCATGATTTCCAAGTGGGAGAACTTGCAAAATAGCAGGGTGTTCAAATACTTATTTTCCTCACTGTATATATATACACACATACACATACATACAAGCAAATATTTCTTAAATATATACATGCATATGTGTGTATTTATATATACAAAATAATTATACATAATTACACACATATTATGTAAACACAAACTTTTATTTTGGACTCGATTAATCACGATTAATTGTTGCCCAGCACTAGTGTATAGGGGACATTCTACCAGAAACGTACATTTCCACTTTAAAAAATCTTGGGGAAAAAAATATATTTTTCTTAAATCTGAACGTTGAGTCATATGGAGGACATGTTAAACTATGAGAAACACATATCATCCCATCTCAGCATGTTTTTATGATTAAATAAAATACATTTTTATACGCATTTCACCCCTAAAATGTCAGGCCCTGTCACAGACAAATTTGTATATGTTAGAATGGTTTCCTAATGAATTTCTTTGATACAGATAGCATTTTCTTATTGATCACATGTCCCTGATTGTATCTAACATGGTTTTATAATTCCTTTAAGAAATATAAGTAACTTTTCGGTCAACTGTAGTACACAAAATCACAGAATACCCGCAGGCACTCATATAGTTGTAAAATAACTACCTTTACATAGGAGATTTTTATAAAAACATAGTAGTGGATATATACCCCCACCTTCATCTACACAGTTAAAGAGATTAATTAATTAATATTTCCTCAAATAGTACACTTTTGTCATATTTCCTGTGTGACAGGACTGACCATGGCGTGACAGGACTGACGGTACTGTGACAGGACTGACTTTATGGATTTTGATGATGCAGAAAAAGTTATGTTTTGTGTTCTTTATTTAAGTTTTGATTGCCATTTCTTTTTTAAATTATTATTATAATTTTAATGTTAAAGTAATATTAGACTATGGTAAAATTCAGCCAAGGACATACATAATATTGCTAAAAGTATTGGGACAGCCCTCCAAATAATTTAATTCAGGTGTTTAAATCGCTTCCATGGCCACAGTTGTATAAAAATCAAGCACCTTGGCCTTCATTTTACTATTGCATGCGTTAAATACATAACATATGCAATAAATGTTATAAAAAAGAACAATAACATTCATTTGTAAGGCCGTGTCACACAGGAATGTGACAGGGCCTGATGTGACAGGGCCTGACGGTTGGCCATTGTAAACTGCCATTACTCAGCCTGCTAGCATGCTAGCATAAAAACTGTTAACATGCAAGCAAGGAATTTCAGTAACCTTTTTAGACATGTTTTGGATTTAAAACATTTTCATTATTTTCTGGAATTTTTAACCGTGACAGGGCCTGACCCTTTAGCTCGTCTTCCTAAAAAAAACATACAAAACAAGCTTAAAATCATACAATTCAATGAAAGAATTCAGCCTTAATCAATGTAAGCTTCACCTGGGTCAAATGATGTCACTTCCTCTGAGTGATACCCGTAAAGGCATATTTCACACATTTTATGTAGAGTTTTATGTAAACGTGACAGGACTGACCAAAACATGGGGACAGTTGTAAAATAGAATTTATTTGTAGAATTTATATATAATTTTATGTTTTTGATCAGTTGATGTGAATGATAACAGCTTAAACTTGTTATTGATGAGGTTTTTTTTCTAAATAACAGTTTGTAGCATAACAAAACTATGAAAGCTGTAGCTCCAATTTTGCTGAGGACAAGGGCATGGACAGGATTTATAATTTTCAAAAGTGTTTTTAATAAAGAAAAAAATATCTGAGAACCTAATGAATGACATATTCCTTTACAGAACAACTCACAGAAATCAACTATGAGCCAGTTTTAGAAATTTTTGGATGAAATACTTTTTTATTCACTGAAACAATCCAAGGACAGATAATGTACGTTTCTGGTAGAATGTCCCATATGTATGTAACACATAAATCATTTTTTTAGATGAATTTTAGTCTTCACAAGTAAACATGTAAACAACTCATTCTGGGATTTGATAAATGCTAAATGATCCAATACCTCCCATACTTTGCTTATGAAGACATTAGAATAACACAAGATAAGATTTACAGGGATCTTTGGATTTGATTTCACTTCGACTATTTCTACTTTCCAGAGAATCTAGATTTATAGCTGTGATGCAAACAGATGTTTCTGGTAAACACGGGTGAATGTTGCAAGACGTGCGTGTTGACGTGAACTGTAGATGCATCTGGTGTTTGGCACAGATCACGTGATCCGATCCGGGGGTCGCTCTACAAACGCATCCTCACAGTTTTACTGTTTAACTGCAAACAGAAGCGTCCGGTTTGCATCGCTTACACATAAACACAGCGCGATTAGCGTGCAGTGATTCTCCTCGCCTGACAGCCGTGATGAACGAGTGTCGGTGAAACTGCCTTATGAGGCGAAGCTGCTTTTCTTTTGATTTTCTCTAAATCAAACACAAACCTCAACAAGATGCTTTTGTTCTAGAGGAACACGCTGGGATCCCACATGTGCAAAACCACCAACTGCAAACACGTTGGCACGTCCGCAGGTAAAGAGGTGTGACTAATTATCCTTCCAGAAAATCGTCATGTATAATTAAGGACAGCAGGTGAAGGCAAAGCTTCTGTAGGCCACAGCACACGTCAGCTCGAGCTTTAATGGGCTGTACGTGTGTGTGTGTGTGTGTGTGTTTCAGGAGCTCCAGATACAATAAACCTTTGGCAATATCTGGAGCTACCGCTAAACAGAGACAGATTTCAGCCTGTAGCAACTGAACCTGTGCTTCCATTACAGCAGCTCAACTAACATAGGCTAGCCTACTGTATATGTGTGTATATATGCATATGTGTGTGTATACAGTAGTCAACATTTGAAGTGGATCAAAAAAGTTCATCAAAGTTGTCCTAAGACAATAATGGGTAAAATTCATGTATAACTTTGATGAAAGATTTTGATCCACTTCAAATGTTGACTACTGTATATACACACACACCATGGTCTGTCTGAATACTCGATTCTGATTGGCTGGAAGGTGTGCACTGGTAAATCACCATTCTCTCTCTCAATAATGAATTCAAAATATAAATGCTGATTATTTGACTGATTTAAAGCGAGCAGAACCCTTGATCTGAACGAGCCGTCACTGATGAAAATAACCATCATGCAAACATCAACAGCAGTGCTGGATGACCGTGGTATAACCGGGGTAATCCACGGATAGCTGTGCATTAAACGATCTGAATCCGCGTCAGGCGTTTGTTTGACTTCACGTCATGCATTAAAATCAGTTAATGTGGATTATCCCTCATATATTATAGATACACAACCATTTAAATTGTTTATATAATTTACATAATTTATTATATAATAAATTACATTATAATTATAATAGAATTATTATAACTGATTAAATTACTTATATTCATTAATATACTAGATTACTATATTTGCAGAGTTATTTTTTAAATGTTATTAATTAACAAAATGTGTGCTTACTTTTATCTTTATATATATATATATATATATTTATATTATATATATTATTTTTATTTTTTTTACATGGATACATAAACATCACCTAATTATTTACATTTTTATAATTAATTACATAATTAATAAATTATAACCATATTATAATTAGTATAATATAGGATTATTATATTATTATTATTATAATTTATAATATAAATACTTTATTTATTATATACTTATAATAATATTAGTATGAATCTGTTACAACGTTTCAACTAATATAATTATATATATATATATAAAAAAAATTGTTGTTTTTTATACACACACACATCATTATTTTATATAATATTTGATTCTATACTTCATTAATTAGCAGTTTTTTTTCATAAAGTGAAATGTCCTCAGTTACTGATAATCTTCTTTAGTGATGTCATTTCCTGTTAGCCGCCGGGTCAGAACCCCCACTGCAGGGTCGTGATCTTTGTGACTTAGTTTTGAAGAGCTGGAATATCTTCAGAGTAACAGTGAGGAGTCGACACTGCCTTGTCCATATACACACACGTGTGGTCTTGGCCACTCGGGAGCGCGTGCACAAGCCCTTAGTGCACACTAAACACACACTATCTCCAACACCGCCTCAGAGCTAAGCGTATCCCAGCATGCATTATGTTCGGGAACTCATGTGCCCCGAAATTGCGAGATGTTGAGGAAAACATTCCACTGTAATTTAAAATAATTAGATCTAATTTGGTAGTAAAAACATAAAGTGTTGCACGTTTTGGTGCAGAGATGAGTATGGTGTGTGTACGCCTATATTGTACAACATTTGCAACTGTTTTTATCACTTAACATATAGAAGTTTATTTAAAAATGCAAAGTATTGAAAATATAATAAATAAAAGCTCTGTAAACCCTTGCATTTTTTGCAAGACTAGAAGTGTGTCCCACCGAGTAATCAAAAGTTCTACACACACTTGCAGTCTTTATGCCTTCTTGAACATTAGGGCCAAATAGAGGAAATACGTCACGCAAGTGGACAAGTGGTCGAGTGAAGACTGCAAGTGTGTGTTTGGACAAGGCATACGCGTCTCTATTCACACTCGGGATGTTTACTCCAGGCCACTTCATGTGCTTCTGTGATCGGTTAGCTATCCGATCGTGAAGAGATCAGGTGTAAACGCTCTCCGAAACGCATTCCAGACGGATTTGAATCCGATCGCTCAAACCACATCTAGAGGACGAAACCGGACAAGTGTAAATGCATCCGGTGAAACCACATATGTAAATGTTACTCCTCCCAACAATGCTAAAACATAAGCGTGTGAGAGCGTGTTATAGGCTATATGACATGTTATAGTCGGATATGACACCGTAGATGAGCATCTCTTCATCAAACCAACGCGCAAACTATCGCAAATCAAAGTGAAAGTAAATCGCAGACGCTTAACACACAGTCATCTTCATTAGAAGTAAAGAAACGAATGATCTTCCAGGGCTGTTGCTGCTCTCTCCTATTGCGGTCTTTGATTTTGAACTGAGCTGATGATCATTTAAATGCAGCTCATATCTGTTGATTTCAGTGACGTGAACTCTGTAAATCTGCATATCGCGCGGGAACTGAACATCGGATTTATATCCGTTTTGTGAAAACACATTTATGTGACCGGGAGCAAATGGAATCTGATAAATCAGATCTGAGAGAACGCATGAAGTGACCCGGTGTAAACCGGCCCTAGCCTGTGAATGTGTATCGCTAGTGTTTGTGTTGCTCCGTAATTAGCAGTAATATAGAAATAGATATAGAAATAGATATATATATAGATAGATATAGAAATAGAAATATATATATAGAAATAAATATAGAAATAGATATAGATATAGAAATAGATATAAATATAGATAGATATAGAAATAGAAATATATATATAGAAATAAATATAGAAATAGATATAGATATAGAAATAGATATAAATATAGAAATAGATATAGAAATAGATTTAAATATAGAAATAGATATAGATATAGATATAGAAATATAAATATAGATATAGATATAGAAATAGATATAGAAATAGAAATATAAATAAATACAGAAATAGATATAGATATAGAAATAGATATAGATATAGATATAGAAATAGAAATAGATATAGAAATAGAAATAGATATAGAAATAGATATAGATATAGAAATAGATATAGAAATATAAATAGATATAGATATAGAAATAGATATAGAAATAGATATAGATATAGAAATATAAATATAGATATAGATATAGAAATAGATATAGAAATAGAAATATAAATAAATATAGAAATAGATATATAGAAATAGATATAGATATAGAAATAGATATAGAAATAGAAATAGAAATAGATATAGAAATAGAAATAGAAATAGATATAGATATAGAAATAGATATAGAAATAGATATAGATATAGAAATAGATATAGAAATATAGATATAGATATAGAAATAGATATAGATATAGAAATAGATATATATATAGAAATAGATATAGAAATAGAAATAGATATAGAAATAGATATAGAAATAGATATAGATATAGAAATAGAAATAGATATAGAAATAGAAATAGATATAGAAATAGAAATAGATATAAATATAGAAATAGATATAGATATAGATATAGATGTCGTACCCTCACAGAACGGACAGCACTCCCCGGGGATCTTGACCGGGTTCTGGCAGCTCTGTTTGCAGGCCATGGCGGTGCAGTGCGGTTCTCCATCCACACACTGGCAGAACGTGCAGTCGTCCTCCTTCCACTGATCCTCGTGCGCTCGCAGTGTGTGACTGACCCAACAGCTGGCCTTCGAGCTGTCCACCGACAGCAGCTCCACATCTGCACACACACACACACACACACACACACACACACACTCCTGTTACTCGTGCGCTCGCAGTGTGTGACTGACCCAACAGCTGGCCTTCGAGCTGTCCACCGACAGCAGCTCCACATCTGCACACACACACACACACACTCCTGTTACTCGTGCGCTCGCAGTGTGTGACTGACCCAACAGCTGGCCTTCGAGCTGTCCACCGACAGCAGCTCCACATCTGCACACACACACACACACACACTCACTGCTGTTACTCGTGTGCTCGCAGTGTGTGACTGACCCAACAGCTGGCCTTTGAGCTGTCCACCGACAGCAGCTCCACATCTGCACACACACACACACACACACACACACACACACACACACACACACACACACACACTGCTGTTACTCATGCGCTCGCAGTGTGTGACTGACCCAACAGCTGGCACTTTGAGCTGTCCACCGACAGCAGCTCCACATCTGCACACACACACACACACACTCACTCACACACTCACACACACACTCACACACACACACACACACACACACTGCTGTTACTGTCAGTGTCGAGAAGAACTCATTACTTTTTCATTTTCAATAATCCATTACACTCAGATGTACATCACTATACACGGAAGAAAAGATAGTGAGTTCAGACACAAGTCTACTTCTGAGATTTATGGCCTGAAACTGATGTAGAACACAGTGTTTATGTACTGAACTGAAATTATGCATCATTCTACAGAATTATATCCTTCAAAAGCAGTGTTGGGGGAAACGCATAACAAGGAACTTGAGTTATGTAATCAGATTACTTTTTCAAGTAACTAGTAAAGTAACGCATTACTTGTTCAATTTACAACAAAATATCTAAGTAAATTTTTCAAATAAGACTATTAATATTCAGTAATATTATCTGTTTAACTACATTGACACTATCAGATGAGAACAGAATTTGAACTGAATTGATCTGAAAAATGACACTATTGTCTTCTTTACAGCTGAATGCGTCTCATAATTGATTAATTTTGCAACATTAACACTGGTATTGTCCTGTGTATTACTGTGCAGCTGAAAATCTGTATTGTATA
>JAJAQA010000018.1:1052500-1057500 GCA_021464565.1 Rutilus rutilus
GCTGCGCTTCTCCTTAAGTCCATTAGTTCCAGGACGCAGAACACATTTAGCGCCGGGCCAAGAGGCCAACGCGGGAATTTGGATTGTTGGTAAAACAGAATATTTGACGCTAAACCAGAGCAAACACTGAGGCCCTGTCTCACTGACTCCGCCCCTTTTTCACACCTCATCACTTCCTGTCTGTCCAGCTCTCACAACAGGAACTCAGTGTTTCAGGATTGCATTTAATTTCGTTGTCCTCTTCTGTATAATGACGAATAAAGATTCTGATTCTGATCGTCTGAGCACGTCCTGACCCGCCATGATGAGCCGGTTCCAGTGTTCTCCAAACACACATCTGTCCTGTCTGACAGTGACATGATGACCAACAACAATCACTATGTGAAACGTGAAAGATTCGTGTTCTCTCTTGCGTTCCCCTGAGAAACTTTGCATTCACATGCAAACGCATTAATATATAGTTTTTCCTCCAACCTCATATTACCTCCATCATAAAGTTTCTATAGGGAAATGCAAAGATTTTGCAAGATAACAAAGTTTTGCGAATGAATGCAAAATTTCTTGGGGGAACGCAAATGTTTTAAGATTTAAAAAAACTTTGAATCAACAATGTCTTTGAATCAGTGCACAACTCAACCGTTACTCTGAACAGTTTGGCCACTGAAAAGGGGTTGGCGCTCTTTATTTAGCTCTCGAAGTGCACTAGATTGATGCATTCAACTTTAAAAATGCACAAAATATTCACCCAGAACTACTCTAGATTGGTCCAACCGCCCTAGTCTCACAAACTCCCGAGGGAAACACTGAAACATTATATTCATTCAATCTCAAATCCACACAATTCATTCACTGGTTCATTCATTCCTCAGCGCTGAGTCTCTCATTGGCGCTCATGAACACACTCCTCATTGAGTGAGTGCATTGTGTGTTTTAATTCCCTCATTCCGTGCGGTTGGGAATAAGATGCTCCGATATGGAGACCCTGGGATTCTCCAGGGTGTATTTTGGACCCCATTCAGGAAAAGAAAAGTGGGAGATTTGGTTTCTGTGCCGCTACAACAGAGCTGCTGTTACAGGCATTTAGACACTGTTTACTGCAGGTTCAAGTGGACATGAAACACACACATTAGAGAGCAGAACAAACACACTTATCTGACTAATGCAGTGACAGCTGCACACATCTCTCACTTCACTAATGAGGAAAATAACATCATACTTTATTTAACAGTCCTTATTAAAGTGCACTAAAGATAACTGATGAACATGAGCAATAAGAACGTCTCATCTCTGCACTTATGCACTACCTACTAACATTAAAGAAGCCCAGTTCAATACACATATCTTTAGGATTTTTTTCTCTTATTATGCATGCATATTTTAGTTTTAAATGTTACCATTTTCCTGTCTGTGTGTAAGCACCTTGAGAAGGCACTATATGAAATAAAGTTATATTTATAATTATTGCCTTAACTTTTTTAAATGTACATTTATGCATTTGGCAGATGCTTTTATCCAAAGCGACTCACATTGCATGATTTCTGTTCATGCATTCTCTGGGAATCGAACCCGAGACCGTGGCATTGCAAGCACCATGCTCTAATGTTTGAGCGATACAAATGCTAGAGAACTTTTTAACGGTTGCCTGTTGTTTTGCCGTGAGCACTGCCGGAAGATGCACGCCACGTTAAAAAACTGGGAAAAACTGACATTGCAATATTTAGATTTTCTGCTATATATTGTGAATATATCTGAATAAATACAGGAATTTTCACCAGATTACTTAAATAGCTTTATTTGGAAAGAATGAATCGTAATAGACTTAGTGGGGTGATTTTAATGTAGAAAATAACAATTATCATTATTTTTTATTATTAATAAAAAATATTTATTATTTAAAATTAATTATTTTATTTGATTATTATTAAATAAAAATATTAAACAAAACAAGAAATAGTGTTTACTATTATTACAATAGTGTACAACAATAATTTAACTAAAAATAAATTACAATAGTGATATAAGAAAGTTGCCAGTTTCAGACTGAAGCTTTGCATACTTTTTTATTATTAATAAACTAATTTATTATTATTATTATTATTATTATTATTATTATTTATTTATTTGATCATTTATTATTAATTATTTACTTATATTTCCTGTAGCTAAACTAAATTTTCCTGTAGCTAAATATTGTATATATAATAGTGAATTATATTATATATATATATATATATATATATATATATATATATATATATATATATATATATATATATATATAGGCTATATATATATATATATATGCGCATTGCCAGTTTCAGAGTGAAGTTCTGCGTTATTTTTTGTTATTAATAAACAAGTTTGTATTCATTTTATTATATTATAAAAATATTTTTGATTATTATTACATAAAAATATTAAACAAAACAAGAAATATATTGTATATATATAATAGTACAAAAAACTAAAAATAAGTATGTCTTTATGTCATAATGATTATGTCTTAATTTCTTCATTTTCAAATGCTAAACCATCAACCTTAAATTGTGACGTGTTGCCAGAAAATATGCATAAAAACATAACTGTTTACAAACTAAAACCGTTGCATAGTTCAGAATCCGGTGTCCAGGCCGAGAAGGAACATAAAGAAGAATGAAATTGCATAACGTGATTTGCACCGCAGTATCTTCCAGAAGTCAGTGTCTTTATGATGGTGTTTCTAGCTTTAGCTCTGGGGCCCCGGGCCCCGTCAGACCCTCGTCAAACCTGAAGATGTGCTTTAAGAAGAGCCACTTCAGCCAATCACACGTCTCGAATCTCTCCGCTTCAATCCTGGATAATCTCACATAACTGGAACAAGACGGCTCTGGGTTTCTGGGTCATAAAGGCGCTTAATTGACAGCAAATTAAGGTTATTTAAACCACCAAACCAGGCGGAGAACAGAGTCGGTGTGTGTGCGGCTCGTGTGTGTGTAGGAAACGTGATTGAGCCGCAGAAACTGCTGAATAAATACGTATCTGTAGCGTGGTGTTTGCTTTAGCTGTGCTCCACACAGAGCTCACATTGATCAGCTTCCTCTCTGAATATTGTCAGAGGAAAATGACGCTCACGTTAACGGCCGAAACGCTGAATTCATCTCTGTCCTGAAGCTCAGTGAACTCAGTAAAACTCACACATAAGCATCACTGCAGTGTTACTTTAGTTTATTCATATTTTCAAGTACCTTTTATTTATATATTTTGTTTCATGTTCATTTTAAGTATTTCATTATGTGCTTTTGTCATTTTATTAGTAAAATACTGCTATTTAGGTTTAATTTATCTTTATTTCAGTTTTGGTTTTTATTTCCAGTGCTTCAGCTTAAACTTATTTCAGCTTATTGCTACGGCAACATTTCCAAGTTTCTCAACTAATATCAACATTTTATTTTATTTCAGCTTTATTTCAATTAACAGAAATTTTAGATGCAAATTAACAGAAATTTTCAAACACCCATGCAATCTTCATCCACACAGTATTATAGTATTATTATTTCTGTCTTTCAATAATTAAAATGATCTCAGAAGACCTGGGATAAAAGTGTATAGTTCAGATATAAACACTGATGTCTACGGTAGTGATCAAAATAGAGTAAATCAACTCTTGAAAGTAACTTGACATTTCAAATGACGATTGTATTGATTACATCGTTACACCAGTAGGAGGCGACAATTATTATTATTTTTGAATCATTCATTCAAGAGATTGATTCAAAAACGCTGATTCATCCAGTAATGAAACAAGTGTAATCTTTATGAGTGAGTCATTGAATCATTCATTCAAGAGATTCCTTCAAAAACGCTGATTCATCCAGTAATGAAACAAGTGTAATCTTTATGAGTGAGTCACTGAATCATTCATTCAAGAGATTCCTTCAAAAATGCTGATTCATCCAGTAATGAAACAAGTGAAGTCTTTATGAGCGAGTCATTGAATCATTCAAGAGATTCCTTCAAAAACGCTGAATCATCCAGTAATGAAACAAGTGAAGTCTTTGAGTGAGTCATTGAATCATTCATTCAAGAGATTCCTTCAAAAACGCTGATTCATCCAGTAATGAAACAAGTGAAATCTTTATGAGCGAGTCATTGAATCAAACATAAGAGATTCCTTCAAAAATGCTGATTCATCCAGTAATGAAACAAGTGAAGTCTTTATGAGCGAGTCATTGAATCATTCAAGAGATTCCTTCAAAAACGCTGAATCATCCAGTAATGAAACAAGTGAAGTCTTTATGAGCGAGTCATTGAATCAAACATTCAAGAGATTCCTTCAAAAATGCTGATTCATCCAGTAATGAAACAAGTGAAGTCTTTATGAGTGAGTCATTGAATCATTCAAGAGATTCCTTCAAAAACGCTGAATCATCCAGTAATGAAACAAGTGAAGTCTTTGAGTGAGTCATTGAATCATTCATTCAAGAGATTCCTTCAAAAACGCTGATTCATCCAGTAATGAAACAAGTGAAATCTTTATGAGCGAGTCATTGAATCAAACATAAGAGATTCCTTCAAAAATGCTGATTCATCCAGTAATGAAACAAGTGAAGTCTTTATGAGTGAGTCACTGAATAATTCATTCAAGAGATTCCTTCAAAAACGCTGAATCATCCAGTAATGAAACAAGTGAAGTCTTTATGAGTGAGTCACTGAATCATTCATTCAAGAGATTCCTTCAAAAATGCTGATTCATCCAGTAATGAAACAAGTGAAGTCTTTATGAGTGAGTCACTGAATCATTCATTCAAGAGATTCCTTCAAAAACGCTGAATCATCCAGTAATGAAACAAGTGAAGTCTTTATGAGTGAGTCACTGAATCATTCATTCAAGAGATTCCTTCAAAAATGCTGATTCATCCAGTAATGAAACAAGTGAAGTCTTTATGAGTGAGTCACTGAATCATTCATTCAAGAGATTCCTTCAAAAACGCTGATTCATCCAGTAATGAAACAAGTGAAAT
>JAJAQA010000018.1:1065000-1102500 GCA_021464565.1 Rutilus rutilus
GATCAATGTGCACCGTATGTACATCTGCGATTCGCCTCTCGACTAGCAGTCCTGATCAATGTGCACCGTATGTGGAGAAACCTGGTTTTCAGGGACAAGTGTGTTATATAAGCTACACACTGAAGTGTTGATAACAAACAGACACACATCCCACTGCAAACAAGCTAATGATCCACAGATGTGCGCTTGAGTAAATCGCACGCACACACACACACACACACACACACACACAGCTCAGTGTTTGGCTGCTGGAAGGGGCGTCTCTGAACCAAAGAAATCTTGTTTACTGTACGCTGGACACATTCACAGTTACAGTATGAGGAGATTAATCCACTGACTGACACCGTATGTGAAGTTAAACAACATTTCTAGCCTTTTACAAACACTGAAAACAACAAGCCAAATCTAACCTCTCCTTCTCTTCATTCAGAGAAACGGATCTACAACATCTATGTTAAATCCTTTCCAGGTTAATATTAACAGCTTCACTTTGATTATCATTATAATAAACCATGAGAATATCTCGACGCACAGGAATAATCAGGTGTCGAGAGAATAAAACTACAGTGCTCAAGTAAAGCTCATTATCTAAACACAAGATGCTATTAAATAAACCCAACATGCATTAAATGACACTGAACTGAAGTTATAAACAGTGAATCAGGAACGTCTCATATCTCGGGCACATGAGATATGATTATTAAACATCTCAGTGGAGCGACTGAGCCGAATGTCATAAACTCAGAGCTTTCTTACGCGAAACTTTAGAAATGCTTTTCAAAGTTTTGATTCTGAATAATGAATGTGTGTTCGCTACTGTTCAAATGATAGGGATTATTAAATGTTTTTGAAAGTCTCTCCTGCTCACCAAGGCTGCATTTATTTGATAAAAAAAACTGTTATTGGGCCCTATTTTAACGATCTGAAACGCAAGTATCAAGCGCGGAACGCAAGTAACTTTGTGGGCGGATCTCGGGCGCTGTCGCTATTATACCGGCGGGATAAATGACTCTTGCGCCCGACGCAAATCTAAAATGTGTTGGTCTGAAGTCGCTACATTACTCATAGGTGTGGTTTGGGCGTAACGTGAAATAAACCAATCAGAGCGTCATCTCACATTCCCTTTAAGAGCAGGTGTGCTTGTTCCATGGCGGATTACTATTACAACGGCGGATTTGCCAGGAGCGGTTCACAGCCGAGGAGACCGACGTTCTCGTCAGGGCCGTAAAACACAGAGAAGTGACATTGAGGATGGAGAAACACACTCAAATTAGCTTCGGTTAAACAGGCGTATGATAATTTGGGTAAATGTGTAAGCTAGATTTATGCCTATTCTTCACATCTTCATGGACACCACAATGATTTCCCTCGTGTGGTAATATTTTTCCTTGTAATAATGTATGGTTTTCTAAAAATGAAAACGGCTGCTTCTGTGTGTAGATGAGAGAAGCAAAGTGTGTGTGCGTTGTGCTCACGCTACATTATGGCCAAGCATGCGCCCTTAAAATAGCATCTGAATAACACTGACTTTAGACGAGGTTTCTCCTGGTCTGTGGCGGAATTGTTTTCTGAAACTGCAAAACAGCACCAGGGAATGTTTGCGCCGGAACACGCCTCCTCTTTCCGCTGAACCGCCCCGGGAGCGCAAGTTCATTCCCTAATTTACCGACGTGCGTCTGTGGAGGGAAAAGTCCGCTGTGCGTCGGGTGCAAAATAGGAATGAGACATGCGACGGTGTACAAAGTCAATTGCGCTGGATGCAAGATAGAGCCCTTATGTTTATAGTGCAATATAGAGATTTTACCATGGTAAAAATATACATCAGGTAAAACCATGGTAAAAATCAATATCATGACCTACAGTGGCTTAAAGCTTCTATAAAATTATTATTCACAGTCCCGCACAAAAGTGATGCATGCAGAAAAAATGCAGTGTTTTTTTATGGAATATTACAGTGTTTATTGTAAATGATTTATAGGTGCACATCATTATTGTGTTAATAATCTTGAATCAGAATAAGTTCCTCTTGCAGCATCTCTTCTCTTCTCTGATGATGTGGGCGGGGCAACCTGTCACTCACATGAGATCAGCCATTAGCAAACCACAACCATCCAATCAATTCCCCACAGACACAATCAAGCCCCGCCCACATCTGTTCTTGTTCCTGAAGCGTTTCTCTCGGATTTACGACACAAAAGAGGAGAAAAGACCAGCGCAACTTCTGTTTCATGCCGACTTTAAAGATGCATCATTCACAGAGTTCTACACATCTTCTGCCTCTACTTGCTTGTGTGTTTATAAAATATTCAGTGTAATCTGATGGTGCGTTCAGCGACCAATAAGAGTGTAGTACACACAGGTCTAATTAACACATTTTATCATATTTAATCCAGTTTTTCCCCACAGTAAATGTGATCAAAAGTCTGCAGATGCCATCTAGTAATAACCATCTTCCAGCAGGCAAACCAGTTTATTGATGGTTGGTTTATGCTGTTAGCTTCATTAATGCACAACAGGTAGTGTGTAGTAAAGCTGTTTGTGTGTGTAAAGTTTCAAAGATTAAAGATAAATGGAGATTTTGTCTCCTAAAAGAAAGAAGTGATTCTGAACTGAAACGAGTCGTCAGTAATTCAGTCTCACTTCCTGCTGTAGGTTTGTAACTCATTAGCATAATGCCAGCCTCTGGTCGTGATTGGCTGAGCAGCATCTCTTGGCCCCGCCCTCAAACACTGTAGTGTATCTGAGACTGGAAGAGTTTGGTTCGTGTCGAGAAGACGCTGTTTTCCACTTTGATGAGATTGATACGGTAAAACCCACGCCATCGTTACTGTTCGTATCACTGTGATCAAGAGCTGAGATTCAGATATGATAATGAGCGTTTGCTTTCTGACCAATCAGAGCAGTCAGCTCTCAGAGAGGCGGAGCTTAGAGAGACTGAATCTCCGATCAAAGCGTTTCAGACACTGAGAGAAAGAGCTGATGCTGCAGTGGAGATCATGAGAGAATTCAAGCGTTTTTTGATCTTGGATGCATGTGAACCTGTTGTTTTTAGTCTTTAAAATAGCATAATAGATGCACAAATGCTAAAACCTTTGCACACTCCTGTAACACACACACACACACATACACGTCCCATCTCAAATGTTTAGTTCAGAGTTAATGCACTGGAAATGTTGCGTTACCTGCCGCCCGCTGGCACTGACTGCGGTTGACGTACGTGAAGTGATCGTAGCAGCTCTGAGACGCACACACACATCCGTCGACCGTCAGATTACAGCCAGAAAACACACACTCCGGGTTCACGGGGCCCACAAACCTGTGTCTGTGCTCGTGACGGCGAGACCCTGAGAGACAGAGAGTTTCAGGTCAAACACAGGCTACCGATGATTAATGTGCCATATAAATTGCGTCTTACCCTAATGTAAACTTGGTTCGATGAAATTTAAATAAATGTAGCTTTATGCTGAACGTAAACGATGTGACATGATGACGGTTTATTTGAAGATATATCATGCATAAACCTGTTAAAACGCGTCCCAGAAGAGCTGCTCACAAAGAGAACGTAATGCACGTTCTTCTTCGTGAGCAGAAACTTTGGGACGTGTTCCAATCTGACATTTTTTTATTATTTTGCACACATAAAAATACTTTATTTGTGGTTCTGGGCAACCGATTAATCATTGCCCAGCACTATTTAATTTGTTATTATAATATGTTTTTGTCAAGGTCCATACCTGTTTTCCCAGCATGCACACAGGCGTCTCTGTCGGGATAGCTGTAGGTTCTGATGCAGGAGTGTTTGGACTCACACACACACCGTCCGTCGACGCGATCACATCCGGCCACCAGGGGGCAGCGCTCATCCTCCTCGTCTGAGTCCGTCGCACCGGGTATCACTGTAGAGAAGACAAGCTCATTTGGCAGGCTGGTTTTGTCCTCGTCTCGGCGTGTCGTGAGATTTGTTTGTTTACACTCCAATGAATGGCACCAAAATGAGACACTCTGAAAACATTTTTTTTTTTTTTTTTTCGGAATGGTACGAAACTTGGTAAAGATTTTGGCACTTGCTATGTGAACATGAAAAAAAAGGTTAAATGGTCCTTAAAAAAAAAATAGTCCCACTTGTGCTCCTCGCGGTCAGAAACGAGCGCATTGGAAATTAATGTGAGATGAATTCCCTCTAGTGGAAGCGTTTGGTACTGCAGCCGAACACACTCTCACTGAAAGATCATTTTTTGAGGTATCAAGCTAAAATTTTGAACACAACTTATTTAGATTTATGGCTTTGATTTTCCTCACAGTTTTAGAGTAAAACATGTTTTTGAAAATATATATTGAATTTTTCATAACAATAAACGTAAAATTCTGTACGTTT
This sequence comes from Rutilus rutilus, assembly GCA_021464565.1. Taxonomy (NCBI): domain Eukaryota; kingdom Metazoa; phylum Chordata; class Actinopteri; order Cypriniformes; family Leuciscidae; genus Rutilus; species Rutilus rutilus. The sequence continues at coordinate 1,069,376 of JAJAQA010000018.1, forward strand.
TTTTAAGTTCACTTTTTAAAACTTTTTTAAAAAAGTGTCGTCTTTGAAAAGAGATCAAACTGAAGTCTGTGGTAAATCTTGAATGCTTTAGAGCAACAGTTTAAGTTTAAGGCCTATGCTCAAAAAGTGATTTAGTGATTTACTATAATTGAGTACCATATAACCCCCTAAAAATACAAAATATGAAATAAAAAACATTATCGAACTAAAATATAGTACATTAATTTAATTGAAATAATACATTTCGGTCATTTTTGATTGACACGTGAAGAGCCGCATGTCTGGAAGATCTCTTTAATGTCTCAAACGCTTCTCCTAGACAGCAACGAGATGGAGACTGAAAAAAATCTCCCTGAGAACAAAACTGACACTTGACTGAAACATAAATGAGAACTTCACTCTAAAAGATTACCTCATTTGTACACTAGAAACAGCTTGAGTCTTTCTGAGTCTCATTGCCCTTCGCATGCATCCCTGTGTTTTCCTCTTCCAGCCGCATGTGTGTTAAATAAGTCTGGAGTATCGACGTCAGAAGCAGAACCCCTCGGGCTCCCGCAGGTTCTCCTGAAGACCCCCCAGCCCGACACATGTGAATAAACAAAGACAAACCGGCTTCGACGGCTCCTAATGTCCCCCGTGATGCTCTCCTGGGGCTTGGCTCACAAACTCACCAAACAAACCAGAACCAACAAACTGTTCAGGACACGTAACAGCCCAGCTCACAAAAATGTGTTCTACCAATGTCCCAACATCCCCTTTTTCTGAATGTTCTCGGAACGTTCAAAAGGTCAAAGCGTTTTTTATTGGTTACGCGAACATTCCGTTTTATCATTCTATAAACACTGTTACATTTGAATGAACATTCTGAAACAAAGTAGCAACGTTTTAAAGTCGCCCTGTGGTGAAAAACACGCTTATAAAGTTGTTTATGTGTCTATGTGGTGTTTTTAATCTGCTTTAAGACAAACCATGTGTAAATTCATAAGTCGACACCATTGCTGAGTATTTCCTCCTTAAAACTGCAGTGAACCAAAGACAGTCTCAAAAACACGCTTTGAAATCGCTGGTGTTTCTGACGTCACAAACTACCTTGTAACCAATCAGATCAACGTGTGATCGTCAACCAGTGGATCTCTGAGCTGAGTGAGTGAGTGGAGGTGGGGCTCATCTGCATATTCATAGAACCGCGCATACTAAATGAGGCAAGGGTGTCGAGTTAAATTCAAGATATTTAAAGGCACCAAGGAAAAAACTTTTAGATATGTTATTTTGGTGATCAGAGATGAGTTTTAAGGGATAAAATGATTGACTACAGGTACAGGTACAAACTGCAGTCTCTAGCATCAGTTGCCAGCATGCCTTGAGATCAGGGGAGTGAGGTTTACACACGTTGACAGATCTTGCTATAAAAACAGTAACCATGAACAAGCCTACAGTAAAAACGAAATAAATCCAAATGCTTTACGCTGAAAATAACTCCATAAACTCCATTGCTTTATGAGCCAAGCTTAAACAACAAGCCTAAAAATGCAATAATAAGTGGACATGTGAATGTGAAAGTCATGTGAAAGTCGACTGTGCTTCAACACAACGAGTCTTTGGTCAGAATAGCGGACACCAAACACGATGTCAATCATCACAGTTTCGGGAGTGAATTTAAATGTGGTTGTCACTCATGAAACTTTACAGTATGTACATGCATGGCAGATAAATGTTACTGGAAGAACATTAGTTCATAACTTTGACAGAACGTTCCCTGTTTGCTGGGAAGAGATGTGCTTCTATTCTACAGTTCCTGAGATGAAATATAAAAACAGACTCATATTAGTCCTACAGTGAGAGATTATGTGGACACTGAGATCTCTGAGCGGCTGGAACGGCTTCCTAAAAACACAAAACTTTGAAGTTTTTGAAGTATTTGCTCTCCCACTGATCTCAATGCTGGAGAAACCATTGAGATAAGTGTTTTTTGATGCATTATGAGGCCAGTCCTGGTTAGTACAGTAAGCACATTCTTAGACATGACTGAGTACTGAAAGCGAACGGGCAGATATTGGTGCATTTGGCACAGAAACATCCCGTTTGTGGAAAACCACATGGCGGTTGTTCTCACACAGACGTCGCCATCACAAACAGCCTTTTCAAACCAGGATCAGACGATCCTGCCAAAACTTTCCCTATTATTTCCGGTCACCTCGGAATGATCCGCTCCGCCAACGTCTTTTCCATTTCAATACTTCCTGCGAGGATATTTTCATATTTTCACACGACCCCAAACGCTTTTTGTAGCGTGCGCCCACAATGCACATCTGTTCACGTCGACGGATCGCACACCGGCTCTGTTCATCAGCACAAGTTTTCCTAACAGAGCAAACTAGAACATCCAGCAGGATCCATAAACATGGGAAAAGTCTAATTTATAATTACTTGACACCTTGGACAATATAATCCTCATAGTAACAAAAAGGGATTTGAAGTAAGCGTGAAAAGTTCTGGATACTACGATTTGTTTTCCCCGTATAAACACAGACTAGTCTGTAATAAAAACAGTCTGGTCTAGTGCTGCTATCTAAAGTCCACATGATAACTAGTTTAATCAGTTTGCAAACATGTTACGTCCTTCTCGGTATTGTCGTTCCTCTTATAAATGTTGCGGGTCAAATGTGGGAAGCTGAAATTTAATCTCACAAACTGAAGGACATGGCGTTCAGAGCGGGAGAGGAGACACGGACATCAGGGACTGAGCTCAGGCTGATAGCGATACTGACGAGGAAGACGACTGATAGTCCAGGCTAAACGAGCGTTCTGACAGTGATTGACCTGTATAATATATAATAAAAGCTTCATACTGGACTGAGTGTTTTGGGGAACCTGTTAGATAACAGTCATTATTCTGTTTGGAGACTCTAGTCCTACAGAAATTTTGGCCGATACCGATAACCGATAATTCTTTCTATTTGAAAGCCGATAACCGATATATTGGCCGATAAATCTAAATACAAATTGTATATAACTTTTGAGAGCCTAATTACAGTCTCACCATTAAAATCCATGTCCCAAACACACAATTATAATGTTCTCATTATAATTTTGTGTAGTTGATATGACATGTTGCACTTTAACTTTATTTTCCTTTTTTGAAGTGATTTCAATCATATTTCAAGCAATTCAACACCATCATGTTGAACAGTGCGCATCTGAAGAGTCTCAGCTGAAGGAAATAATACATTATTTATCGGCTTTTATATATCGGCCATTTTCTTATCGGGGCCGATAATTACCAATAACATTAAAAATGAACATATATGGTTGATACCGATATGGTGGCCCATATATCGTGCATCCCTATGAAATAGGCAGTATTGATGATGTAGAAGTGGCTAATTAGCATTTTTGCAGGTTTTTGTTAGTTGAGCAAAATAAAGGAAACCCTGCAGAAATGTAGCATTCTTTATTTTCCATAAATGGAGAACAAATGTTGTCACACTACATAAAGGAAATCTACATTAAAAATGATGTTGTTGTTTTTTGCAGCAATGCCATATAAGATCTTCTTTTGGGTCAGGGACTGGTCAGTTCTTAAAATAACTATTTTTTTCTTAGTGTTATGAACATTTAAATGTTCTAAATAACCTTTAAAAGGTTCTATGGATGTTAAAGATGCCAGTATTATTGCTAAGAGTGCATGAGAACAGTGTGAATGGATGTACCCCAAAAAAGACTGATATACAATATTCAACAAGCTCTTTTCATTTCCACATCTTCTATACGCCTTCAGCCATGTCTGCATATAAATAACCTCATTAATTTCTTTGCTAATGGAGGGGAGGGGGGTAATTCTAATTAACGATGGCAATCATGAATAATGTATTACTATGATAAAGAGATGCTGATTAATCAGTGCCTGGAAAACGACTATCATTATTTAACCTCGATTTTTTGACATGCTCATATTTTCTTTCTAATGATCGCGCTTCCTAAACTTCCACACTGACCACATTCAGAATAACTTGAAATTCCTTTCAGGCTTTTTACTCTAATAGTTCTGGTCTTTCAGCTGCTGATTTTGGGATTGAGAGACACACTCAATCACTGCATCTGTTAAGCCAGACTCATTCATACGCACCGGGTCGGGATTAACCCTTAACACTCACTTGTAAATAAAGCCTAATCAAGGACACGATCCCTTGGGATGAATCCCAGACCCCACAGGAGGAAGATGAAGACGAGGGGTAATTGAGCTCCAGAACCTTCCCACAGACTCACTTCTGCTTTCACTCAGCCGTCTGGAGCAACTCAAGAGTTTAGACGCAGAGAAAGTCCAGCTCCGGTCAGGCATGATGACCCTTTCCGTACTAAACTCTTGGAAAAGAGCCTAATATCACATCTTAGATCAAATCCCAGGACACTGAGTCCATCAGACTGACATAAGATGGTTTCATAAAAACTGAGAAACTCAGTTCTTGGTGATCTAACAATTTGGACATAAATTAGCCTCAGAGTAAAATGCATGGGATTCAAAATAAGTGCAACTCTCTCCACTCACTAAAAAGTACCAAAAGTACTATGGTATTATCAATGGTCTTTTGGACATGTACAGTACCATGGCAATACTATACTGTACTATTTGGACATGCTATTATGGCAATACCATGTTTTTAGGCATGTACCATGGCAATACTATAGTATTTTGAACATGGTACTATGGCAATACCATGTTTTTGGACATTTAGCATGGTATTTTTCAAAGTATCTTGGAGTATCGTGCTGGTATACATATCAATCAGAACCGCATCAAAGTACCATGGTATTATAATCACTTTACCATGGCACAGCCATCTCAGTACAGAACTACCTTCTAAAATCTAAATCAATATCAATAACTATCAATCAATCAGTCATGAGCTGATGCACTAGAGAAAAAAACAGTAACACTTTACAATAAGGTTCATTAGTTAACATGAACTAATAATGAACTGCACTTCTCTTCTACAGCCTTTTTTAATCTCAGTTAATATTAATTTCAACATTTACTAATACATTATTAAAATCAAAGGTTGTATTTGTTAACATTAGTTAATGCACTGTGAACTAACATGAACAGCTGGATTTTTATAACATTAACAAAGATGAATAAATACTGTAACTAATGTATTGCTCATTGTTTGTTCACGTTAGTTAATGCATTGCCTAATGTTAACTAATGAACCTTATTGTAAAGTGTTACCAACAACAACAAAAAAAACCTTCTCACTGATTTTATCTAAATCCACAACCATACTCCTCATCTTCATCATCTTCATCATGAGAGGTCTTATATACTTTATACACATGCATTGAGTGTCATGTTGAAGTGAAAGCTCGTGCGCGTCACTGACCTCTGCAGACACCTGTCTCAGGTACGAGCGCGGGTCCGGTTCTGTTGCGCGCGGCACAGGTGAGTCCGGATCCGCAGTAACCCAGAGTCCAGTCCGGTCCTCCACACAGCTCGAGCTCCAGCCGAGAGCACTGGTCACAGCACCCGCACGGGTCACGGGCCAGAACCCGGCCAGAACCACACCCGAGCGCGCTCAGGAGCGGGCACGAGCGGAGCGCGCACGGTGCGCATTCACGAGCCCCGAACGCCAGAGCGCAGAACCCAAACACACTCAAAAAGCACAACACACTCTTTTGACACATTGTGACGAGCTTTGGTGAAGTTTACAGAGTCTCGAACGTCTCAAACATGAACCTCCAGATGCGCAACTCCAAAATAAATCCAGAAATGTTCAACAAACTTCCTTCACCTTCATTCACTTTCAGTGTTACGCTCCTCGCTGGGAATGATAAAAGTTTCCAGTAAGTGAAATATGTTCGTAAAGCTGATGATGATGATGAGGATGATGAGTCTGTCCTTGTCACTGGATCACTAACACTCAAACTGAGTCTCAAACACGCGTTACATGGAGAGAGACATCATAGCCACGCCCCCTGGTGATGATTGCCGTGGAGCTCGTCCAATCACAAGCAGCGAAAGGAACAGATGGCTGAATGAATGAAGCAACAGTTCTTATACATATCTAGGGATCATAAGCATGGGACACAGAGAGAGGAATGATGATGTGAGCATCGCGAATGCGAAATTTACTATTTTGAAAACATCCTCTGATTCATGCAAAGTTCTGGTTTCATGTCCTCTCCTCCATGAGAGAAAGTTCAGGTCCGTTTCTCATGTAAAATCTGTCTGGACAAACACTGGGACATTCATTCATTCATGTCTCTTGCTGATCTGTGTAGGACCTGTTTGGTCTGCTCTTGACACATTAATGCATCTCTTCACACTCCTCCTTCCCGTCTCAAGCCTGTTTTATGCTTCTGCGTCGAACTGCCGCCGTAGCTACGTCGTAGGCTGTGTGTAGCGCGCGTACCCTACGGCGTACCCTGACGTGCACCTCTCCAAAAATGTAACAACGCGTCAATTCTACGCGGACACAAGCGCTGTGATTGGTCTGCCAGAACCCCTCCCTCGGGGTTTCACACGCTCCCTAGGTACGCGTCAACGCGGACAACGACACAGAAGTATAAATTAAAACCAACACGTTGCCTACGGCGTATAGGCTCCGGCGTAGGTCCGACGCAGAAGTATAATGAGGCCTTCACTCCCTCTGTCTGTCTGTCTGTCTGTCTGTCTGTCTCTGTAATGTGCATTTCTTCTTTGTTAATGTTGATTATAGTCACTATTAATCAGGTCTGGATTCAGATTTCAGGTTTTTATTTTAAAACAAATAGTAGTTCCTCAGTCAGTGCTCACTCAAATAGTTTGATCTAAATGCACAATCCAGTCTTGTGCATCCTCACAAAAATAACAGTGAGCCTCAATAAAAAAGTACGTTTAGGCATGAAATGAATATCCACAATACCTATTTTCTAAATGCATGTTATATATTTTACCCTGAACACTTTTATAATTAACTATATTAAATTACACAAATGTACTTTATGTATTTAATCTCACTTTATTAACCAATGTCTTTGCTGCTGACCTTCAATGATCTAATTCAACCATACGAATAAGCAGAAATTACTTTAGATTAGATTTAGAAATAAGAATGCTGAATTTCCTTCTACTATATCCTATAGTTCTTTAATCCAGAACAGCAGCTGAATGGTTTGTTTGAGGGGCGCCCTCTACTGTACTCTACCTCTACTGTACTCTACTGTACTCTGCCTCTACTGTACTCTACCTCTACTGTACTCTACTGTCCTCTGCCTCTACTGTACTCTACTGTCCTCTGCCTCTACTGTACTCTACCTCTACTGTACTCTACTGTCCTCTGCCTCTACTGTACTCTACCTCTACTGTACTCTACCTCTACTGTACTCTACTGTACATGCGTATATCTGCATTTCCTTCAGTATGAGGCTTATTAATTTCACTTTTGGTGTGAAAGGGCCTTAACATTTGCCAAAAATAGAACTTGTGAACTTTGAATAGAAATTTGTAATTAAAAAACAAACAAGCAAGTCCAGCACAGGTGAGATAAAGTAACGCAAAAGTAACGTAACGCATTACTTTTCATAAAAAGTTACTTTTAAAAGCAATTAGTTACTTTTTGGGAGTAACGCAATATTGTAATGCATTACATTTAAAAGTAACTTTCCCCAACCCTGTTGAAAAGTTCCAGAGGTTTTGAGGTCGTTCTCGGTCTCACCTTCACAGAAGCGGATCAAGTCGAGACACGCGTGTCCAGCCACTCCCTCTCGTCTCTGTGATCTTCAGATTCTTTCTCCTGGTTTATGATCCAGCAGGTGGAAATGGTGCATCTGTCATTTCAGCGTCTCCGTTAACTATAGACCCCATGTAGTCCGGCTATGAGGAACACACTTCCAGACACAATAACCTTGAATTTGGTTAAATGTCGTTTTTGCCTAAATAACTTGCGAGATGTCTGATATTCCATCATGTAAGCAGTCAACAAGACGTTTAGTTTCATTTCTTTGACGTTCTCTAAATGATGTATTCTAGGCCTCTGGTTACACGTGTGTTAAATCTTCACTGACAGCCCAAACTTTGCCTTGTTTCAGCCTAGACGTCTGGGCCGTGTTTGGACGGATATTAGACGTCTTTTAAGCGCAGAATTGCTTACTGGGAAAGTAGCAGCACAGAAGACACATGACCTGAGGAATCACATACACACTCGACTCTACATTTAATCATTTAGCCGACGCTTTTATCCAAAGCGACTTACAAATGAGAGCAACAGAAGCAGTGAAACTAACAGTAGGCAAGTGTTATGACCCTTCCCAGTTTAATCTAACGCAGTAGTACAGAAGTATTTATTTAATTTTTTTTTATAAATAGAATAGAATAGAAGAGAAAGTGTTAGTGTTAATGGATCAAGTGTTGCCTTTAACACAAGGTTTGATGAGTGCTAGTTCTAGTGATGGTTGACTTCAGCATGTAAATGTGTAAATGTAAAATGCATTTCTTTAGTTTTAGCTTAACTATAATAATGAAGACCTTTGTCCTGTGTGATTCCTCCACAGAAGGCTGCTGTGCTCTCTGACCCCGTGACCTCTGACACAGAGGTGGAAACTTGACCCTCAGCATCATCAGAGAAGAGGTCAGAGGTCGTGGTCTGTGTGTGACTGATGACTCTATCTCTCCAGATAACTGCAGGTTTGACATGCGCAGGAGAAGAGCTTTGACATGTTAGTGACGTGTGTGTCCCGCACTCGATGTGAAGTGCTGCTCGACTCTCACTCAAATAGCTCAATCCTTTCACTTATCTCCGCCGGAGAGCTGGAGATCCTGCGGCACGTCCTCCACATCACGACACACATTACTGCGGTCAACCACACACTCAGATCAATATATCACATCACAACACACATTACTGCGGTCAACCACACACTCAGATCAATATATCACATCACAACACACATTACTGCGGTCAACCACACACTCAGATCAATATATCACATCACAACACACATTACTGCGGTCAACCACACACACAGATCAATACATCACATCACAACACAACACACATTACTGCGGTCAACCACACACTCAGATCAATATATCACATCACAACACACATTACTGCGGTCAACCACACACTCAGATCAATATATCACATCACAACACACATTACTGCGGTCAACCACACACACAGATCAATACATCACATCACAACACAACACACATTACTGCGGTCAACCACACACTCAGATCAATACATCACATCACAACACACATTACTGCGGTCAACCACACACTCAGATCAATATATCACATCACAACACACATTACTGCGGTCAACCACACACACAGATCAATACATCACATCACAACACACATTACTGCGGTCAACCACACACTCAGATCAATATATCTCGGAGCGCAGGTCCGACGAGAGGCAGGATTATTCACAGAACAGAGGTGTGTTTTACAGTGTGTGTTCGGTTTTTAAATGTTCCGATTCCCAGGGAATGTTCTCAGTACGTTCTCTCAAAGTTATGAGCAAACGTTCTTCCAGGAACATTAACAGTAAGTTCGTTCAAAGCTCTTTAATAATGCTCTCAAAACTTTACATCAATCATGGAACTTTTTCTGAAGCTTTTTAGTTCATCTGATGTTTTTTAAATGTTGCTACTTGTTTCAAAAGTAACGTAATGATACAATGGAATGTTCCTTTAACGTTCAGATAACCAAGAAAAAACGTATATATTTTCAAGAAAAATCTGGACCACTAAATGTGGTCATTTTGCATTTTCAGTCCGATTTTGTGTGAAAATATTTGGGAGTCTGATCAATTCAATTTTCTTTCTGGATCATTCGTCTCTCTCACACACACACACACACACACACACACACACACACACACACACACACACACACACACACACACACACACACACACACACACACACACACACACACACACACACACACACGCACGTTGCATTATGGGATACAGTATTTCATTAAGTGTGCTTTGGTTATTTACACACTGTAAATTGTAGTAATCTGCTATTGTTATCATAAAAAGCCATTTCCACCCCATAAAAATGAGTTTTGTTGGTATAAATGATGTATTTAGGTTTATTCCGTGAGGTTAAATAATATCTTTGACTTTAAGAAAACCAGTTAAATTTGGATGTTAATAGGGATGCACCGATATGAACATTTTAGCCGATGCCGATAACCGATAATCGGTAATAATCGATAAATCTAAATCCAATTTTTATATAATTTTTACAATACAAAATCAGAAGTCTCATTATGTCCCAAGCACACAATTATAACGTTCTCATTATAATTTTATGTGGCCCATATGACAGGCATGCGTTGCACTGAACTCTATTTTCCTTAAGTGATTTCAATCATATTTCAAGCAATTTAAGATCATCGTGTTGAACATTATATCAGTGTCTCAGCTAAAGGAAATAATACATTATTTATCAGCTTTAAAATATTGGCCAAATTTACTTCCCAAGCCGATAACGATAAGATTATAAATGAACATATATCAACCGATATATCGTGCATCACTACATGTTATAGGTTGCAGTTTTTTTGCAGTGCATCCAAAGCAAGGAACAAAAGCTTATTGCATATTATATGTATATGTTATCTTGTTATTTTATGCACATACAAGACTGACATCCTGCAAACATAAGGTACTATTCTGAGCATAACCAAACGCAATGCAAGCTGCACTTTGCATCATTTCTTCAGGTAAATTATTGTGATTTGCTCTCTGAATGAAAGCAGTGCAGTGATGTGGTTTCTCATTGTGGAGCTGAGTTTTATTTGAAACATTCAGCCATAAATTTCAGGCTTTTACCCCCCAGTGCAGTGGCATGTGTGCCAGGAGATTGTGCAATCAGGAAAAACTCACACAGAAATAGCTAGAAATCATCCGTTCTCACACTGAGACAAACAATCGCTGCGACTCAAAGCCACGCTTCACATGCATGCAAAAGGGCATTTCTCACCGACATAAAGATCATAAACACGTTTAGTTCTGTAAAGCTTCGGTGAGACGCTTCATTTGGCAGGTTGAAGGCGGACGACAGATTGTGCGACAGACTAAATCAGTGGGTTGAAGAATGTGGCAGCGCAGAGGTCAGGGGTCAGCGAGTTCAGAGTGTCATGGGACTGATACTGATCGTCATTAAACGGGTGATTTTCTACCTCGAAACATTCGCACAGCAGCACAACAAACATCACATCAATCTCTGCTCTTCATGGGAACCAGCGACGTGCTGTTTTCCTGTTTCTCAGGGAGAGGAAAACTGAACACACACACTTCAGGAGCTAGACCTCGAAGCGTAATGACATTCGGAGAAAAACACCAGGTTCTGTGCGCTTTGCATTTGTTCTGCATATTGGAACTATGGTCCATTTGGCCGGTTTTTAAGTTGCCAAACCAGGAAAAAAAGATCAAACGATCATGAGATTGATAAACGAAATCAAATAAACTTGCATTGCATGCAAAACATACAAACAAAAAAAGTGCATTTCTCATGCATTTCCCAGTACGACTCATGCTCCTGGTCTTAGTGTGAATGATTCATCTGAAGAAAGTAAGAATCGTGCCATTTTGCATCTTCACACACATTTTTAATGAAATTCAGGGCCTTGCATCAACAAAGTGTTGTGTGTGCACTCTTAAGAAATGCATTCATATGAGAAGAAATGATGGTCTACTGATCGCACGAGTCGAGTTTTAACTCCAGAGGGTGTGAATGACTTACTAAACTGAGTATAGGGATAGTAAAACATTTGCGTACAGCCAAACTGAGCATCATCCCTGCTAACAGGGAACGTTCTCAAGATTCTCTCAAAGTTATGAGCAAACGTTCTTCTAGCAACGTTAATAGAACGTTCGTTCAGAGTATCTGGTCTTTAACCCTTTAACTGCCACCCCCCTTTTATTTGAATAGACGTAACGTGCACTATCCAAACTTAAATGGGCGTAATTTATGAATACTTTGGAATATAGATATTCACATTCAGCAGATTATTGCTGAAGTAAAAGCACTTTGGAAAAATGAAAAAATGGAAATCAAATGTACTGTACTAAATATTTTTTCATATTCATTTTACTATAAAATTACAATAAAATCAAAGCCATATGTATAACCAAGTTGTGTTCCAAATTTGAAGTTGATATCACAAAAATTGAAGTTCCCATGAGATTTTGTTTAGGCGCTGTACCAAAAACATCCACTGGGTGTCACCCAAAGGCATTTAATGCATTCTCCTGTAGCAAATTAATAAATGTATGTCCAGATATCACTTCTATCACAAAATATGAAACCCTGAGACTCAGGCCTTTCCGACGATATGCGTTTTGTCAAGATTAGAAAAGGTTTTGATTATAAAGTAGTTAAAATAAATTCTGTAATATGAAACATGACACCGCCCACTAGGGGAGGAGCCTGATAATAGAATTTTTGAGCACCGTTTCCATGGTCACAGGATACATTTTGAGTTCGTAAGCTTTCAAATGCTACCTAATTTATGTTGATTACTAAATGAAAAAGGCGGTAAATTGAGTGTGGCAGTTAATAATGTTCTCAAAACGTTAGAACAAAAACATAATTTCATCAACATAATTCGTTTTAGCTGGATGTTCATCTAATGTTTTTTAAATGTAAATCAGAGAACATTGAAATGTAATATTCTCATCGTGTGTGAAGAATGATAAAATGGAATGTTCACTTACTAACGTTCACATAACCAAGAAAAAAGTGTTTATGGACGTTCAGAAATAATGTTTCTATAACTTTAATGGGAACATTCCACACATTCTTCTCTGCGAAGTGAGAATCCGCTGATTCGGTGAACGATCGGGTTTGTCTGAAGACTCGATTAGCTTGACGTTCTGAAGTGTCGGCGCTCGCGTTCTTCACTTCACACTTGAGGAACGTTGAGTGGTCCTCTCGGTATCTTGACATCTCTCTGATGTGTTGAAGGCACACATTCCGATGTGTATTGGAGAAAGGCTTGACGTTAAGCTCGGAGCTGGAACTGATGGTTTAAACGGCTGTGAACAGAATGTGTGAAGCTCATCCTCCAGATCTATCAGATCAGGAATCAGCCGCGGGTCACTCCGGATCCACAGCAGAGCTTCATCTGCTCCAGGAATGTCCATCTAGTTTCAGGGCGGGACATTCCCTCTGTAATTACAGTGTGATCAGGTGAAACCAGCAGTTCAGCAGGACCGGAGACGAACAACACGCTCTTCTGCACATGCTCATCAAGCTGAATCAGACAGAATGAGATCGAGTCTGCTTTATGTTCAAACAATAACCATTAAAAGACTATTAATCAGTAATAGCTATAGTAAAAACGGTGGGTTCTTTTTTTAAACCCAACCGTTGGGTTACATTGGGTCACTATGTTGGGTTATTTTCCAAAAATGTTTTTTATTTTTTATTATTAACCCAACCGTTGGGTTAGCTTGAGTCACTATGTTGGGTTATTTTTCCAAAAACGTTTTTATTTTTTTACCCAACCGGTTTACCTTGGGTCACTATGATGGGTTATTTTCCAAAAACTTTTTTTTTTTTTTTACCCAACTGTTGGGTTACATTGGGTCGCTATGTTGAGTTATTTTCCAAAAACGTTGGGGCTTTTTTTAACCTTGGGTCACTATGATGGGTTATTTTCCAAAAACATTGTTTTTTTTTTACCCAACCGTTGAGTTACACATATTGGGTCACTATGTTGAGTTATTTTCCAAAAACATTGTTCCAGAAATGAACATTAGTGACAATCATCCATTAGTGACAATCAAATTATTGATATTAAAATTGAACATTTTTACTAGTTGCAATTCAGTGGTTGATATCAAGAACAGACATTTAACCACACAATTATTCATAAAAAAATTATGATTTTTACTAGTAAGAATTGTGTTTCTTAAGTGTGAAATTTGAATTTCAACTAGTAAGAAATAAATTCTTGATATCAACAATTTACTTTTTGGAAGTTCTTCTAACGTTTTTTTCAATGTTACGACTTGTTTCAGAACGTTCAGAGAACATTCAATAAATACAATGTTCCCTTAACGTTCACATAACTAAGAAAAAACACGTTTTAAAAATCTAGACGTTTTGAAAGTTCAGAGAACACTCAAAAATAACATTTTCATAACATAATATGAATATTAGCAAAATGTTGTCAGAACATATTTTGCCAATGTTTTTTTTTTTTCATGCACTGGTCAATTTTGAGAGCGATTTGTCTTTTCATATTGAGTTGTTTCAGACTAGTGGAACTTTTCACAGATTTATGGAGTGATAAAAAGAGAAAAACTTTAACTAACATGTCAACAAATCAAACAAGAATAATGAACCTGAATTTATCCAATGTTCACATCTCTGTTCTGGAAATGTATGCAAATTAGTGAATATTTAATTAGACGATGCCTAATTTGCATATTCAAACATAATATTTGATAAAACTCAATACAAAACAACTGTCTAAATGCACTATGATTAATCCACTGGGGAAGTGTGATGATGTACACACAGTGTGCCTGTGACGCCACCTGGTGGATCATCAGTGCAGACGCACGATCATCTCGAAAACACCACTGACGCCACCTGGTGGATCATCATGTTACTGTCGGTCATTTGATGCTCATGGTTTGAGAATTTCTACTTCAAAATCTATCGTGTTCCACATTGAAACAACAAACTGTCCAGATATTTTAGGTTTTGCCACAACATAGTGAAAAATCATGCGATTTAATGTTAAATCTTACCTAAATATGTCCTTAAAGGACTTAGGCCTGGTTTCACAGACAAGGCTCAGATTAAGCCAGGGTTAGGCCTTCAGTTAGGACATTTAAGTTGCTTTTTTAAACGTGCATTAGAAAAACACATCTTGAGACAGAACAATGACACTGATGTAGTTTAAGATCTGCTTTCAGTCACAACAGCTCAAACCTGTGTTCAGTCTGAGACTAGTGTAAGCCTCGTCTGTGAAACCCTACAGTCTTAGACTTCTGTATCATGAAGAAAATCTGAAGCAGTGAAACACTTTCACATGTCTGTGTCACATGCGTTTTGGTAACTCGTGTGTGTGTGTGTGTGTGTGTGTGTGTGTGTGTGTGAGAGAGAGAGAGAGAGAGAGAGAGAGAGAGAGAGAGAGTGTGTATGTATGTGTGTGAGAGTGTGTACCTGTTTTTCTATCCCGGTGGGGACTTCAACCTGAATGCACACAGACTCATGGGGACTCGTGTCACAGTGGGGACCTAAATTGAGGTAAACAAGCTTATAAATCATACAGAATGAGTTTTTTGGAAATGTAAAAATGCAGAAAGTGTTCTGTGATGGGTAGGTTTAGGGGTAGGGTTAGTGTGTGTGTGTGATGGGTAGGTTTAGGGGTAGGGTTAGTGTGTGTGTGTGATGGGTAGGTTTAGGGGTAGGGTTAGTGTGTGTGTGTGATGGGCAGGTTTAGGGGTAGGGTTAGTGTGTGTGTGTGATGGGTAGGTTTAGGGGTAGGGTTAGTGTGTGTGTGTGATGGGTAGGTTTAGGGGTAGGGTTAGTGTGTGTGTGTGTGTGTGTGTGTGTGTGATGGGTAGGTTTAGGGGTAGGGTTAGTGTGTGTGTGTGTGTGTGTGTGTGATGGGTAGGGTTAGGGGTAGGGTTAGTGTGTGTGTGTGATGGGCAGGTTTAGGGGTAGGGTTAGTGTGTGTGTGTGTGTGTGTGATGGGTAGGTTTAGGGGTAGGGTTAGTGTGTGTGTGTGTGTGTGTGTGATAGGGTTAGGGTTAGGGTTAGTGTGTGTGTGTGTGTGTGTGTGTGTGTGTGATGGGTAGGTTTAGGGGTAGGGTTAGTGTGTGTGTGTGAGTTAGGGTTAGGGTTAGGGTGTGTGTGTGTGTGATGGGTAGGGTTAGGGGTAGGTTTAGGGGTAGGGTTAGTGTAAGGAGATAGAATATACAGTTTTTACAGTATAAAAACCATTAAGTCTATGGAGAGTCCCCACAAAGATAGTAAACCAGACATGAGTGAGTGTGTGTGTGTGTGTGTGTGTGTGTGTGTGTGTGTGTGTGATGGGTAGGTTTAGGGGTAGGGTTAGTGTAAGGAGATAGAATATACAGTTTGTACTGTATAAAAACCATTAAGTCTATGAAGAGTCCCCACAAAGATAGTGAACCAGACATGTGTGAGTGTGTGAGAGTGTGTATATGTGAGTGTGTGTGTGTGTGAGAGAGAGAGAGAGAGTGTGTGTGTGTGTGTGTGTGTGTGTGTGTGTGTGTGTGTGTGTTATGAGTGTTTGTGTGTGTATGTGTGTGCGTGTGTGTGTTATGAGTGTTTGTGTATGTGTGTGTGTGTGTGTGCGTGTGTGTGTTATGTGTGTGTGTGTGTTATGTGGCAGGTTTCCTGTTTTCAGTGCTGTTAAATGGCAGCAAACAATGCTCGGAACAAGCGTGTGTCGAGTGTCTAGACGTTCGTCTATCAGTCTCAGTCTGTTCTGTATAACGTGAAATATATATATCAGCAAATGACCCGCCGCGGTGAGCCGCCGAGGAGCAAACCTGTGTGATCTTCACCACAACAGGAAGACACACACACACACACACACTCCTCCGTGAGAATCATGACTGCTCAGTTCCATCACACACGCTGATCTGGCAGAAATCATGATCTATTTTTGCTTAAAAACATTTATGTGCAACTTTAGCAAGTTATATATGAACAAACAGACAGACTGCATCTCTCATGACTTCAGGATCACACTCAGACATGATTAAACAGCTACACACTACACAATGATAGATATTTCTTTATAAACTTAATCCACTAACCTGAGTGGCAGGATTGCTATTTTTATTAAAACTATAAATATATATAATGCTTAAAATTATTTTAATTTTTAATTATTGATTATTTTGATTATTATTTATTTATTTTTTAACATTTAATTAGTTCATTTTCATTTACTTTAAATATATAAAATACTTGCAATTCTAGTTTTCAGTTATTATTTATTATAATTATTATTTCATTATTTTTTATTTTTAACTATTTTACTTTAATTTATCTTAAATATTTATAACACTTAAATTATTTTAGTTTTTAATTATTTATTATTTTAATTATTATTTAATATTTAATTATTTATTTTCATTTACTTTAAATATATTAAATACAAATATTTTAGTTTTCAATTATTTTTTATTTTAATCATCATTTAATTATTTTTAATTATTTTACTATAATTTAGTTTAACTTGATAAAAGAAATAAAAATGAAATAAAAATGAATAAAAACTATACAAACTTATTTAAATAAAAACTAATTCAAAATATTAATAAAAACTATAACAACTGAACACAACACTGGCGAGCCTCATCCTTACACACATCTCAGGAAAAAACTTGTTGCATTTCTAATGCAATTTTGTGCAAAAAGTGTATTTCCTTTTGTCAGTCAAACAATGACACAGGAAGGATGTGTTAAATATCAAGAGGAGCACTGCATCATGGGATACGGTATTAAGTGCAGTAAGGGTTGCATGCAGTCAGGAGTATGCTGGTATGCTTCTGTGAAGGTTTCCAGTGTTCCCAGTAGAGGGCAGAGGAGTTTTCCCAACTGCGCTGGATCTGGGATCAGAGATCAGGGATCTGGGATCAGGGATCAGGGATCAGGGATCTGGGATCTGGGATCAGGGATCTGGGATCAGGGATCTGGGATCAGGGATCTGGGATCAGGGATCTGGGATCTGGGATCTGGATAGTTTGGTCTCTCTGAACATCTGCATGTGTAAATCAGTTGAAATGTGAAGCGAGTCCAAACCAGTTCAACTGTAGAGCGATATTAATATTCCTCACAGAAGCTTTTAAAGGGGTGGTTGATTATGATTTGACTTTTCTAACTTTAGTTAGTGTGTAATGTTGCTGTTTGAGCATAAACAACATCTGCAAAGTTACGACGCTCAAAGTTCAGAGCAAAGGGAGATATTTGCTTTTAAAGAAATCTCTTTTTAAGGACTACAACAAACGGCTGGTAGAGACTACACCACATTCCTCCCGGGTTAGTGACATCACCAACCCTAGAATTTACATAAACCCCGCCCCCTGAACACGATTTATAGATTATCAAGACAGAATATGCTAATCAATGACTAGAAGATAACTACACATCAGCTTCATAAATTCATCAACTAACCATTCAGAAATGTCCTGTTGCTTCTACATGTTGTCTCTTCTTCTCGAGTCTCTCCATCATCATCTGACTCCGGTTTGAACATAAAAGGCTAAAAGTTTCTGAAATGTTCAGTGCATGTGTGTGTGAGGTAAAAGGACATAAGCTGTTGTAGCTCCGCCCCCTGCAGCTCATTTGCATTTAAAGGGACAGACACACAACGGTGTGTTTTTGCTTACCCTCAAAAAGTGGCGACTTTAACATGCTATATACAAATATCTGTGGGGTATTTTGAGCTAAAACTTCACACACACACTCTGGGGACATCAGAGATTTATTTTACATCTTGTGAAATGGGCGGGTCTATTTTGATGCTTTTAACCCTCATGTGGTGTTCATGTCATTTTTGACTGGAGAAGATTTTCTTTTTCCTGAAAATACTAGTTAATGTTATCGCATTGAACTGAAACTTAGTGACTTTGTTCACAGAGACTATAACAACTTGTCCAAATTTTTTTTATTTATTTTTTTTACTTTTTTTGTGTTGTTTTTTTCACCTTGTTACACTTATGGTGTTCCCGGTCAAAAATGACAGGCCTACACAAAATAGCTTATAAATCCCTCGTTATGCTATATTATCCCCAAAAATTGGATTCAATCTTTTTATCAACTTGTTTCCTTTCAATTAGGACTGGTTTTGTATTCAATTTTCAAACAGTTTAATTGTAGGAGTCATTTATCTCGAGCTTATGCACCTCAGTTTTTGAGTGAAAAAAGCATTATTTGTTAATAATTTTGGCAATATTGAGAAAAATGCCTACTATCAAATAAATGAGGCCTATGAATAATCAGATGCAAATATAAATATAAAACCAGTCCTAATTGAAAGAGAACAAGTGGACAAAAAGATTGAATCCAAGATTGGGTGAAAATATGGAATAATGCGTGATTTATAAGCTATTTTTTATAGGCCGGTCATTTTTGACCGGGAACACCACAAGTGTGACTATGTGCCATATTTTTTTACAAAACAAAAGTTTCAAAACAAAATTCCTGGTGAAATATTAGAGTAGACTAGTGTGATCAACAGTAGCCATTTTTTTCATTTTTTTTTTTCATATTTCCAAATTTACTCATAAATTATTTGTTTTTTACTCAAAAAATGAGATGCCTACTCTCAGATAAATGAGGCCCATGATTAATCAGATGCAAACAGAAATATAAAACCAGTCCTAATTGAAAGAGAACAAGTTGACAAAAAGATTGAATCCAAGATTGGGTGAAAATATGGTATAATGAGTGATTTATAAGCTTTTTTTTATGGGCCTGTCATTTTTGACCGGGAACACCACAGGTGTTATAGGGTTTTGAACACCACAAGAGGGTTAAATGTAGCTTACGCTATCATTACGATGTGTTTGCGTGGTTGCCAATCCAAAATAATAAAGGAGTTGTGAGTTGTTACATGAACATACATGATCAGTTTCCTCCATACTCTCCTTTGCGATTCATTGCTGTATGGTATTAGGCTTAACTTACTTAACTTGCCGTGTTTTGGTCTGAGGTCAGTAGTATTGTCAAAGATGGTTTGTGTCGTTTTTTTATTTTATTAAAAGCTGCTAATATTAGTTAACTTTTAAGTTGAGTAATTTTGTATTAGTATGGGTCTATATAGGCTAATATATATCTATATAATCTAAATGAGGAAAATAATCCCTTCAATGTTGTTTACAGAAGACAATAAGGACCATAATATGCATTTCTGCCTAGACTATCTGCACTTACATGAAGAAAGAACTACAAACAAGTCTGGGGAAACGTTATAGAGTATTTCAAACTGACAATGGAAATGACTTGAAAGAAGCATGTGTGCACACAGAAGTGACATGAGACCAGCGGTGGACAGTAGTGAAGTACACTTTTTGAGTATCTTTATTTAAGAGTAAACATTTTCTCTCTCTCTCTCTCTCTCTCTCTCTCTCTCTCTCTCTCTCTCTCTCTCTCTCTCTCTCACACACACACACACACACATACACACACACACACGCACGCACACGCACACAGACACACGCAGAGTGTGGGGTGCACAGTCACCCAGATGCACTCACACTAACAAAATGTATATGGGTGACTGTTCGCCCCAACTCCAGCATTTACTCTCAGCAGGGTTCTCAAGTCTTATCAAAAGCTTGGAGTGAGATCACATGCGGTTAGGGGAGGAGCCCTAATGGAGCCCCGCCCCCGCCTGTCCCCGCCCCCCAATTTTACCCATTGTTCATAATTAACCAGCACAAATTGAAATTATAACAATTGGTAAATCTGATAAATGACAGAGCAATTCATCACATCAAATATACTATTTAATGTTATATTTCAAATTACAAATATACAAAAATATAACAAATTGCTCCAAACAGTTTGGAAAAACAAATCTTTTTGCATTTTGAATGTGTCTAGTCGAAATGGTATAATGATTTATTGTGTGGTGGGACATTGTGAACAAATTACATATTAGAGTATTAAGGTGTGTGTTTGTGTTTGTGTGTGTGTGTACACACAAGAGCAGGGCTGGACTGGGACAAAAAAAATCGGCCCTGGCATTTTGGCCCAGACTGGCCCACTATATGATCATAAACACCACCCATCTTTGCACGCCCTTAAATATATGCATACCATCTCCTATTCCTTGAAACCACTAATGCCATGTAATGAGTGAGTATAGGAACGAGTGAGAGTTAACAGATGAAATAAGTAAAAATTTGACATTTATTAATACAGTTGATCTATACGCCACAGTGATGAATCCTAAAACAAGCTATAAGCTGCATTGGCATAGCAATACCCGTGTTTCTCACAGGATTTTTGGTAAAATTGTGGTGGGTGGACCTCTGTCCTTCTAGGGGGGGTTGGGGGCATGCCGAAACATGCCGAAAAAAAATAAAGGAAACTTTCATAATTAGATTTGTACCTATTTCTATACTTGAAAGAGATAAGCACATGATCTTTTATTTTGACGCAAACTGCATCAAGCTTTTATTTTGGCGGAAAACATGGTTTACAAACGCCTCTCATTAAATTTCTAGTGAATTGCAGTAATCGTCAACTATGCAGATGTGGAAATAATCTGTAACTGGGTTATGGGTTCCTACACTCATGACATAGCCTAAGTGTTTTGAAAGTAGTTCTGCTTACCGCGGACTCTACACTTTCTCATCTCTCTCCTGATCCAGATCCTCCTCACTATCATCATCATCATCACAGGAGCTGATGAAGGGCAGAAAACATACTGTATATTTTGACACAGTTTACAGCGTCTGCTTTAAGGGCCTGTTTCTATTGTTTCGCGATATTTCTCTGCACATTCCTTGCGTTTCTTCTGCATCTCGCTGACTATTTTGACAGATACACACTGACACTGCTGCACGCTCGCTCACTCGTTTAAAGTTGTGATTGGGCCAGTCCAGTGTCAATCAAGGAAAGAACCAATGGGCCGCTGATCTACGTGTTTCATGGGCTGGTCTGTCAGAAAAAAAAAAACTAACGCTGACTTTTTTTG
This sequence comes from Rutilus rutilus, assembly GCA_021464565.1. Classification (NCBI taxonomy): domain Eukaryota; kingdom Metazoa; phylum Chordata; class Actinopteri; order Cypriniformes; family Leuciscidae; genus Rutilus; species Rutilus rutilus. The sequence continues at coordinate 1,091,082 of JAJAQA010000018.1, forward strand.
ACCAATGCATTACACCAGCACAAACCCAGCGCGTTCGCGCGATGTTGTTGGTTACCTAGTAACGAACGTATGGTGCGTGTGCGTGCGCCTCGTACACAACGTTATAAAGCTTGCAGGACAACTTGGTTGGCATTGCCTTTTCAGCGTGAGAAATACATGGTGTGGCGTGTGAGCGTGTGAACTGGTTGAATTGCGTGTGTCTCACGGCCAATGCGTGAGACTTGAGAACCCTGCTCTCAGGTTGAGGGTGTCTTTGCAAATAATCATGAACAGATCGTGCAGTGTCGTAAATCACCGCAAAACAGAATTATCATTTGCGCATGTGCGTTTTCTACTGCGTCTACTACGCATGCGTGAAACGGATCGTGCAGGTGGAACGGATCGTGTACCGACAGGCATTATACCCCTTTAAAGGAGTCATAACCTAGTATTACATTGGATAACTTCTGCTGTATTATAGTCTTTTAGGCCCTTCTAAAAAAGAAAAGTGGAAAAAAAATAAACACAGACCTACTTTTACCCTTATTTCTGAAGGCATTATTGTCTCGCGAGATCAATGCGATGTTTTGGCTGTCGTGGACGCTCTATAGGCTATGGCTCTGCACGCCAGTTGAAAGGGTTGTTGGGACAGCGTCATTAAAAATGAATTTCATCCACTGGTCCCTGATAGTTTCGTCCGATTTTGGGAGATAAAACACATTTACATGTTTTTTATGGCAATCAACCACAGAGCAAGTCCGGTGTGCACTCGGTTTCTCCATCTTTCTCGACTGAACTGACTATGAGGGGGAGAGGGGAAGGGGGGGCTTCCTGCTGCGGTGTCCATATATGGTATATCCTACTACCTCATGACGTCAAGAGGGAGCTGAAATCAAAATCTCGTATTTGAGTGCGCGTGCACGCGCGCTGGTTTATTTACCCTGAGGTAAACAAACGCTTCACTTTTAAATATCGGCTTCCCGGCCAGTGTATAATCGTTAGTCGATCATAACATACATTGATTCTCGTGGAAAAGTGAAAATTGCAGGTTATGACTCCTTTAAAGCATCTTACGTTGAATTTAATTTGATGACTTCACTATGTGTGTGTTTCTAGGGATCAAATCAGTGTTCTTGAGTTTGCACTGCTAGTGTCACGCTTTCAGTGACGATGATTGTTGGATGTAGCGACTCTTCATCACACAAGCACTGGCTGCTTGTATTGTGTGTTTTGTGTTAGTTGTGTGTTCATGTTAGTCGAGGTCCGTCAATCGATCTCAAGCGGGCCGATATGAATCTGACATATTCATAGATTCAAAAGTTACGAGTTTGAGATTCTGCTGGTGACAAAGTTAGAGGTTAAAAACTCTTAACGTCGATCTACTGATTCTGTGTTGCACGTCAGTAGTATTAACATATACCATGTGTCACTTTTGGGTTTATATTTGATTGATTTATGACCCCTTGTCACTCATGATTGACAGGGAATCCATGTGTCGAAAACAGGGTCTCTGATTTACGGTGTCAAGCTTGGTGAGATTTGCTTCCTGGGTAACTGGCTCCTTCCAGTCTGTTGGGGGGTAAACTGTTGCTGATTGTATTTTCCTTTGATTGTTGGGGGTGAAATTCACCCAAGCAAGTATTACGCAATGTTGACACCCTGAGTGTCAAAATCTTTGCTGGTTGATCAATAGGGTAGCCTATATGTTAATTGAGTCAGAAATATTTGAGTCAAGACATTCAGGAATACCATTACACCTACAAAACACTGACTATATTCATTAAAATAATATGTCTGGAGATGTTTTAAGAACAACTGTGTGTGTGTGTGTGTGTGTGTGTGTGTGTGTGTGTGTGTGTGTGTGTGTGTGTGTGTGTGTGTGTGTGTGTGTGTGTGTGAGCACCTCAGTAGTACCTGAACTATAGGTTTATGTTAATGCCTAAGACAAAGAATCAGACACGTTCATCAAGCCAAAGAGTCCTATACCCACACACCCCATACTATATTCTTCTCAATAAGAAAAGGTGTAGTTGTTGATGTTTTTTTCTAGAACATCTGTATCTGTTTCCTGATGCCAATAGGATCAGTGTTAAAAAATACAAAGAATCAAAACATTTATCTAACTCACAGTGAAGGTGTTTACAAGTGGAACTGGCGGGGGAAGAGTGCATCCTAAATGGGTTTGTTAATGGTTTTACGACAGTTGCTTAGGCTAGATGTTTAAAGAATGACACTTCATCAAAAGCTTTCTGGTGATTCTCTGGGCTCGCACACAAAAACATCTTTTTAGTGTATATAAATTTGTTTGGTACTTTTGTTATTTTAGTATTTTTTACAGAAAATGTTTTAGTTTTTAACCCAGCCCATAGTGTGTGTGTGTGTGTGTGTGTGTGTGTGTGTGTGTGTGTGTGTGTGTGTGTGTGTGTGTGTGTGTGTGTGTGTGTTGCAAAACAACAAATTACATATTTTTACCTCAATTCTGGGTAAAATAAAATGCATAGGGATTTTAAACATTCAAACATTTATATATATATATATTTTTTTTTTTTGCCACAAAAAGCAATGAAAGTTGCCCCTTTTCTTTAAATAAAACTTTTACTTTATTTTATTTTTTTAAACAGACTGATGACCAGCATCTTTTATTAGAACTGTAGCCAAACAGTTTCCTCACATGAGTAAAACGCAATTTTCACTTAGAAAACTTTTTAAATGTACGACTGAACCTTTTCTCTTATGACAAACCTACATTTCAAATTATAGCTGAGGTGTGTAACAACCACAAGGGATACATGTTGATTCCATGTTTCAGTGCAAACATGCAATATTCAAGAAATCTAATCTTTCAGAACACAATACTTTGTGTTGAGTGATCCAGACAAAGCTTCGTGATAGAAAATATCATGGAAGTCACTAGCACTTCACAACATCAAGCACAAAATTAAAGAGAAGAGCTTAAAAAAAAAGATTAGGTAATATCAAGGTTCTATGGTTCTATTAAAGCGACACAATATATAGTTATATATATTTATGTGTGTGTGTGTGTGTCTGTGTAAATAGTTGTGCTAAACTCTTTGTGTGTATTTTTACACGCCATCATATTTTGTCAGGGCAAAGTTTCACACTCGTGACTAACTTACAAACATAATCTTTATACAGGGTTACTATATGTGTGTCCGAAATACCTGTAAAATTCAAAAGACCAAATCAGTAAGAAAAGAGGGCTCAGCATACATTAAAAAGTAAAATTTATAATAAATACACAAAATCCATTCGTGAGCAATTGTGAAAGTTTGTGCATTTTGTTTTGTAAGTGATGTTTTTATCACTCCACTAGTGTTAGTCACTTTATTCAGATAGCACTATTTTGTTTGTTGGACTCTTCTTTGAGAACTGTCAACATTCAGTGTTTATAGGAATAAATGCAAATTAAGAATTTAAGTGAAAGTCTTTCTGTTTGAGAGTGTTTGACTAAATTGATATTTCTTTTAGTGCAACTTTACAGCTACAGTATCTATGATTTCGGATTACACAAAGCATCAACACGAAAAGTAAGTTATGCTGTTTTACACTTAATCTGTACAACTGAATCACATCTGACTATTACACTGAGAACTGCACTTTCATTTAAGATTGAGGCTGGCAAACCCCTGCAGATAAAATAAAAAAAATGACATGTGTAGAAATTCACCATGTAAATTCAAGACCCCAAATCACTAAGAAAATAAGTTACGCCATACAAAACATCATTTATGATGCATACAGAATGTAGAAAACTCAAATGATGAACAATTTGTTAGTTTGTTACACGTTTGTAAATATGGTTTTGCAAATGACTCTTTATTACTCCACTAGATTTAGTCATCTTGTTGAGATGACACTGTTCACATTTCTTTGTTTGTTGGTCTGTGTTTTGTTTTAGGCGAAGACAAACCGATGTAAGTTCATGCTATTCCACACATGGGAAAACGTGTGTGATAAACGCAGACCTTTCATTTAAGAGGCTTTTTAAATACATGACTGAACTTTCTCTTTTTGACAAACCAGTATTCCATATTACATTATTTTATACTTAATATTATATTAAGTTGTTTAACGTCCGCAGAATAGTTTGTTCCAACAACCCGCTTAACATTAAAGATTATAGTTTTTCAATTGTTATCAACCTTCTTCTTTGACTCAAATAAAGTTACTACATGTGCTAAAAATCTTTGTAATTTTTATTTTTTTGCTCTTCTGACAGATTTGTTAGAGGAACTATGCCACACTGTTGTAATGCAAACACATTAAGAACTATAAAGTTACACGTCCTTGTAAAGACTATAGATAACATTCAAACATAATCGTTATACAGGAATTATGTTTGCACAAAAATAAATGCAAGGTCAATTTGTGTAAGGCATATAGGAAAAGAGACAATTAGCCATAAAGAATACAGAATTCCTCTCTCCTGGTCTATTGTGAAAGTTTATGTCGATACAGTATGTAAAATTATATTTTTCCACTAAACGATGTCACGCTTTACATTTAGTTTCTCTGTTTTTGTACAGTCTTTTGTACTACTCTCTGAGCGTGGTCAAATATGTTCATAGGAATAATGAAAACATGAACAAATGCAGCATTTTGAGAATTTAATGTCAGTCCTTCTACATGACACTGGTTGAGACTAAACAAATGACATTTCTTTTAGGACATCTTTCTGGTCTGTCTACTCTGTGGGATCGCAAGACACAACGATCCCAACATGAAAAGTGAGTTATGCCCTTTTTCTGTTACCCATTCAACCATTACACTTCAAACTTTTAGAACTATAAAACTCTGCATTTCACAGCACAGTTATAGATACACAGTTTCTTTTGTCTATGTCTCTAAACAACTGTTAAGTAAATTAATTACAGTTGATAAGTAGCAATTTTAAGTGAAAGGTGAGATGATTCATGCCTTTTTTTATTTTATTATTCTGTACACACCAATACTTTGACACCAGTGTTTTAGGCATCTGTCTTTTAGGTTTGATCCAGAAAACAGAACTTGTGTTTTATGTCTCAACATTTTGTTCTCCTTTTTAATGAAAACATGCAGTTTTAGTTCTCAACAGCAGAACACCAAAATGTTTTAGCATATTGTAAATTTCAATAGTTAGCTAGCAAATGCATGTGAACTGTTTATTACTGTGATAATTTATTATGTGAAACAAGCTCAGTCACATCAGAGTTGAATTGGAACAGTTATTGTCCTGCATGTTTAACAGTGTTAGTGTTCTCACAAGTCACAATGTTTTCATTGTAGTGTGTTTCATTGTTGCAAAGTTCCATTGTTTCAAAGTTTCATTGTAGCATGTAACAGTTTGGAGACATTTGGGGGGATTTTATTTTATTGTATTTTCATGCTACTTTGATTTTATTTACCATGTGGTTGCACAGTTGTGTGTGTGTGTGTGTGTGTGTGTGTGTGTGTGTGTGTGTGTGTGTGTGTGTGTGTGTGTGTGTGTGTGTGTGTGTGTGTGTGTGTGTGTGTGTGTGTGTGTGTGTGTGTGTGTGTGTGTGTGTGTGTGTGTGTGTGTGTGTGTGTGTGTGTGTGTGTACCTTACACTTTGCAAAGCAACTTTGAAAAACAACTGTTTCCTTTAATCTGCTGTAATTTTAGTGAGCTCTAGGTGTTCTCGGCTTCTCCTTGTTCAAATAAGACAATGCTCCCATGAATTTTGGGGTGGTATGTGGATATAGAATGCAGCACAAGGAACTCTTATATATTTAATTTAATAAAACATCCATGTAATGTTTTTAAAATCACAGTAAAACAAAGGTATGAAGACATCTGTCTATCAGAGACCTTCACAAACTATGGTGTAAAACAAAATTCAGTGCATCAGTGTACACCGATTTACCAGCATATTACTTGTGCTATTACAACTACTATTGTTTGAAGGAAAAAAAAAAAAACAGGTTAATCTCCCTAAGTGTGGTGTTTTATGACTACTGAAGGTGTCACATCCTTAGAGCATTACATCCTTGGATGTTTGACACCTAGAGCCCAGCCTCCTGAATTTGGTATTTAAATAAGATTTAGGATAGTAATTAAATAAATAAAACAAACATTCTACAACTCTAGTGTTACAATGGCTACTCCAAAAAACTCATGAAACATCTAGAGAGATGTGTGTAACGCCGACAAGAACAGCAACAGCTGAACAGGACTGACCAGTTAACAAGCTTAAACAGTTGAAGACCTTCACTGTCTATGCCAGAAAATGAGTTTGACAGAGTTTCTCCATGAAGATGAAGATTTTGTGAAACAGGACTTTCTGATGTCTGATGATCGTGTAGGAAGATTTGTGTTTGAAAAGGTGTCACACACACACAGTCAAACTCTACGCTATGGAACCTTACAAAGATTATACATCGAATGTCCTTATCTGCTTTCGACTGCCATAGACTTGCCATTTTTCTACACCCCAAAAAATGGAGATTTTATTGGTATTGGTGGGGGTGGGGGGAATTGGTCCTTTTTTCAACTGGGATGGCACAACACCCGATGTGTGGTACGTGTCAAAGCAGCGATGAGTCTCACTCTGGAATAGGACAGTAACGTTCATGCTCATCAGAATGCTGCAAAATGAGTCTATATTTTCAGTGGAGCGACATACACACCATTTTCTCAACAATAGACAAAGCTGTTAAAGTTGAGTTGAATTTATTTTGAGCATTGCTAAAAGATCAATTAGTATTTAATTATGGTGATGGGTGTGAATATGTATTGAATAGGGCTGTGTTACAGCAAACCTGAAGATTTGTTCATTGTACTCTATTTGTACAATGATATTGTATTGTATTGAGTTGCATCTGTTTCTGTTACTTGTCCCCATCTCTGTGTTCCTTGCAATATGCTGAAGTGTTTTTGTTTAATAAAACTGTGATTGCATCCAATTTCCCTTGCTTCTAAGCATCTCTATGATACGGACATGATAATGTTTTATTCAGATTGTGGTATACTGTTTAAAAGTGTTTGTATATTTTTGAAAAACATTTAAAGTATTATCGATCTGTGCTGTTATATACAACATTGAGTTTTATTTTTACTCAAGACAAATTAATATGACAATGTCACCTAAAAGTCTTTAACTGAACCATCATAACATAACTTCATCTTAACATCATCATAGAAGTTGACAAAGTCTGCACAGAATGAAATTCCAACCTACTATCTCAATGCATGTTATGGATCTTTTTGTGGACAATTCACTAGAGCATATGTTTTTTTTTTTTTTTTTTTTTTTTTCACCTCCTAAAGAATCAGGGTCGCAAGTTGTGTAATAGTTACTTTTTTATATGAGCTCAGACATGGTCACAAAAGAATAACAAGTTAAGTGACTCAACCTTTTATTTCATGCACATACAATATTGAATATATATCCATACATTGAAGTAGTAAAGAAAATGATAAAAATGACATTACATACAAACAATAAAATAATAATACTAGTGCCACGCATAGATCTGTATGTTTAAAGATTATTTTAGAAACAAGATGGTTGGCTTGATGCACGACATTATCGATGGTGCATGTGATTAGAATAACGGTTGTGCGGAGGAAACCAAACGTGTAACAAATCTCAAAAATGAAATGGATGCGGTCAGAAGCCTGACAAATTCATGGCCTGATGTGACAAGCATGTGTTTTTACAGCAAACAACCTGTGTAATCCTCAGAAATGTTCTGGATGTGATGCGTGGATGTAGTGACGAGATAGATGTTGTTTATGTGTATGTTTGTAACAGATCTATGCGTGGCACTAGTATTATTATTTTATTGTTTGTATGTAATGTCATTTTTATCATTTTCTTTACTACTTCAATGTATGGATATATATTCAATATTGTATGTGCATGAAATAAAAGGTTGAGTCACTTAACTTGTTATTCTTTTGTGACCATGTCTGAGCTCATATAAAAAAGTAACTATTACACAACTTGCGACCCTGATTCTTTAGGAGGTAAAAAAAAAAAAAAAAAAAAAAAAAACATATGCTCTAGTGAATTGTCCACAAAAAGATCCATAACATGCATTGAGATAGTAGGTTGGAATTTCATTCTGTGCAGACTTTGTCAACTTCTATGATGATGTTAAGATGAAGTTATGTTATGATGGTTCAGTTAAAGACTTTTAGGTGACATTGTCATATTAATTTGTCTTGAGTAAAAATAAAACTCAATGTTGTATATAACAGCACAGATCGATAATACTTTAAATGTTTTTCAAAAATATACAAACACTTTTAAACAGTATTCCACAATCTGAATAAAACATTATCATGTCTGTATCATAGAGATGCTTAGAAGCAAGGGAAATTGGATGCAATCACAGTTTTATTAAACAAAAACACTTCAGCATATTGCAAGGAACACAGAGATGGGGACAAGTAACAGAAACAGATGCAACTCAATACAATACAATATCATTGTACAAATAGAGTACAATGAACAAATCTTCAGGTTTGCTGTAACACAGCCCTATTCAATACATATTCACACCCATCACCATAATTAAATACTAATTGATCTTTTAGCAATGCTCAAAATAAATTCAACTCAACTTTAACAGCTTTGTCTATTGTTGAGAAAATGGTGTGTATGTCGCTCCACTGAAAATATAGACTCATTTTGCAGCATTCTGATGAGCATGAACGTTACTGTCCTATTCCAGAGTGAGACTCATCGCTGCTTTGACACGTACCACACATCGGGTGTTGTGCCATCCCAGTTGAAAAAAGGACCAATTCCCCCCACCCCCACCAATACCAATAAAATCTCCATTTTTTGGGGTGTAGAAAAATGGCAAGTCTATGGCAGTCGAAAGCAGATAAGGACATTCGATGTATAATCTTTGTAAGGTTCCATAGCGTAGAGTTTGACTGTGTGTGTGTGACACCTTTTCAAACACAAATCTTCCTACACGATCATCAGACATCAGAAAGTCCTGTTTCACAAAATCTTCATCTTCATGGAGAAACTCTGTCAAACTCATTTTCTGGCATAGACAGTGAAGGTCTTCAACTGTTTAAGCTTGTTAACTGGTCAGTCCTGTTCAGCTGTTGCTGTTCTTGTCGGCGTTACACACATCTCTCTAGATGTTTCATGAGTTTTTTGGAGTAGCCATTGTAACACTAGAGTTGTAGAATGTTTGTTTTATTTATTTAATTACTATCCTAAATCTTATTTAAATACCAAATTCAGGAGGCTGGGCTCTAGGTGTCAAACATCCAAGGATGTAATGCTCTAAGGATGTGACACCTTCAGTAGTCATAAAACACCACACTTAGGGAGATTAACCTGTTTTTTTTTTTTTCCTTCAAACAATAGTAGTTGTAATAGCACAAGTAATATGCTGGTAAATCGGTGTACACTGATGCACTGAATTTTGTTTTACACCATAGTTTGTGAAGGTCTCTGATAGACAGATGTCTTCATACCTTTGTTTTACTGTGATTTTAAAAACATTACATGGATGTTTTATTAAATTAAATATATAAGAGTTCCTTGTGCTGCATTCTATATCCACATACCACCCCAAAATTCATGGGAGCATTGTCTTATTTGAACAAGGAGAAGCCGAGAACACCTAGAGCTCACTAAAATTACAGCAGATTAAAGGAAACAGTTGTTTTTCAAAGTTGCTTTGCAAAGTGTAGGGTACACACACACACACACACACACACACACACACACACACACACACACACACACACACACACACACACACACACACACACACACACACACACACACACACACACACACACACACACACACACACACACACACACACACACACACACACACACAACTGTGCAACCACATGGTAAATAAAATCAAAGTAGCATGAAAATACAATAAAATAAAATCCCCCCAAATGTCTCCAAACTGTTACATGCTACAATGAAACTTTGAAACAATGGAACTTTGCAACAATGAAACACACTACAATGAAAACATTGTGACTTGTGAGAACACTAACACTGTTAAACATGCAGGACAATAACTGTTCCAATTCAACTCTGATGTGACTGAGCTTGTTTCACATAATAAATTATCACAGTAATAAACAGTTCACATGCATTTGCTAGCTAACTATTGAAATTTACAATATGCTAAAACATTTTGGTGTTCTGCTGTTGAGAACTAAAACTGCATGTTTTCATTAAAAAGGAGAACAAAATGTTGAGACATAAAACACAAGTTCTGTTTTCTGGATCAAACCTAAAAGACAGATGCCTAAAACACTGGTGTCAAAGTATTGGTGTGTACAGAATAATAAAATAAAAAAAGGCATGAATCATCTCACCTTTCACTTAAAATTGCTACTTATCAACTGTAATTAATTTACTTAACAGTTGTTTAGAGACATAGACAAAAGAAACTGTGTATCTATAACTGTGCTGTGAAATGCAGAGTTTTATAGTTCTAAAAGTTTGAAGTGTAATGGTTGAATGGGTAACAGAAAAAGGGCATAACTCACTTTTCATGTTGGGATCGTTGTGTCTTGCGATCCCACAGAGTAGACAGACCAGAAAGATGTCCTAAAAGAAATGTCATTTGTTTAGTCTCAACCAGTGTCATGTAGAAGGACTGACATTAAATTCTCAAAATGCTGCATTTGTTCATGTTTTCATTATTCCTATGAACATATTTGACCACGCTCAGAGAGTAGTACAAAAGACTGTACAAAAACAGAGAAACTAAATGTAAAGCGTGACATCGTTTAGTGGAAAAATATAATTTTACATACTGTATCGACATAAACTTTCACAATAGACCAGGAGAGAGGAATTCTGTATTCTTTATGGCTAATTGTCTCTTTTCCTATATGCCTTACACAAATTGACCTTGCATTTATTTTTGTGCAAACATAATTCCTGTATAACGATTATGTTTGAATGTTATCTATAGTCTTTACAAGGACGTGTAACTTTATAGTTCTTAATGTGTTTGCATTACAACAGTGTGGCATAGTTCCTCTAACAAATCTGTCAGAAGAGCAAAAAAATAAAAATTACAAAGATTTTTAGCACATGTAGTAACTTTATTTGAGTCAAAGAAGAAGGTTGATAACAATTGAAAAACTATAATCTTTAATGTTAAGCGGGTTGTTGGAACAAACTATTCTGCGGACGTTAAACAACTTAATATAATATTAAGTATAAAATAATGTAATATGGAATACTGGTTTGTCAAAAAGAGAAAGTTCAGTCATGTATTTAAAAAGCCTCTTAAATGAAAGGTCTGCGTTTATCACACACGTTTTCCCATGTGTGGAATAGCATGAACTTACATCGGTTTGTCTTCGCCTAAAACAAAACACAGACCAACAAACAAAGAAATGTGAACAGTGTCATCTCAACAAGATGACTAAATCTAGTGGAGTAATAAAGAGTCATTTGCAAAACC
>JAJAQA010000018.1:1107500-1145000 GCA_021464565.1 Rutilus rutilus
CACACACACACACACACACACACACACACACACACACACACACACACACACACACACACACACACACACACAACTACACTCTCAAGATGCCTTATTAAGTCATAAATCTCTTATTTAGTCATTAGTCTCATTTTAATAGTTACTTAAATCACAACAATCATGCAAACTTGCCAGAGCAGAGACTCTCTCTCTCTCTCTCTCTCTCTCTCTCTCTCTCTCTCTGTGTGTGTGTGTGTGTGTGTGTGTGTGTGTGTGTGTGTGTGTAAAGGGATAGTTCGCCCTGTAAAGATCATCATCGTGTCATCATTTGTAAACCTGCAGGACTTTATTTCTTCTGCTCTTTTCAATCCAGTGTAATGATGATTCATACGGTCAAAACAGGTCAAAACCACCATCAAAATATTCTATAGTCTATTAAACACATGCACTTTCTACAGTCAGCTGCACAGTAATACACAGGACAATACCAGTGTTAATGTTGCAAAATTAATCAGTTATGAGACACATTCAGCTGTAAAGAAGACAATAGTGTTATTATTCACTTTAACTTCATATTCTGTTCTCATCTGATAGTGTCAGTGCAGCTAAACAGATAATATTACTGAATATTAATGGTAACTATAAACTCAAAGTCTGTTGTTATGGATGTGAAACCAGAAGGAAGACGTTCAGTGAGTTGCTATTTGACTCTCACACTGTTAAAAAGATGTTTCTGAAGTTGTAAATTAAACGGTTTCCAATAAAATGCTGTTTTAATGTGTTACTTGATGTTTCTTTGTAATAATTAGCAAAATTTACAAGTGATTTTTCTGATTGAAATCGATTCTACACCCATATTTCCCCAGTGCATCTGGATTCACGTCGCCTGAAGCGTAATGTGTGTGTGAAGGAGAAGAGAGCCACAAAACTGAACAGAACAGTGTGTGAGACGTCTAGAGTCAGTAAAGGGTTAAAGGTATAAATAACTCCCTCCTACACAGTCTCTTTACTTTCTCAAACACACACACACACACACACACACACACACACACACACACACACACACACACACACACACACACACACACACACACACACACACACACACACACACACACACACACACACGCAGCTGTGACTCAGTTCTTTCTTTGTAAGATGGATGAGTCTGTGCTTCAGATGAACTGAACAAACAAAACCAGCCTAAAGCCTTCCTGTAACAACACCAATTCACTGACAATAGTGTGTGTGTGTGTGAGTGAGAGAGAGAGAGTGTGTGTATGAGTGAGTGTGTGTGTGTGTGTGTGTGTGTGTGTGTGTGTGTGTGTGTTTCTGTTGGATTATTCAAGAAATGTGATTCCTAATGAAATTGACTTACGTGGAATGTGGAATCAAATAAAGTGTATAAATGTGTGTGTGTGAGAGAGAGTGTGTTTAAATGTGTGTGTTAATGAGTGAGAGTGTGTGTTTATGTGTGAGTGTGTGTGTGAGAGAGAAATAGTGTGTGTAAGAGTGAGTGAGTGAGTGAGTGTGTGTGTTTGAGAGAGTATGTGTTTGAGAGAGTGTGTGTGTTAGTGTGTGTGAGAGAGAGAGTGTGTGTATGAGTGAGTGTGTGTGAGAGAGTGAGCAAGTGTGTGTGTATGTGTAAGTGTGTGTGTGTGTGTGTGTGTGTGTGTGTGTGTGTGTGTGTGTGTGTGTGAGTGAGTGTGTGTGTTTGAGAGAGTGTGTGTGTGTGTGTATTTGTATGTGTGTGTGTGAGAGAGCAAGTGTGCAAATTTGAATAATTTGATGAATGTATATTTAAGATAAATGCACACACACGCATGCACACATTATAAGAGTTATTTTAGTATAATTGAGATATATTATATATATTTTTTAATTAATTGGTATTATTTTTGTATTTTTAATTTTAATTTTAATTTCAGGGGACGTTTACACAACGTTTTCAACTAAAAACGGAAACTTGTTATGCGTGTTGGCCGTTCGTTGACACGACAGTGGCATTTTTGGGGCCTGAAAGTGCAAACTTTTGAAGACGTGATGAGGTGACGTTTACACGACAACAGTATGCTTAAAAGTTTGTCCTGTGTGTTTTCAGCGTACAGACGACACCTTTATCAAATTTTCAGATGCTTGTCTTGTCTATAACACAGCAGCTCATTTGCATTTAAAGGGACAGACACAAAACGGTGCATTTTTGCTCAGCTTTAACATGCTATATAAAAATATCTGTGGGGTATTTTGAGCTAAAACTTCACACACACACTCTGGGGACATCAGAGACTTATTTTACATCTTGTGAAAAGGGCATTATAGCACCCCTTTAAGCTTTGTCGGCTTTGTATTCTGGTTTGCGATCTGGTCTCCCGATTATCAGCGGATTTAACAATATTATAAACATTTCTTTCTTGGTTCACTTTTAATTAGGCCTATTATAGTCTTATTCTTTACTGTGGTAAAGTACAAAACCACAGGAGTGGAGTTTGATTGACAGGCGATCTGACCAATCATAATCTGCCATCCGCCGAATCCGCCATTTTTGTCCGCCAAAGCAGTCAGGAGAGTTAGTAGATTAACGTTGGAGGATTTGAACTTGAGAAACGGAGAGTACTGACGTCTTTCCGCGGTTAAAACAACATTCCTTCTGATGTTCATTCATGTTTATTTGATGCTATAAATGAACTAGAAGGAAGAGATGATCGGTTCACGAGCGGCTTTAACTGAGCGATCTGTCACGACACATTAAAGAGACACAAAACGCTATTTATTGTTTACATTTCTTTAAAAAATGACCAAATTTGAGACTTCTGTTTCATATCAAAAGTACCCTGGTGTGTGCTGTCAGTGTCCTCTCTGCTCCGCGATGTGTTGTTCACTGCGTGAGAACATGGTGTGTGTGAGAGAGAGGCGTGGCTTGTCGGGCATAGCAACAGTAACTAAAGGGGGCGGGTCTTTGCGAACGGTCAAATAAACACTACAATTTTATTTTTCAAAACAACCCCCCAACCCCCACCGGGAGTCACAAATGTCACATAACATTACATTTACCTCAGGAAAGCCATTTATTGACCATTTATACCACATCAGTGGGCTAGAAAAATTAGCTATAGAGAGGAGTATTTTGCTAAATATGTGCACTAGCCTATAGAGCTGGTAAGTCCCGCCCCTTCCACTAACCCCACTGGACCTCTAGGTGGAAAAATCGTCAATGCAAGTGAATGTGAGAAAATAATTATTTTCTGGTCCCGTTTGAATTGTGCCATGAATGTGAACATATGTTGTCTGTGAATTTTTTATATAATTTTTCGTGTGAAGAATGCTAGAATTTAGCGGGTAGAAGTTTGATACGGTTAGACTTTGTGTGAGAGCACTTTGTGGACTACAACTCTTCGCTGCTTTCGACAGGAATCTGACGAAAGAACAGCCCATTTGGTTTGAATGGTGACATTTGGGTACAAAACACACAGGCATCTCGATCTGTCTCCATAGATTATCGCAGCATTAGCACTGTGATTTGACAAGTGGAGAGGAAATGTGTTATGGGGTGACGTCACATAGGCGACAGGTAGTCTTTCTCGTTATGTCTTTTCCACAACTGCTAGCCGAAGAATCATACAATATACTGTCAAACTCGTAACATGAAAAATTACATAAAAAATTCACAGACAACATATGTTCACGTTCATGGCACAATTCAAACGGGACCAGAAAATAATTATTTTCTCACATTCACTTGCATTGACGATTTTTCAGCCTAGAGGTCCAGTGGGGTTTTACGGATGGGCGGGACTTACCAGCTCTATATTACATATCATTCAAATATTATATTTTATAATATAAAAACCGCATTATATTTAATTTGAGTTGTTATTTTTAACCTTTAGGCTACTAATAATACCAGCTAGGGCTCTATGTTAACAGCATTTGGTGAGGTATTTATTTTCTTGAGAAAAATGTATCTACTGTATATCTACTGTGCCTAATATTTATCCAAACGAATCAATATTTAATCAAGATCAAATCACAAAATTTAAAATTAAAAACGGTAGCCTACCAGTCATTACCATGTAAACACTGTAACATGTTGTCACTAAACGTAATAAAATTCTGTTTAGTAAGGCTACCAAATGTTTTGACAATCATAATACACTTATTGTGTTGCAAGATTCTCTCTAAACTAAACTCAAAAGTTGGCAGCCCTGATAGTTCCCCTCAGTTAAAGGATGGTTTTGTCTCTGTGATCCATACGCACAGTTATATTCACATCACACATGAACAAATACAGATCATCTCATGCAGTCTGTCTCTGCTCATATCATGTGTGTGTTTGTGTGTGTAAAAGTGTATTCTGGGACTCATTATGACTGGCAGGGGCTGTTGAAGCAGTTTAGTGTCGGTCTGTTGTGGTGTTGCTGTATTATTTCCCTCCCCTCAACACCTGCAGCTGAAACCCGTCACACACACACACACACACTCTCTCTCTCTCTCTGTGTGTCTCTGGAGAGAAGCTCTTGCGGTCGCTGGCGTTGTTCCCGATACACAGTGAAGCAGCTCGCGTGAGACTCTATGGCGCTCGAAATGTTCCGTTCGACGACGAGACTGACTAGCACGACAGATAACACACGTGTATACGTGCGTGTACGTCTCCATTTGTTTTATATGGAGACGTACACGCAAATATCACGTCACGTAGACACGTCAATAACGTGTAGCTGTTGATCTTTACAGACGCGGCGGCGGCGTCACGTTAGAATTTAACGTGTGGATTACGTCTGCACGTCTGCCCGTCTTAACGTCTGCCCGTCTGCACGTCTGAACGTCTGAACGTCTGCCCGTCTGCACGTCTTAACGTCTGTACGTCTGTACGTCTGCACGTCTTAACGTCTGCACGTCTGCACGTCTGCCCGCCTTATTTTCCTTATTTTCTCATAGGCTACATTTAGGCTACTGTTATAGACATTATAGATAATCTTATTTTGGCAGTTTACTAAGGGCTACATTGGATTTATTTATTTATATAATGATGAATGTCTGTTAAGTATGCATTTTGTATCCCAATGATAGATAAAAGTATATTGTCATGTATACGATGAGAGACAAATAAAATGGGCTAGTAAAATTCAGAAAAAGTGGTTCATATATTTGTTTGTTTAAGATTTGTTAAAGCCCTGCAGCAGCCGGTCTGCATGCCTCAAGTTCATTCATAGATGCTGCATTTAGTAGGCTATTAATTAACCATCTGAAACCACTTTAAAACGTATTGGATTTTAAACTAAAATTAATTATCATACTTCTGATTGCTGGTTACTGCTATACTTATTCTGAACAGGTCATTAATCATTCAATTTAAAATAGTTTAACATAAATATACTATTTAATAGAGCTACACTACAGTTTTTATAAAGCCTAGCACTCTATTAAATGTAACCTAGTCATACTGCAATTTTTTTTGCTACTATGTTAAGAGCATACAAATATATCACCCAACTCAGGCAAAACAATTGACAGCCCTGATAAATAAAGTAAAAGGCTTAATGCATCTTGTTTTCACCTGCAGGAAAAACAAACACTTAAAACAAAAATGACAGTAAATGACCACTAAAGTCAGTAGGTGGCAGCAGAGGGACACTTATCTGCTCATTAGCCATGTCCACTCCTTGATATAGCCTACTTGTAAGAAGTTTCAGTAAGTCTTGGGTCATTTATTCCTGTACATTAAGGGCTCAATGCATTAACAATTTCTGAAAGGAGCAATGTTCGCTATAGTATACATTTGCTTTTGTAAAATATTTCCAGTGCTTTAAATGTCTTACAGATTTGTATGGGTTCTGCATGCATCTTTGGAAGTTATTCCACAAGATAAATATTAAGTAAAATGTATGACTGAATGATTTTTTTTTAAATGGATTTTTATGTCAAAACGAAGAGTTTGTAATGTCATTTGTAGCATTTTTTAATAACAGAATAATAGACTTAAATAGTCAGAGTATGACTGCTTTATTCTATGGTATTGTCTGCATGCTGGTCCTATTCCTGTCTAGCACATGAAATACCCATACCTTTACTCTGCTCTTAAGCACACACAATAATCATAAATGCTACACTAAATCTTTAAATCCTGGGAAATAAAGTTTGTTACATAAATAAGAATTACAGTAAAAAGCATTCACTTAACAATTTTGCAGTTAATGAAGTACATGTTATACAATATGCTCAGTATTTTGTGTTCAGTATTTTCAGATTTAAACTATATGGTTTATATATATATATACGATTTATATTTATATTCTTTATATCACAATGACATACATATGTACACATCAGGGTTTCCGTTGTAATTCCGTTGAAATGTCCGACAAAATTAAATCTCTCCGGTCAAATTGTCCGATTAAAATTAATAATCCCGCCCCCTAACACAATCTGAATTTGAGCTATGTTATAAAGGAACAGGCTCTACCGTTTTAAAGTTATTAAACATTATTACATGGCTTGGTTGAACTCCAATGTGGAATGCGGTCTGTTATTTCTTGATATCAGACCGCTGAAGCACTAGCGGCACCAGGACTTTGTTTAGGTGGGCCTCCAGAAAACTGGATGGGCCAGTTAAAATAAGACAACAAATAAATAAGAACGGTTTCCCCTTCATCTCCGTTTCAGCGCTTTACTGGGCACTGAGGACAGCGACTCAGTAGCCAACCTGAATTTAATGCGTAATTAGCATAGGTGAAAAAAAAAAAAAAAAAAAAAAAAACTTAAACAGGATTTTTTTGTTACTTTTTTAATACAATTACAATTTTATTTAATTTATTGTTTAATAAAATTATAGGCCTATTATTTTTAGTTTATTAACAGCAACAACAGCTGTAAAGATGAAGTTGACGATCCATCTCCATAGTGAACGCGCCTATAGAGAGAAATGCATATGATTACATAATCAGAGCGTAGCCTATTTCTTTTAGTTTTAAATTGTTAAAAAGACATTTCAAGCTTTCTTAAGATATATTTCATGTCTGTGAGCCCTATGCTGAGTTTCGTTAAATTAGGATGAGATGCGCTCAAGTTCACGAGCAATGCAAGTGACCGCGCAGGCGCCTGCATGATTAGGCCTATCGTCTGCTTTATTTCCAGGCAATCGGTTGATAAAAAAAAATATTAAAATTAAGATACAATTTATACAAAACGAAATTCACTTCAGAAAAGTCTTTCTACAAAACCAAACTTAATTAAGTGGTCAAAATCATGTCTGACCCGCTCCATGTCTCTCGATATTGTGCTGTTCACTTTTCATAATCAACATAAATAAAAAAATAACATTAAAATATTTTAACAAATATTAAACTAAATGAGCTTAATGGCTACAACACTTATAGTATACCTAGACTCTCTATTTGTACAAATTGCTGCACATTCATTTTATTCTGAATTTTGCAGATAAGTTGAAAGGCATTTGTTTGTGCATGCATATAGCAAAACATATCTGCAACATTGATCAAGTTTCGCTGATAATTATGCGTGCATTTATTAATTATTATCTTAATGAATAATGAAACAAGGACGAAGCATATAAACTGCGTTGTTTGTTTAGAATGGAATGGATCGCAAATAGATCCGAATGAAGAAACGAACCATAGTAGAAAATGATTTTTTTTTCGTCTACTTGAAAGTTAGGCTAATAAACATGTTGCATTCGGCCTGATTATGTAATTTTTTAAGTTACATAGCCTGCCTCCAGTTTTCCTCAACTTTACTAATTAAGTATCTTTGACCAGCATATATCATCAAAATGTCCGGAAAACGAAACCTCTGCCGGTCACTTGTTTTCTAGCGGAAACTCTGGTACACACACACACACACACACACACACACACACACACACACACACACACACACTGTATATATATGTGTGTGTGTTTGTGTGTTACATTCTCTATAAAGTATATTTACTGTATTAGCCTACTGTATGTAAAATGCAAGTGGAGTACGTATTACAGTATTACAGTAGCCTACTGAAAATAATGTCTGATTACACACCTGTTCTGTGTACAAACGTTTGAATGATTGAAGACACTGTTGTTCTCTCAACATTCGGCTTTACCTTTTGACCCTCAGTCATTGTAAGGTCATGATTGATAACATTGTCTGCAATGGTGTCCTTATTTCATTAGAAACATGTCCACAATCTTGACCTCTTCCACTGTTTTGCCTCCGTACCCTTCTTCCACCACACATCATTACTCCTCTTCTTCCAGACTGTTGACCCTGTTTGTTTCTGTGTTGTTCTTCCATTATCTAAATGTGTGACACTGAGTTGTGCTCTGTCTATATATGCTTGTCAAATGAAGCTTCATGCACCTCTGAGCTATTTCAGAGACCTGGTTGATTTAATGCTTTACATTCCCCTTCATTAGTGAAATGCAAAATTTATAGCCAAGACACTGTCATTAAAATGTTAAAATGTAGCATGTCATGGGAACCAACAACAGCACATACATTAGGCTATACCCATATTTCTATTTATAACGCAGCCACTTTAAATTCACATAATGTTTCACATCTGAGTAACAGAAATATAATGAAATATATATATATATATATATATATATATATATATATATATTTCATTATATTTCTGTTACTCAGATGTGAAACATTATGTGAATTTAAAGTGGCTGCGTTATAAATAGAAATATGGGTATAGCCTAATGTATGTGCTGTTGTTGGTTCCCATATATATATATATAATGAATTGCCAACATGCCAAGAATATAAAAAAATACCAAGTAAAACACAAATTTGTAAATATTTGTTTGAATGTTTCTGTAATGAGCAGTTTTTAGAAAACCAGAATGCCTGTAAATAAACAATATATTAATGACTGGCATTTCACACAAAAGTCAATGAAAATACAGTTCCAAACAGCGCCACAGCAGAACAATTGTCTAAAAGGAGTAGTTGTGTGGGTGTTAAAATATATATTTGTATTTTTGAAAGAATAGGTTGAACATCAACCAGTAATCTCAATAGAACAGGGCCTTGGTGCCATCTACCGGCAATTTTATTTTGATATTTAGTAGTTTAATATTTATTTAGCCTCCGTTCATTTCGGCATTTACAACTCGGTTTAAATGAGCTTGCTAGAAGTTCATAGAACGATTTTTTTATAACATAGAATTTAAGAATATAATTAAGTAATGCATCCACTCTACTATAGAGCTTTATTATTATTATTATTGTAGCCTATAGCCTATTTCATATTCCCACATGCTCGTGCATAATTGATATTGCAAAATAGGCCTACATTCAAAGCTTTTTACTGTTGAGATTCGTTTTTTTATGTATCCAAACCTAAATAGTATTTTCTTAATATTCTTCGAGGATGTTAAAAGCTAGGCCTATGTTAAATAGCTATTAATGTGATTTTCTCTGCTGAAAATTACTTCATCTAATTTAATAATAGCTTTAATAGCTAAATGATCAAGTCTTCTAGCCCACACTGTTCGAACAGTGTCTCAAATAAGACAAGTCTATTCAATTCAAATTTAGCTGTAGCCTAGCGCTTTTCACAATATTGTTTCAAAACAGCTTTACAGAAAATGCATTTCAGAAATGTACATAGAAAAATACAGCTAGTAAGTTAGTCATTTATTAATCCGTCATACAAGTAGCTGCATAAAAGTACGTGCGCTATTTTTAAATTAGCCAAGGCACATTTTGCTTCAGACGTGCAGACGTTAAGACGTGCAGACGGGCAGACGGGCAGACGTGCAGACGGGCAGACGTGCAGACGTGTAGACGTTCTCCACACGCACGTTAACACGTCTTTAAGCTTGGTTAGGAAAGAAATGACACAAAGCGAGCGCCATAGACTCAACTCCCTCGGGCCGATGCTGCTAGTGTTTACATGCGTGTGTGTGTGTGTGTGTGAATTAAACGTTCAATCAGCCACCCTTGAAAACACAGTGGATTAAAACTTATTCAAGCTTGAACCTGAATCTTAACCCAGCAAACACAAATATATAGGCTAATAAGAATGTTTTGCTAACGTGTGTTTGTGTATCTGCTGTCACAACATCATTTCCTTTTTGAGGATTAATAAACTAGAATCATGTCGTATCATATGTACTTTTGTACTAACATTAAGTTGTTTTCCACCCGTGTTTGACCGATCCATTGTTGGATTTGACAAGAAACGCCCCGTTTGGACATGAAGACGAGCTACAAAACCCACCGTACTGTTTTTGTTGCGACCTCTTCCCATCAAACCTTCACGTTCCTCTGTTCTATTTCGTGTTTTCCGCTGGTTCTGCACCTGCTCACGCGACCCGACGCTCAGCTGCAGTTCAGATGTGATTTCCAGCCGTCTGTGTTTTTGACTTTCTTCATTTTGGTGTCATTTCTCTGATTAAACGCAGTGCGTTCTGATGCCAAGACACATCTGGACCAACTCCTGCACATCTGCAGCGAATATATGACTCTAATAGAGGCACACACACACACACACACACACACGCACGCACGCACAAACGCACGCACACACACACACGCTCTCACATACACTCTGACAAACACACACAGACACATACACACACTCACTCACTCACTCACACACACACACACACACACACACACACACACACACACACACACACACACACACACACACACACACACACACACACACACACACACACACACTCACTCACTCACTCACTCACTTGCACGCACACACACACACACACACACACACACACACACACACACACACACACACACACACACACTCTCTCTCTCTCTCTCACACACACACACGCACACTCACTTGCACGCACGCACACACACACACACACACACACACACACACACACACACACACACACACACACTCACTCTCTCTCACACACACTGTAAAACTGTACTTCTGAACAATAGTGTGTGACCCACAGTCAATTTTTCTAATTGATTTTCTTCTTCTGCTTTTAGACACTCTGAAGCCTCAGCCCGAATCACTTCCACCCATAGGTGGCGCTACAAATTCCAACCACATCTCTCTCTATGCTCTAGTGCGAATATATCCCAAAATATCTCCATTATTTCGGGTCGTTTCTCTCAGGAATATGACTCTGTTATTCACGCATTTCCATTGTTCTAGATCTTGTCAGTTGATCTGCTTTACGCCGTCATAAATCACACGCTCGCTGTGGAACCAATGTGTTCACCGTCCTCATCCATGAATCACCGCGGCTCGTTTTCCACTGCATGTCCTGATGGAAACAGAGAAAGAGTGTGTTTCTCATTAGTCCAGTGCCAAAGTGCAATCACACACACACACACACACACACACACACACACACACACACACACACACACACGGTCGGCCAGCAGGGCCGGGCTGATTGAGTTACAGAAGTTTTTCTCGGTACGAGAGTGAAGCTCAGGGGAGCCGCGTAAAACAGCGTGAGCTGTGAGGATGACACACACACACACACACACACACACACACACACACACACACACACACACACACACACACACACACACACACACACACACACACACACACACTCATTCTGAAAGCGCTGTGAGGATGTTTGCCAGATCTGATCACTATAGTGCTCGTTTCTTGGCTTCACTGCTGTCTTTCTCTGCTTCAGCATTTATTTGATAGACACACACACACACACACACACACACACACACACACACACACACACACACACACACACACACACACACTGACAGCGTCTGGAAGTCATCACTACAGCAGCTGTGTGCTTCGCTCAGGCTCTTCTCCAAAACACAGTCAGACGCCTACATAGACTGCACTTAAAGGTGCACTTCTGATGCAAATACATAAACACACTACCAATCAAAAGTTCAGAATAATTAAAGGGTTAGTTCACCCAAAAATGAAAATTCTGTCAGTAAATACTCACCCTCATGTTGTTCCAAGCCATGTAAGTCTTTCGTTCATCTTCGGATCACAAATTAAGATATTTTTGATGTACAAGATGACGTCCCGACATTGCCGGAAGCGCAAAACGGTCTGTTTATAAGCAGAGGAAGACATACAGTATGTAAGCTATTGAATTCGACACTTATTGTGATTTAGGTCTCTGATGTCGGGACGTCATCTTGTACAGTAGATGGCGGTAATACTCCCAAGGAGTGAGCAGCCAGTAACAAGTAAGTTAGTAGTAGTAGAAGAACGCCGTAATCTCAGTCCTGGCGCTCCCGTGAACTCTTGTCAGAGGCCCACATTGAAGAACACTAATAGTTGGATAAAGTCGTTATTTTTGTTGTTTTTCCACACAAAAAGTAGTGTCGTCGCATGATAAACTTAATGTATAGCCACTGTAGTCACTTGGACTATTTTAACGATGTTTTTAATAACTATTCTGGGCCGGCGAGTTTGGGTCCCTCTGAAAGCCTATGGAGGAGTGAGACAGCTCTCAGATTTCATCAAAAATATCTTAATTTGTGATCCGAAGATGAACGAAAGATTTACATGGTTGGAACAACATGAGGGAGAGTAATTACTGACAGAAGTTTCATTTTTGGGTGAACTAACCCTTTAAGTAAGGGTGTAACGAGACCCTCATAATATTTTTTTGCTATAACACAAACCTTCTAATGTAATGAGTTCTGCAGTTGATAACTGAGAATATTTGCCACACTATAATAATTTAATAATCAGCTCATGGACTCCCTGGGAATCGAACCCATGTCTTTAGTGTTGCAAGCATCCCGCTTTACTGACTGTCCACTCCTGATGGATTCTCCTGACGGATTGAATAAGAGGCAGGATCAGTAGGAGTGTAACGATCCCCTCATGACACGATTCGACACGTATCACGATACTGAACTCATGATACCATATTATTGCAAGACATATGATTAAAGGTTAACAAAAATGTTACTGTTGATTAAAATGCTAAATTTGATATTACACTGTGTGTGTAAATGAATATTCTTGGACTTGGTTCTGAAACCCAAAGCACAGGACAATAGAGACACCAGAATAACAATATTCATGATTCTGAAGCTGGAAATACAGAATTATTTTACACGAATATGCTTGAACTCTTTCACTGACTAGATATATTTATAATAATATAGGCCACTTTTTACTGGTAACATCAGACATTTGGCATTATCATTCCCCCATTGCATTATTATACATTATATTCAACATTATATTAATGTAGTACTGACACTAAAACTCCGAAAACTTGAATTTTTCTCACACAGTAATTTTTATTTTGGGACACAATATTGTCACTATCCACGATACATATTGTTGCATTTTTGTATTGCGATATATTGTTACAGCCCTATAATTAAGATTTGTTAATGTTTTTGAAAGAGTCTGTTCTGCTCATCAAAGCTGCATTTATTTGATAAAAAATAAATACATAAAAAAACAGTAAAACAGTGAAATATTATTGTAATGTAAATCATCTGTTCTCTATGTGAATATACAGTAAAGTGTAATTTATTCCTGTGATCAAAGCTGAATTTTCAGCATCATTACTCCAGTCTTCAGTGTCACATGATTAACAAATACTGATTTATTGTCTTTTTCCTTCTTTTATCTCTCTTGTTAAAAAACATCAATAAAGAGAGTTAAACTAAAAGTATCATATAGCAGTAGTCCATATGTTTTATGCATTATATATCATGTTTTCTAAAGTCGTGGGATGCTTGTGTGAGGAACAGACACACACTTAAGTCATTCTTCTTCTCATCACGTTGCTTTAAAATCGCGTATGTTCAGATTCGTCTTTGTATATATTGCTGTGTTCAACATGTAATGTTACTAAGTTAAAATTTATAGAATATTTTATATTTCATACGGACTTTCCTGGAGGAAAGAGTGAATAATGACAGTATTTCCTCCTTTGTTTCTGCGCTCTGACTCTCGTGTGTGTTTCCTTCAGGTCGTCGGATTGGCAGAACAGAGAAGGAAAGTCTTGAATGAAGAGAAACAGAGGAGGAGGAAAGCAAAACCTCGTCGTACCCGTGAAATTAAACGCTTATTAATTGGTAATCTGAACATGCAGCTTTGGCTCAAACTCACATTACGGTTTAATCCACATTCATATATTACACAGAGCCGATCGCTCAACACCTCACACACACACACACACACACACACACACACATCTAGAGTTACAGACACACACACACACACACACACACACACACACACACACACACACACACACACACACACACACACACACACACACACACACACACACACACACACACACACACACACACACACACACACACACACACACACACATCTAGAGTTACAGACACACAAGTGCACGAGAGCTGCTCACACACACACACACGCGCGCTGCACGCACACATACTCATACTCATGCACGCACACACACGCGCACGCACAGACACAAAAACACGCACTCATACATACTCAGACACACACACACACACACACGCGCGCGCACGCACAGACACAAAAACACACACTCATACTCAGACACACTCACACACGCGCACGCACAGACACAAAAACACGCACTCATATTTTTACTCAGACACACACACGCGCGCACACACACACACACACACACACACACACACACAAAAACAGGCACTCATACTCATACTCAGACACACACACATGCTCGCACAGACACACTCATATTTGCACTCATATTCATACTCACACACACACACACACACACCCGCACACACTCACTCACACTAACACACACTAGCACTCAAACACGCACGCGCGCACACACATGCATGCACTCAGAATCGCACTCATATTCATACTCTCTCACACACACACACACACACACACACACACACACACACACTTACACTAACACACACTAGCACTCAAACATGCACGCACACACGCACGCACGCACGCACACACACACACGCATGCACAGACACACACACATGCACTCATATTTATACTCATACTCACACACACACACACTCACACTAACACACAATACACACGCATGCACACAAACACACACATGCACACACACGCACTCATATTTATACTGATACTCTCTCACATACACACACAGACACACACACACACTCACTCACTCACTCACACTAACACACACTAGCACTCACACACGCATGCACACAAACACGCTCACACACACACACACACACACACACACACACACACATTCATTTTCTTTGTTTGTCAGCTTAGTTTTAGTGAGTGATTGTTCTGAATTTAACTATGATGCAAAATGACAATTTATGTTTTGTGATGCAAATCTTGCGATGGGTTTAGAACGGATGATGTTTTCCCAGTAACGCATCGTCTCAGTCGATCTTGTAGAAGTTTGCAGCTTGTGACTCGGCTCATCGAGAGACATTGTTGACATACGTGTCCGTCAAGAGCGCATTCTCCTCTGCACAGCCGGCTTTTGTCACAAACTCAATTGAGAGCGGTTCCTCATTGTCCAGCGCTTTAAGCCGGTCATC
Source organism: Rutilus rutilus (assembly GCA_021464565.1). NCBI lineage: Eukaryota > Metazoa > Chordata > Actinopteri > Cypriniformes > Leuciscidae > Rutilus > Rutilus rutilus. The sequence continues at coordinate 1,122,978 of JAJAQA010000018.1, forward strand.
ATGTGACCCGCTCGGCATGCTGGGAGACGAGCGCATGATTGGATGAAGAGCTTCATTGTTCGTCTGCACAACCCTTCGCATTCACACCGACCGGAGCACATTTAATCATAAAAGTGAAAACATAAGATTATTGTGTTTTTTGGTCTCTACTAGAACAGGTTTTCCAGCTTGAATGTTGATTATTCTCCTCATATTCTCCATTGTTGCGGCTCCTCTCTTCCCAGTCTGTCAGTAACGCTCTGTTTACTTCCTGTCTCTATGAAGCCCCTCCTCCTGAAAAGCACACTGTGCTCTGATTGGTCGGCTGGAGCAGTGTGTTGTGATTGGTCGAGCGCTTCGAGTGTGTTTGGGAAATGCCCCTTCCCTTTCCATAACCACCAGTTTAACACACTACTAACTAACTCAACCAGGCCCCGCCCCTTTATTCTGCGTATGAATTATTATAATGAGGAATATTGTGACGTGTTCGTTCCCGGAAGAAACTCAAGATACAATGAGTTCAGGAACACTGACACTGATATAGAGAAGAACACATTAAACACAGATGAACATGGGAAAAACACAGAGGAAAATCGAGGTTTGTGAAATTAGGTTGATGTCAACAAAACTTATCATTTTTGACCTTTGACCTCAAAGAAGATTAGAGCTGAATATTATATAGTATGCCATAAAGTTGCTCTTTATCTCTTACAGACTGTTACAGAATTTGAAGCCTGAAACTGCAGAAATACTTGATTTATTAATACTCAAAAACACTGAATCACGGATGAAAAGCAGGAAACACTCATTAAATGCCTCATTTATGAGTTGATTTTGTCCTTGATGTTCCACATGAAAACGTGCTCATGTAGTTCCTCCTCGGTCCAGATCGAGCATCTGTGTGTTAGTGTGGCTTTATTCAGGCTTTATAACCCTGGGGGCGTGGCCTTGCACTTGACTGACAGCTCATTAATCACTGCGGATGGAACAGGATCAAGCCTCTGACCCCGGGTAGCCACGAGGGTCAAAGGTCAAGCAGCCTGCTCTATTTGCATTTGTTTTTGTTTAAATAAAAGTGCATTGATGAAGATAAAGTCACTGTGGCATACTATATATATATATACCTAACATTCAGCTCTAATCTTCTCTGAGGTCAAAGGTCAAAAATTATTCAGGTCAAGAACATCAGCCGAACTTCACAAACCACGATTCTCCTCTTGTCTCGTTTGAATTGTGTTTAGCTGAAACCGCAAGATGAAGCTGGTTACTGGGAAACTCAAACGGGTGAAAAGTTCAATGAAAAGCTCTCGACTGTCGCACGTGTGTGTATGTGTGTGTCACTCTCTCTCTCTGAGACGCAGCTGCTGAAACCGCAGGACGAACACCTGTGTGTGTGTGTGTGTGTGTGTGTGTGTGTGTGAGACACACACTTCTCTGATCAAACACCTGCAAACTTCCACTGAAGTACGGTTTTCAGATGCACTGAGATCTTTCTTCATGCATTTGTGGAATTTAATCTTTCCAGCAGCTTTATATTGTTCTAGTATATTAATGTGTTTACACATGAAGGTATTCATAATGTACGTTGCAATGCATTATATATATTCTCATAAATAAATGTAACAAAAGTTAAATGCATTATAATAATCACATCTGAAACTGGTTGTTTGTCTTATGCTTTAATGCATTATATTTTCTCAGTGTGTAACAATGACCGGCGGTCATACAGTGCAGCACAAGGCAAAAATAATGCACTAAAATACTTTCATAATGCATTATACATCAAGGCTTCAAGTACATTTCTGCTATTGATCAGATAAACGTGTTTCTAAAAGCTTTATATATTAGACGATTTTGATCTACAGACGGCAAACGTTTATGGGAAAACATCAGTGTCGGGTAAGTTACTCTAAATTAGTTAGTAATTACATCTTCATCAGTGTAATTACATTAATGTACTTATTATCTCTCTCCAAAAAGTATTGCATTACTTATTACTAATGTAAGTAAGTCCTCTGATGGCAAGTTTGAAGAACCCAAGTGCAGCATTTATTTAATATCCAAAAACTAAATCAACCATAAACAAAGGCATGGCCAGAGACTCAGAAACCCGGAGACTCAGAGGGCCAGAGACTCAGAAACCCGGAGACTCAGAGGGCCAGAGACTCAGAGGGCCAGAGACTCAGAAACCCGGAGACTCAGAGGGCCAGAGACTCAGAGGGCCGGAGACTCAGAAACCCGGAGACTCAGAGGGCCAGAGACTCAGAAACCCGGAGACTCAGAGGGCCGGAGACTCAGAGGGCCGGAGACTCAGAGGGCCGGAGACTCAGAGGGCCAGAGACTCAGAAACCCGGAGACTCAGAGGGCCAGAGACTCAGAGGGCCAGAGACTCAGAGGGCCGGAGACTCAGAAACCCGGAGACTCAGAGGGCCGGAGACTCAGAGGGCCGGAGACTCAGAGGGCCAGAGACTCAGAAACCCGGAGACTCAGAGGGCCAGAGACTCAGAGGGCCAGAGACTCAGAGGGCCGGAGACTCAGAAACCCGGAGACTCAGAGGGCCAGAGACTCAGAGGGCCAGAGACTCAGAGGGCCGGAGACTCAGAAACCCGGAGACTCAGAAGGCCAGAGACTCAGAAACCCGGAGACTCAGAGGGCCGGAGACTCAGAGGGCCGGAGACTCAGAGGGCCAGAGACTCAGAAACCCGGAGACTCAGAGGGCCAGAGACTCAGAGGGCCAGAGACTCAGAGGGCCGGAGACTCAGAAACCCGGAGACTCAGAGGGCCAGAGACTCAGAGGGCCAGAGACTCAGAGGGCCGGAGACTCAGAAACCCGGAGACTCAGAAGGCCAGAGACTCAGAAACCCGGAGACTCAGAGGGCCAGAGAATCAGAAGGCCAGAGACTCAGAGGGCCGGAGACTCAGAAGGCCAGAGACTCAGAAACCCGGAGACTCAGAGGGCCAGAGACTCAGAGGGCCAGAGAATCAGAAGGCCAGAGACTCAGAGGGCCGGAGACTCAGAAGGCCAGAGACTCAGAAACCCGGAGACTCAGAGGGTCAGAGACTCAGAGGGCCGGAGACTCAGAAACCCGGAGACTCAGAGGGCCGGAGACTCAGAGGGCCAGAGACTCAGAGGGCCAGAGACTCAGAAACCCGGAGACTCAGAGGGCCAGAGACTCAGAAACCCGGAGACTCAGAGGGCCAGAGATTTAGAAGGCCAGAGACTCAGAGGGCCGGAGACTCAGAAACCCGGAGACTCAGAGGGCCAGAGACTCAGAGGGCCGGAGACTCAGAAGGCCAGAGACTCAGAAACCCGGAGACTCAGAGGGCCAGAGACTCAGAGGGCCAGAGACTCAGAGGGCCAGAGAATCAGAAGGCCAGAGACTCAGAGGGCCGGAGACTCAGAAGGCCAGAAACTCAGAAACCCGGAGACTCAGAGGGCCAGAGACTCAGAGGGCCGGAGACTCAGAAGGCCAGAGACTCAGAGACCCGGAGACTCAGAAGGCCAGAGACTCAGAGGGCCTGAGACTCAGAGGGCCAGAGACTCAGAGGGCCTGAGACTCAGAGGGCCTGAGACTCAGAAGGCCAGAGACTCAGAGGGCCAGAGACTCAGAGGGCCAGAGACTCAGAGGGCCGGAGACTCAGAGGGCCGGAGACTCAGAGGGCCAGAGACTCAGAGGGCCTGAGACTCAGAGGGCCAGAGACTCAGAGGGCCAGAGACTCAGAGGGCCTGAGACTCAGAGGGCCTGAGACTCAGAAGGCCAGAGACTCAGAGGGCCAGAGACTCAGAGGGCCAGAGACTCAGAGGGCCTGAGACTCAGAGGGCCTGAGACTCAGAAGGCCAGAGACTCAGAGGGCCAGAGACTCAGAGGGCCTGAGACTCAGAGGGCCTGAGACTCAGAAGGCCAGAGACTCAGAGGGCCAGAGACTCAGAGGGCCTGAGACTCAGAAGGCCAGAGACTCAGAGGGCCGGAGACTCAGAGGGCCAGAGACTCAGAGGGCCAGAGACTCAGAGGGCCTGAGACTCAGAGGGCCTGAGACTCAGAAGGCCAGAGACTCAGAGGGCCAGAGACTCAGAGGGCCAGAGACTCAGAGGGCCTGAGACTCAGAGGGCCTGAGACTCAGAAGGCCAGAGACTCAGAGGGCCAGAGACTCAGAGGGCCAGAGACTCAGAGGGCCTGAGACTCAGAGGGCCAGAGACTCAGAGGGCCAGAGACTCAGAGGGCCAGAGACTCAGAGGGCCAGAGACTCAGAAGGCCAGAGACTCAGAGGGCCAGAGACTCAGAGGGCCAGAGACTCAGAGGGCCAGAGACTCAGAAACCCAGAGACTCAGAAGGCCAGAGACTCAGGAACCCGGAGACTCAGGAACCCGGAGACTCAGAAACCCGGAGACTCAGAAACCCGAAGACTCAGAAACCCGGAGACTCAGAAACCCCCGAGACTCAGGAACCCGGAGACTCAGGAACCCGGAGACTTGTGGACGTGGACGTGGATGTGACACTTACCAATAGTGGTTACAGTGAAACAATACGTGACAAAGTTACAAGGCAAACATGAGGGCTTAAATACACAAGGACTAATGACAAGACCATGGACACCTGTGCACAATCAAGACAATTAACCAATCAGAACACGACACAAGACAAGGGAACACATGGCAGGATCACATGACTATAACTGGGAATCACACGAGTGAAACGCAGAGCGGCGGTCTGAAGTTAGAAGTTCCCCCGCTGAACACGACACGAGATCCGGCACGAGATCCAGCGCCGTTACGGTGGAAACGGGACAACAGCGACTGGACTATTACTTCTAGTTCTAAATGTTTAATTTTTACTTCTAATATTTCTTAAACGAACTTAAATATTGGCAATATGTATTAAAATTGATATAAAATATACTATACTGTAAAATATGTTGGAAAATAAAGGAATTATCATGCAAGCCAGTGGTTGTATCGAGTATTTAAAAAAAGTTTAGAGGATTTAAGTTAATCCGTAGACATTAATTCATGTTTGAAAAACAAACAAACAAAATAAAACTAGTATTGTAGTAAAAATGAATCAACTATGCTGGGTTAAATAAACAACCCAAATTGCTGGGTAAATTTATGTGTTCTGTCCCATATTTACCTAGCCCTTGGGTTGTTTTTAACCCAGACTGAACATTCTAAAAATGTCAAACAAACGTCCAACTGAAACATAAAAAACCCCCGATGTATAAATAATGTTTTTGTGCTAATGCTTTATATACAAAAAGCAGCATTAGCAATTAGTTTATATAAACAAAGACCAGATGACTTTCTATTAACGTTACTGGATGAGAACCTCGTCAGAACATACGAACCTTCTTCCTACATTAATGCTCTGTAACGCAGATCTTTCTGTCTGAGGAACCTTCCGAGCCGTAACTCACCTGAGGCTCGTATGTCAACACACATTATCCAGTGATTGTGTGGACAGATCAATTACTGCACAGTGAACATCCCAGCAGCCTCAGGGTCGAGCAGCGCATCTGTGATGAAGACTTCATTAGAGCTGCTCCAGAACACCTCGGGTTCGGCTCAGGCTGTTTCATGGGCACAGGTTACACACAGTTTCTTGCTTTGTGAAATAAGAGTCTGTGAAGCATCAGTCTCGCTCCTGCCTGTTGGCGTTCGCTGAGGTAAACACTCGTTTCTCTTTTCTTTGGCCGTTGAGCAGGAACAAATGTTTGAGATCAGTTATTATTACAATATCATGTGAGTGTAGGAGAACTCAAAACATGTGTGATGGACATTGTCCGTTTCTTATAGTACCGAGTGTGTGTGTGTTTGTGTGAGTGTGTTTGTGTATGTGTGTGTGAGAGAGAGAGAGAGAGAGAGAGAGAGAGAGAGAGGGAGAGAGTGAGTGTGTGTGTGTGTGTGTGAGTGAGTGAGTGTGTGAGAGAGAGAGTGTGTGTGAGTGTGTTTGTGTGTGTGAGTGAGTGAGTGAGTGAGTGAGTGAGTGAGTGAGTGTGTGTGTGTGTGTGTGTGTGTGTGTGTGTGTGATAGAGATAGAGTGTGTGAGTGTGTTTGTGTGAGTGAGTGTGTGTGTGTGTGTGTGTGTGTGTGTGTGTGTGAGAGAGAGAGAGAGAGAGAGAGAGAGAGTGAGTGTGTGTGTGTGTGTGTGTGTGTGTGTGTGTGAAGCCCCTTTCACACAGAGATTCCGGAAAATACACGGATAAAGTGACCCGGGATTTGACCCGGGTTCATTTGATTTTGGTTCATTCACACTGACAGTGATTTGCCGGAATCAGAGAGTGCGTTCACACACAACCCGTAAAAATCCTGTAAAGACACGTGACATCGACGTGACGTAATGTCTCAGCAGCGTCTTCAGTTTGCTTATGAGCCACGCTTGTGCATTTTTTTCTCTGATTCGATCATAAACTTGCGCATTACGTACCGTTTCACAGCTGGCGAACGATCCCGGCTTCAGCGTCATCACTACGACACGGCATTATTACGGCTTTTGTTCACACAGCGCGCGTTCCGGGACTGAACACGGCAATGTTACTAGGTCCCCAACCCGGCATCGACCCCGGCATCAATCCCGGGTCGTGTTTGCGTTCACACAGAAGGCGTTCAGGCAATTTGCCGGCAATTTCCCGGGTTCAAAGCGCTGTGTGTAGCCCCTTTCATAAAAATGTGGTGCGTTTGGGGCTTTACACTCCAGCAAACAATAGTCGTCCACAGTTGTTCATTAGTGAAGACACACATGAAGCTTCACGAATCGAGCCGCTGTTTGATTCTCAGCAGGGAAACCTGACACTGTGAGTCATGAAGAGTCAAGCTTATTAAATATAAAAGATCAGGGGTCAATGTAAAAATTATCTTTAGTTTTTGAAGTCCACAGAAGAAAAGGCAAACCTCCTTCTCAAGCGCTTTGATGCGGTCGAACGACAATGAGAAGCAACAGTGGAAGCAATTAGACTGTCAGAGACACTTAGCCTGTAATTAAACGCAAATGTCTAATTTCCTTTGTTTTGTTTCTCGTCAGACATTCAGTCTGTTGAAGAGTCGTGCCTCCGCCTTTAACGCAACAAACCTTCAGCTTTCTTCTGTGGTATAAAAATACGTGATTAAACAACCAGGTGCTTGACAAATGTGTGTGTGTGTGTTTACTACTTCATGAAATAAGCATCACTGTGTATGTTATATCTGAGTTTGTGAATGCATCTCTTGTGTCTGTTTTGTGGTTTGACCACAATGTTTCAGAAACATCATAACATTCATCATGGCACAACATGCTTACCTAATAACTCAACAATATGATGCACAGACAGCAGAGTCCATTGCAAAATAGTGATGCAAAAAAATTATAAAGCAAAAAAGCACCAGGTTTAATGTCAGTAGCTTCAAACATCATTAAATCAAGGTGTGTTTGAATGATTTATACTGAACACAAGCACAAATAATCCGCTATGGATATCATTCTTTACAGTGTTTAAAGAGTAATAAATGTGCTCTACAGGACAAAGAAAGTCATACGGGTTTCAGCGTGAAGGTGAGTAAGTGATGAACTATTACTTTAAGGGCCCGTCCACACGGAGACGCGTTTCGCTGTATACGTATACATTTTTTATCGTATTGGCGTTTCGTCCACACGGATCCGGCGTTTTGGGAGACTGAAACCGCTATTTTTTGAAACCGGGTCCCAAAGTGGATAAATCTGAAAACGACACCCTTGCGGTTTCGTGTGTACAGCCAATCCGTATATTTTGTGAAACGATGATGTCATCACATCACGTGTCGTCTGTGTGACGAGTAACAGCAACAACAATAATGGCGGACTTATATGATTGTATTCGTGCTGCAGAAGCTACTAAGCCTACTAGCTTTATTACAGCAAAATCTATTGCTTCTCTGCAACTGTGGTGAGCAAAGAGCGATAATCTTTGTCTTCTTCTTCTTGGTTCGTATACAGCGCGCAAGGTTATGCGCATGCTCAAAGTCTTCTTCTCCGTGTATAGTGTATCTCTGTGGCAGAATTACAGCGCCCCATACTGGTCTGGCATATATACTACACCGTTTTCAGTCGGTTTCAGTGGTTTCGTGTGTACGCAGATATTTCTTGAGACGACGCCGTGTTTACGGAATTTTTTTTTAGAACGAGGAAAAAAAAATATCGGATCGGGAACGCACCAGCTTCGTGTGGACGTGGCCTAAAAGGCAACATCTTTATATAAAATGTAAGGGCCATTACATTTCCAACACACACTTGAGGTGTTTGGCCAATCACAGCGCACTGGATCAGCTGGCCAATCACAGCACACTGGGTCAGATGGCTAATCACAGCGCACTGGGTCAGCTGGCCAATCACAGCACACTGGGTCAGATGGCCAATCACAGCACACTGGGTCAGCTGGCCAATCACAGCACACTGGGTCAGATGGCCAATCACAGCGCACTGGGTCAGCTGGCCAATCAGAGCGCACTGGGTCAGATGGCCAGTCACAGCGCACTGTGTCAGCTGGCCAATCAGAGCGCACTGGGTCAGATGTTCAATCACAGCATACTGAGTTAGATGGCCAATCACAGCGCACTGGGTCAGCTGGCCAATCAGAGCACACTGGGCTTTTCTGAAGGTGGGGCTTTGTAGAAATCAGAGTGTTTCAAACTGGGAATAGAGGCAATAATGTGCAGAATGTGAAAAATCACGTGTTTTTTGAACATTAAAGCATGTTAAACTATAAACAAAACCCCTAATGACCTTTTAAAATAGCTCTTTAATCTCAAATGAAGCTCAACTGTTTCACACACTGCTCAATATTTCCTGCACGAGCTTCAGCGTCTGGTCAGATGTAATGAGTCTGTCAGTGTTCGTCACGGGTTTGAGGATGATGAACCGCAGGCCTGTGAGGAGAAACATCTTCCAGAACTCTTCATAATCACAGTTCCTCGACCGGACACGGATCGTTCATTTCCCTGCAGCGTGCGTGACCTGAGTATGATGAATATAACAGACTGAAGCCCTCCGTGTAGATCTGGCTTCAGGTTAGGGATTTTTGGCAGCTAAATCATCTCTACAACATTTAGAAAGTAATTTAGAAACACTTTAGAGTTAACATTAGGGCCGTGACACACCAATCCAGCGGTCGGCTGTTTGTCGGCTAGTTTTTGCGTGTAATCCTCACATTGGTGATTCAGCATGTTGAATCGGGCACTCTGATTGGCTGTTCAGTTCAGCGAAGTCAGTGCATGAGAACAAAATGAGGAAAGCGAGCAAAGACGGCACAGACAGAAGACTGGACTAATTTTACATCGTCTTACCTGAGCATTTCAATACGCACATCATAACATGAGCCGCCTGGAATGAAGAAAGTGATCAGTGTGATTGATATGTCAGAAGAAGCAGAAACAAGCGATAGAAACATTGCTTATGCACGTTGTAGTCTTTAAAAAAAACAAAACAGATTTTCTCTTTTGTTCGAAATGTTACTTTTTTACGAAACTTATGAATGCATGAAGCTGGAATACAATGTTTTGTTGTTGTTTAAAAGCAGAGGTTTTGTTCTTTCCATAGGCTATTACATGTTCAGATGTTCATACAACAACATATTCTTGGGGCCATGAACTTTTGGAGAAAATGATCAAAAACACTTGGTGGCGTCTGTCAACTTTTTTTTTTTAAACGCTGGTGGGTAAAGAGTTAATATGTGCTAATACTCTAATGAAAATGCAACCTGAAGAAAGAATTGAACAATTGCATTTAACTAAACAGAAAATGCATGTTAAGGAATGCATTAACAAATTAGACTTGATTGTAAAGTGTTACTGAATAATTGTCACATATTCATTCATTCTTATTTGAGAGACTTAAATTGTAAATATTTTCTGGTCAAACTTTAAAGCTTTAAAGCTCTGTGAGCTTGAACTGCTGTTATTCATTGTTGTTGACTTTTAACCCTTATATTGTGTAGACACACGTCACTAAATTGCTTTTAACACACTCTAAAAAATCTTGGGTTATTTTTTCTACCCTAATCCATTTTTTGGGCTATTTTTTCAGTGTTTGGGTAGTTTTCTAGTGTAACTCAGATCTTGGGACAGAAGTAACAACCCAGCGTTTGGGTAGTTTTTGTGTTACTCAGATCCTGGGTCAGACGTAACAACCCAGTGTTTGGGTAGTTTTTGTGTTACTCAGATCCTGGGTCAGACGTAACAACCCAGTGTTTGGGTAGTTTTTGTGTTACCCAGATCCTGGGTCAGACGTAACAACCCAGTGTTTGGGTAGTTTTTGTGTTACTCAGATCCTGGGTCAGACGTAACAACCCAGTGTTTGGGTAGTTTTTGTGTTACTCAGATCCTGGGTCAGACGTAACAACCCAGTGTTTGGGTAGTTTTTGAGTTACCCAGATTCTGGGTCAGACGTAACAACCCAGTGTTTGGGTAGTTTTTGTGTTACTCAGATCCTGGGTCAGACGTAACAACCCAGTGTTTGGGTAGTTTTTGTGTTACCCAGATCTTGGGTCAGACGTAACAACCCAGTGTTTGGGTAGTTTTCTAGTGTAACTCAGATCTTGGGACAGACGTAACAACCCAGTGTTTGGGTAGTTTTCTAGTGTAACTCAGATCTTGGGTCAGACGTAACAACCCAGTGTTTGGGTAGTTTTTGTGTTACTCAGATCCTGAGTCAGACGTAACAACCCAGTGTTTGGGTAGTTTTTGTGTTACTCAGATCCTGGGTCAGACGTAACAACCCAGTGTTTGAGTAGTTTTTGTGTTACCCAGATCTTGGGTCAGACGTAACAACCCAGTGTTTGGGTAGTTTTCTAGTGTAACCCAGATCGTGGGACAGAAGTAACAACCCAGTGTTTGGGTAGTTTTCTAGTGTAACTCAGATCTTGGGTCAGACGTAACAACCCAGTGTTTGGGTAGTTTTTGTGTTACTCAGATCCTGAGTCAGACGTAACAACCCAGTGTTTGGGTAGTTTTTGTGTTACTCAGATCCTGGGTCAGACGTAACAACCCAGTGTTTGAGTAGTTTTTGTGTTACCCAGATCTTGGGTCAGACGTAACAACCCAGTGTTTGGGTAGTTTTCTAGTGTAACCCAGATCGTGGGACAGAAGTAACAACCCAGTGTTTGGGTAGTTTTCTAGTGTAACTCAGATCTTGGGTCAGACGTAACAACCCAGTGTTTGGGTAGTTTTCTAGTGTAACCCAGATCGTGGGACAGAAGTAACAACCCAGTGTTTGGGTAGTTTTCTAGTGTAACTCAGATCTTGGGTCAGACGTAACAACCCAGTGTTTGGGTAGTTTTTGTGTTACTCAGATCCTGTGTCAGACGTAACAACCCAGTGTTTGGGTAGTTTTTGTGTTAGATCCTGGGTCAGACATAACAACCCAGTGTTTGGGTAGTTTTTGTGTTACTCAGATCCTGGGTCAGTCGTAACAACCCAGTGTTTGGGTAGTTTTTGTGTTACTCAGATCCTGGGTCAGACGTAACAACCCAGTGTTTGGGTAGTTTTTGTGTTACTCAGATCCTGGGTCAGACGTAACAACCCAGTGTTTGGGTAGTTTTCTAGTGTTACCCAGATCTTGGGTCAGACGTAACAACCCAGTGTTTGGGTAGTTTTCTAGTGTAACTCAGATCTTGGGACAGACGTAACAACCCAGTGTTTGGGTAGTTTTCTAGTGTAACTCAGATCTTGGGTCAGACGTAACAACCCAGTGTTTGGGTAGTTTTTGTGTTACTCAGATCCTGAGTCAGACGTAACAACCCAGTGTTTGGGTAGTTTTTGTGTTACTCAGATCCTGGGTCAGACGTAACAACCCAGTGTTTGGGTAGTTTTTGTGTTACCCAGATCCTGGGTCAGACGTAACAACCCAGTGTTTGGGTAGTTTTTGTGTTACTCAGATCCTGGGTCAGACGTAACAACCCAGTGTTTGAGTAGTTTTTGTGTTACCCAGATCTTGGGTCAGACGTAACAACCCAGTGTTTGGGTAGTTTTCTAGTGTAACCCAGATCGTGGGACAGAAGTAACAACCCAGTGTTTGGGTAGTTTTCTAGTGTAACTCAGATCTTGGGTCAGACGTAACAACCCAGTGTTTGGGTAGTTTTCTAGTGTAACCCAGATCGTGGGACAGAAGTAACAACCCAGTGTTTGGGTAGTTTTCTAGTGTAACTCAGATCTTGGGTCAGACGTAACAACCCAGTGTTTGGGTAGTTTTTGTGTTACTCAGATCCTGTGTCAGACGTAACAACCCAGTGTTTGGGTAGTTTTTGTGTTAGATCCTGGGTCAGACATAACAACCCAGTGTTTGGGTAGTTTTTGTGTTACTCAGATCCTGGGTCAGTCGTAACAACCCAGTGTTTGGGTAGTTTTTGTGTTACCCAGATCCTGGGTCAGACGTAACAACCCAGTGTTTGGGTAGTTTTTGTGTTACCAAATTGGGTTGTTTTTAACCCAGTGTTTTTCTTGCAATTTCACAACACCAGTCTTGAGTTGCCGCATGTATTTGTGCACATCATGCAGACGTTGTGAAGCTCAACAGCATGAAGCCTCAGGCAACGGATGAAAGAATCTGTCGTTTCAGAGGGAAGCAGAATAAAGAAGATCTTCATCAGCCCGAGGCGCAGGAATACCGAAGACGACTCGAGAAGAGGACCAGCAGTGTGTTTGGAGTGCAGAGATTAATACATCACAGCGAGTGACGGGTGAAATACATACGTGCTGTTCTTCTCCACACACACTCCCCTGAACACGAAGAAGAGAGCATCTGTGCTTCTTTTCTCTATCCGTTTCCCTTTGTGTGTTTCTCTTCTCCACCTGTAACACTGCAGTTCCAGCGATCGCCTTTCATCCTCTCTCTGTCTGCTTTTATTCTCTCGCTTCCTCTTCTCTCCTTTCACCCCTCAAGAAAACGTGTCAGTTTCTCGTTGTGTGAACAGCTCATGAATCTGATCATCATCAACATCTGTGATTCCTTAATTCCTTAAAATAAAATGACCATTAAATTCTTTTTATTTGCTACATGATACCATTACTATTTGTATTTATTATCAATAATTATAATTAATAATAATATATTAAAACAATCTAACTTAATTAAAATGCAATACATATATTCAAGCTGTAATCTGAAATATGTTTTCTTTATTTCCCTTAATAACTATTGTTTTTGTTGAAGAACATAGAGTTACATTGTGATTAATAAATTTTTATTATTTTGATACTCCAGGTCTAAGCAAACTTACTTGACTTAAAAATGTTTTATATAAAACTATATAAAAATTATATAAAATGACTGCTGTCAAATCGATTAATCGCAATTAATTGCATCTAACATAAAAGTTTGTAAATATATAATACATATGTATGTGTCCCTCTGCCCCCCCCCCCCCCCCTTTCAAAAAAATGAATTCAATTATTGGCACCCCTAGAATTTTTTACGAGTAAAATATCTCTGAAGTTTATTCCCATTAATATATACCTTTATTTAGCACACCAGGGTGACTAGGAAGATTGTTGAGCTTCACAAAATAGAAAGTGGCTGTAAGAAAATATTGAAAATACCCATTTTGACCATCAGGGCAATAATTAAGAAGTTCCAATCAACTAATGATGTTACGAATCTGCCAGGAAGAGGACGTGTGTCTATATTGTCTTAATGGACGGTGAGGAGTAAAGTTTGAGTGGCCAAAGACTCTTCAAGGATCACAGATGGAGAATTGCAGAGATTAGTTGAGTCTTGGGGGTCAGAAAGCCTAAAGAAATATATCAAACAACCCCTTCATCACCACATGTTGTTTGGAAGGGGTTTCAAGAAAAATCCTCCTCGCTTCTCCAAAAATAAACTCCAGCATATTCAGCGGTCAGACACGACTGGATCTTCAAACGGCACAGGGATCTGTGGTCAGATGAAACTAAAACAAGAGCTTTTTGGCAGCAAACCCAGCAGATGTGTTTGGAGCAAACAGGGATGAAGAGTCCCCCATGCCTACGGTTAAATATACTGCTGCTATTTTTTTTTGCTGGAGGTCCTGGACATCTAGTTCAGATACATGGTATTATAAATTCTAGCAAATACCAACAGATAAAAAATCAAAACCTGACGGCCTTCTGCTAGAAATCTTATAATGGGCCGTGGTTGGATCTTCCATCAGGACAACGGTCCAAAACAAACATCAAAATCAACACAAAAATGGGTCACTGAGCACAAAATGAAGCTTCTGCCATGACCGTCCCAGTTCCCTGACCTGAACCCTATAGAAGATGAGTGGCTGAACTGAAGAGAAGAAGCACCAACATGAGCTTGTGAATCTGAAGGATCTGGGGAGATTCTGTATGGAGGAATGGTCTCTGATCTCTCGTCAGGTGTTCTCCAAACTCATCAGGCATTATAGGAGAAGACTCAGATCTGTTATCTTGGCAAAAGGAGGTTGCAAAAAGTATTTAATAAAAGGGTGCCAATATTTGTGGCCAACGTGTTTTGGAGAAAAACATTTATTTCATAATGTGATTTCCCTGCACTTTCAATCCTTTTACTTCAATGAAAGGTGACATTTCTGCACATTGTTTGAATGAAAGATCAAAAGGATAAACAATGCAGATTTATTTTTTATAGGCATTTTTGATCATATTTACCAGGGGTGCCATTAATCCTGACCACCACTGTACACACACACACACACACACACACACACACACACACACACACACACACACACACACACACACACACACACACACACACACACACACACACACACACACACACACACAAACTTTTATTAGATGTCAGATGTGATTGATCACAATTAATTGATTAGACAGCACTAATTAAAATGATTCAAATATAAAATATATTATTATTAATGTTATTTATATTAATATATTAAAACTATTTAAATTCATTAAAATGCTAAAAAACATAAAATATTTAAATGTACATACACTCCCAATTTCTGATTAGTTGTAGTTCTGTATATTATATTATATTATATTATATTATATTATATTATATTATATTATATTATATTATATTATATTATATTATATTATATTATATAGGAAGCCTTCAAATATTGTACCAAAAAATTTGATAAGTTGTATAATTTAGTAGTATTCAAGTTTGAAATGTTGCATTATGCATAGTTTCATATATTATTTTTCAGAAATAGTAGGCACTATTCAGTGTGTGTAGTCTGCAGTGTGCTAGTATTCAGAACACAGCCTTTGTCCAAACGTTTCCTCTCAAACTCAAAGAGTTTCCTCACAAGCACTGCAGAAAGACACTATTTTCTTATTTGTTGCCAAAAAGAGGAGCTGAATCCTGATGGAGGAGTTTTGATCTGGCTCACAGGTCTCAGTGTGGATTAGTCTCATCTTTATCTACATCCACACACTTCAGATCCGCCACAGGCAGTTTGTGTGCTTGAAGACTTTAAAGTTCTGCAGCAGATGATGGCGTTCAGAGGTCAACCAATCACAGGAGTCTTAGAAGTGTCTGTGATGATCTTAACCAATCAGAGCTCAGGCTGAGGTCATCACATGATTCAGAGCTTTACTGTGACTAAAGTAAGAAGGTTTTTGAGATTTTCATCAGAAGGTCCTGCTTTCATTTAAGTTTTGCAGATCATCTTGATAAAACCGAACGGAATTACAGAGGAATTTCCCAAATGTGTGTGAGGTGATGTGTGAGGTGATGTGTGTGGTTATGAGGTTTCACAGGTGTGCTGAACTCAGACTGGAAGTCTTGTGTCTTCTCTGAAGTGGCCATCATGTGTGTTACTCAGTAGCTGCAGGGGAAATAATGCATCTGTGTAAATAAACTTAAACAGATGTTCAGCTGTTATCTTTTAATTGCAGGATTAATTAAGATATTAATCTGCTTTTGTCCAGAAAATGAAACAGGGATGTGCATCGCATTTTTGCTTTTGCTTCAGTAGAGCCAGTAACACCAAACAATGCCCTGGAAACCATCCAGAACACCCTAGCAACACCATAGCAACGTGCTTCAATCACAGTCACCCTGGAAACCACCCAGAAGACACTAGCAACACAATAGCAATGTGCTGAGACCCTAGCAACACCATAGCAACATGCTTCAATCCCAATTACCCTGGAAACCATCCAGAACACCCTAGCAACACCATAGCAACGTGCTTCAATAACAATCTCCCTGGAAACCACCCAGAAGACACTAGCAACGCAATAGCAATGTGCTGAGACCCTAGCAACACCATAGCAACATGCTTCAATCCCAATTACCCTGGAAACCATCCAGAACACCCTAGCAACACCATAGCAATGTGCTTCAATAACAATCACCCTGGAAACCACCCAGAAGACACTAGCAACCCAATAGCAATGTGCTGAGACCCTAGCAACACCATAGCAACATTCTTCAATCCCAATTACCCTGGAAACCATCCAGAACACCCTAGCAACACCATAGCAACGTGCTTCAATAACAATCACCCTGGAAACCACCCAGAACACCCTAGCAACACCATAGCAACATGCTTCAATAACAATCACCCTGGAAACCACCCAGAAGACACTAGCAACGCAATAGTAATGTGCTAAGACCCTAACAACACCATAGCAACATGCTTCAATCACAGTCACCATGGAAACCATCCAGAAGACACTAGCCACACCATAGCAACATGCTTCAATAACAATCACCCTGGAAACCACCCAGAAGACCCTAGCAACGCCATTTCAACATGATTCAATCACAGTCACCCTGGAAACCGCCCAGAAAAACCTGGTCATGGTAGTGACTTTTACACAGGCAAAAGACACTTAAAATATAGTTGTACTTGTCAAACATATTTAGATTAGATTAGATTAGATTAGATTCAACTTTATTGTCATTACACAAGTACAGGTACAAGGCAACGAAATGCAGTTTAGGTCTAACCAGAAGTGCAATAGCAGCAAGTGCAGGATATACAGTGGTTCATAAGTGCAGAACATGGATATGTACTGAATAAATATAGAGTTGAATACTATTATAAACAAAAATTTACAGATAGATTGTCCTATGAATGTAATATACAGATAACTATTACTGTGAACAGAATTTACAGCTAGATATGTACTGAATATAATAATATACAGATGGCTATTACTATAAACAGAATGTTTACAGATAGATATGTACTGAATATAATATACAGATGGCTATTACTATAAACAGAATGTTTACAGATAGATATGTACTGAATATAATATACAGATGGCTGTTACTATAAACATAATTTTACAGATAGATATGTACTATGAATATATATACAGATGGCTGTTACTATAAACAGAATGTGAGCATAATATACAGATGGATATTACTATAAACAGAATTTTACAAATAGATATATGTATAAGTTAGGCTAATGAGCAGTATAACAATGGATTTAAAGTAGTGCAAATAAAGTTTGGACAGAAGCTATCCGAGTGAGTGCAGTGGAAAGTAATTGCATATTACAGTTAAGGTACGATATTGCAATGTATATATAAACAGTCGGTACTGTAAATAAACAGTCGGCAGTGCAAATGAGCATATTCCAGTCAAGGTAGTAGTGCAAGATGCATATGTAAACAGTTGTTACTGTAATAACAGTCAGCAGTGCAAATGAACATTATAGTATTGCAAATAACAA
The DNA here is from genome assembly GCA_021464565.1 of Rutilus rutilus. NCBI lineage: Eukaryota > Metazoa > Chordata > Actinopteri > Cypriniformes > Leuciscidae > Rutilus > Rutilus rutilus. The sequence goes on from JAJAQA010000018.1 coordinate 1,140,588, forward strand.
AATGGAGGCAGGTGTGAGGAGGGAGAGGAGAGTCAATCAGTATATAAGGGGAGTGGGATCAATGAGGGTTAGAGTTTAATAAAGAGACAGCTCTGGGGAAAAAACTGTTCTTTAGTCTGCTGGTCCTGGTCCGGAGGCACCTGAAACGCCTGCCGGAAGGCAGGAGAGAAAACAGTCTGTGGGCTGGGTGAGAGGAGTCCTTAAGGATGCTGCGAGCTCGATGCAGACAGCGTTTCCTCTGGATGTGCTCGATGGCAGGTAGTGGAGTCCCAGTGATGCGCTGGGCGGTTTTCACCACCCGCTGCAGTGCCTTGCGCTCTGCAACAGAACAGCTCCCATACCACACTGTAGCACAGTTGGTCAGGATGCTTTCTATTGCACAGCGATAGAAGTTCACCAGGATAGTGGAGGAAAGCTGATTCTTCCTCAGTGTCCTCAGGAAGAAGAGGCGCTGGTGAGCCTTCTTGACCAGGCTGGAGGTGTTGGTTGTCCAGGTCATGTCCGCCGAGATGTGGGTCCCCAGGAACTTGAAACTGGAGACACGCTCAACAGCCATTCCATTGATGTGGATGGTGTCGTGTGTGCCTCTTGACACTTTCCTGAAGTCCACGATGAGCTCCTTCGTTTTGGTGGTGTTGAGGAGCTGGTTATTTTCGGTGCACCATGTGGCCAGGTGCTTGATCTCCTCCCTATAGGCAGTCTCATCGTTGTTGCTGATGAGACCAATCACCGTAGTGTCGTCCGCAAACTTGACGATGGAATTAGATCCGTACACAGGCTTGCAGTCGGAGGTGAAGAGGGAGTAGAGGAACGGGCTTAGCACACAGCCCTGTGGTACACCAGTGTTGAGTGTGATGGATGTGGAGCAGTTGGAGCCTGATCGAACATTCTGGGGTCTGTTGGTCAAGAAGTCCAAAATCCAGTTGCACATGGAGGTGTTGAAGCCCAGGTCTCCAAGTTTGGCTATTAACTTAGTTGGGATGACAGTGTTGAATGCTGAGCTGAAGTCAACAAACAGCATGCGTGCATAAGTGTTCTTATTGTCCAGATGTGTGAGCACAGAGTGCAGTGCCATGGAGACTGCATCCTCTGTGCTCCTATTGCTACGGTAGGCAAACTGGTGTGTGTCCAATGTGGATGGTAGAGAGTCTTTTAGGTGTGCCAGGACCAGCCGCTCAAAGCACTTCATTACGATGGGTGTGAGTGCTACAGGGCGGTAGTCATTAAGGCACTTCGGGCTGGAGTGTTTTGGCACTGGCACAATGGAAGTGCATTTAAAGCATGTTGGTACAGTTGCTTGGGCAAGAGACAGGTTGAAAATGTCTGTAAAAACCCCAGCGAGCTGCTCCGCACATGCCCTGAGTACGCGTCCAGGGATGTTGTCTGGTCCAGCAGCCTTGTGCGCGCTGATCCTGCTCAGTGCATTGCAGACATCTGTGGAGGAGAGTGTGATCGGTGGGTGGTCAGCTGAGGATTTGAGCTTGGTGGCAGTTTCTCTGTTGTCTCTTTCAAAGCGAGCATAAAAGTCATTTAGCTCGTTCAGGAAGTTGACATCAGTGGCTGCGGGGGTGGAGTGAGAGGGTTTGTAGTCACTGATGGCCTGAATGCCCTGCCACATGCGCCGAGGGTCAGCGTTGGAAAAGTGTCCCTCTATCTTAAGCTTGTAGCAGTGCTTGGCCTCTTTGATGCCCCTTTTCAGATTTGCTCTGGATGTGCTATAGGCTTGTGCATCTCCTGATCTGAAGGCAGTATTGCGTGTCTTCAATAGGAGTCGCACTTCCCTGTTCATCCATGGCTTCTGATTTGGGTATGTGGTGATCTGCTTCTGGGTTGTAACACTGTCAATGGTGGTATTAATATAATCCAGTACAGAGGAGGTGTAGCAGTCAATGTCCGTGTGAGAGCCACTGGTGGCTTGAGAAGCAAACATACTCCAGTCTGTGTGTAGAAACCTTTCCTGGAGTGAGAAATCTGCCCCCGCAGGCCACACCTTGATGGTCTTCACTGATGGCTTCACGCGATTGATCAGAGGTGCATATTTGGGGGTGAGGAACAAAGAAAGGTGATTTATATGCATTAGTGTCACAGTATGACCTAGTTTGACTCATTATGCTGTTTAGAGTTAAATGTGTTACGATAATACTGTATGTGACTTTGCTTACATTTGACATATTTGCTCAAATATGTAAAAAACACACAAAGGTAAGTCTCGCTGTTGTGCAAAATCAGTGTAATTAAACGTATCCTTGTACATCTTTTAAAAATTCCCCTTCTGGAAAAATGTATTCTGATAAAAGGGACAATAAGTTATAACATGTCCTTGCAGCAAATCATATGTTCTTAGGCACGTCAAAAGAACACCACAGATCACCATGGGTGAAACTGGGAGTTGTGGAAAAGTGCGAGTGAAACTGGGAGTTGTGGAAAATATGATAAACCGGTGTTTTGCCAGATGAGAAGTTTATCTATGTATCATCTTTTTACTCTTTTAATTATTTTATAACTGGTTTAATTTTCCTTGCTTTTATTTTGTGATTATTTTAATTCCTTTCTGTAAAGCACTTTGAATTGCCGTAGTGATGAAATGTGCTATATAAATAAACTTGCCTTGCCATATGTGGAAAAAACAAGTAGGGAAAAAACACATATTGCAGAACATCGAACTGCAATAAGATGTAATATATATATATATATATTATAAAAAATAAAAAATAAAAGAGATTTTTAATTGCTTACAATAAGCTTAACTTATTATTAAACACTGATGATTGTGACCTGTGAGTCATTGTTGGTTTTATTTATGATGTTCTTCATTTTGTAAGAGTTGTGTGTTGACAAAGACTTGTTGCCGAAATGTTGGGGGAAATGTTGGGTGTGTGTGTGTGAGTGAGTGTGTGTTTGTGTGTGTGTGTGTGTGTGTGTATAATCTCTTCTTCGCTTGCTGACTCACTATGTGGTTTCATGTGCTGAAACTCATTAATGACTCTAAGCATGTGAGTTTATTATTCTAACTGAATGTGAGCTTCATTTCCAGTAAATACAACAGTGTGTGTGTGTGTGTGTGTGTCACAGCACATTAAATGTGTAGAATTATAATTATATGTTCTCATAAAAATTAAAACAGACCCAATTATCACTGAAAAAATTGCTGTTCTCATTCCTCCGTTTTTTTGTCTTGTTTTCCAGCACAAATATCTAAACATTCTTTAATCAAGACACATTTACTGGAGAAGCAAAATGACATTGTTTTCTGTCTTCTTGTTTTCTGAAAAATGGATCAAAATAAAGTGAGTTTATGCTTAAAACAAGAACAAATATCTGTCATTGGAGTCAGAAACTTGTTTTCCATGTGAATTAAGTATATTTTTCTGACTTCATTGGCATTCAAGACAGAAATAGAGTCGTCATAGTAAGAGGATGATCAGCTCAGATCATTAGATGACGTTGCGTTTGGGTTGTTTGAGTTTATATTGAGATATCTGACTTTTTATCAGACATTTTGGTGTCTTGAGCAAATCTGAGCACATTTCTGTGAGCATTGTCAAGATCTCTTCTGAAACTCGTGGTCTTTTCTCAGCAGAACAAAAGCAGCTTAAATAGTTAATTTCTAATAGACATCCGCTTCATTCATTTCTCTTGTGAAACCATGATGTATAGCGAGTTTTGACATAACAGTACAGTCATTTGTGTTGTCGTTAATAACTCATCTCTGTAATATCTCTCTCTTCCCCTCATATTTCACCACTGATTGTCTCGAGTAAGTCAGTGTCCCTGAAGGAGGTCGATGGAACTGGAAAGACGATTATGCAGAGCCATAAAGCTGGAGAAACTGTTCAGACACAAAACAACGTATTTCTCTCTCAGTATTTTTCTGTTGTTTTCCTGTAAAATACATAAACTTTGTTAAATCTAAATCAAGATGCATTTATTTGAGAAGCAATTTGACATAAGGGCCCATTCTAGCTCCCAGCGCAATTGACTTTGTACACCGACGCATGTTTCATTCCTATTTTACACCCGACGCACAGCGGACTTTTCCCTCCACAGACGCACGCCGGTAAATTAGGGAATGAACTTGCGCTCCCGGGGGCGGTTCAGGGAAAAGAGGAGGCGTGTTCCGGCGCAAACGTTCCCTGGTGCTATTTTGCAGTTTCAGAAAACAATTCCGCCACAGACCAGGAAAACCTCGTCTAAAGTCAGTGTTATTCAGATGCTATTTTAAGGGCGCACGCTTGGCCATAATGTAGCGTGTGCACAACGCACACACACTTTGCTTCTCTCATCTACACACAGACGCAGTTGTTCACATTTTTGCAAACCATACATAATTACAAGGAAAAATATTCCACATGAGGGAAATCATTGTGGTGTCCATGAAGATGTGAAAAAATAGGCATAAATCTAGCTTACACA
>JAJAQA010000018.1:1155000-1175000 GCA_021464565.1 Rutilus rutilus
TAATTTACAAAACATGACTATGCGTTTCATAAATTACTAAATCATCTGCAAAGAGGAGACATTTAATCTCTGATTGAGTCAGGGTTGGGCCGGGGCAGAGGAATTATTTAAGGCTTTGGCTAATTCGTTTATATAAATGTTAAATAGAGTGGGGCTCAATGGGGCTCTCTCTCTCTCTCTCTCTCTCTCTCGCCCTCTCTCGCCCTCTTTTTTGTCGCTGACAAAAAAAAAGTCTCTCTCTCTCTCTCTCTCTCTCTCTCTCTCTCTCTCCCTCTCTCTCTCTCTCTCCCTCCCTCTCTCTCTCTCCCTCTCTCTCTCTCCCTCCCTCCCTCTCTCTCTCTCTCTCTCTCTCTCTCTCTCTCTCTCTCTCTCTCTCTCTCTCTCTCTCTCTCTCTCTCTCTCTCTCTCTCTCTCTCTCTCTCTCCCTCCCTCCCTCCCTCTCTCTCTCTCTCTCTCTCTCTCTCTCTCTCTCTCTCTCTCTCTCTCTCTCTCTCTCTCTCTCTCTCTCCCTCTCTCTCTCTCTCTCTCTCTCTCCCTCTCTCTCTGTTTCTCTTGGCTGTCGGCCGAACCCAGGCTTTCACTGTTCAGCGTTTGATTGTTTTTCTAGCGTTTTCTCTCTCTGGCTCATGCATTTGTGTTTCAGGCTGGACTCAGGGAAAGATTCGTGCTGAGAGAGACACAGCTGCCACCTCTGAACCGTGGACTGATTTTATTCTGTTTTCATTTATTCTGAGCTATTATTGCTCCTTTTATATCTGTGGGTTCAGGGAGTCTATCTGGCCTTAATTCTGTGGTTTTAGGTTCGCTGTCGTACATTCGTGTTTCAGCAATGAAACGCTCTTGCACTTGCACAATCTTGCACTTGTACAGGTCGACACTAAACCCCCGATGTCCTGACGGCCGAAGACAGAGAGAAAGAGAAGTGTCGACTGTGTTTCTTCAGGTTCAAGAGTTCACGAGTGTTTCTGTGCTGTTCACCACCTGACGCCACACTGCCAACCGGTTTGGTTTGGGGTGAACGACCGTGATGTGTAGATCGTAAAACCCCAGTCTGCAGGCGGTTCAGCGCGAGGTCACGGCCAAACACACACACTCACGACTCACACACTCACGGACAAACACACCGCGAGAACCTGAGCCGATCCGTGGACAAGTCCAAGTCCTGGAGAAATGCCTTCTTCCTCAAACACTGAGACCACAATCTGATGCTAAACTGTCATTCTCTGAGTGAAAAGATCATTATATCTCTCTAATATCATTCTCTGAGACAACAGTGAGATCAAACGGAGACTTGGGTTGAGTTCGCCTGCTTCTCAGATGTTTTCTCTAGAGTTTTTTTTAGCAAAGGCCGGATTTACATTGCATGGTTCAAGTGATGTTTTGTGGCTCAGATCAGATATGACCCACAAAACAAAGCACATGATTTCTGATATTCTCAGATGGGTTTCAGGGAAATAAATCTGATATGAATCAGACATGTACATTTGCGTCTGCCATGTAAGAGGACAGATTGGATATTCCCCTGTCAATGCGAGTCGTACGTCATTGAAAAAGCGAATGACGTCAACTCACACAATCACGGGACTCTTTTCAGAGAGACTCACGAAGACTCAACCCAATGTTTTGCTGACTTTTAAAGATGAGTAAAAGCTTGTGTTATCATTACAAATCACACCGTTTTTACTTCCTTTTCGGCCTAAGCTTTTCCGGGTCAGTATGTCTACCTTGGGTTCTTTCACCAAGTGTATAGTGTAAATGCAAATAGGGGTCACTTTTAAAAGAAGATGTAAGCTGGTCGTCAAAAAAATTGGATGTAGTCAATAAATCATAATTGGGCATCAATACCTGCAGAATAAATGCGGAAAAGTCTCAATCTGAGCTCTTATTTGATCCTAAAGTCCTGGAGAAATGCCTTCTTCCTCAAACACTGAGACCACAATCTGATGCTAAACTGTCATTCTCTGAGCGAAAAGATCATTATATCTCTCTAATATCATTCTCTGAGACAACAGTGAGATCAAACGGAGACTTGGGTTGAGTTCGCCTGCTTCTCAGATGTTTTCTCTAGAGTTTTTTTTAGCAAAAGCCGGATTTACATTGCATGGTTCAAGTGATGTTTTGTGGCTCAGATCAGATATGACCCACAAAACAAAGCACATGATTTCTGATATTCTCAGATGGGTTTCAGGGAAATAAATCTGATATGAATCAGACATGTACATTTGCGTCTGCCATGTAAGAGGACAGATTGGATATTCCCCTGTCAATGCGAGTCGTACGTCATTGAAAAAGCGAATGACGTCAACTCACACAATCACGGGACTCTTTTCAGAGAGACTCACGAAGACTCAACACAATGTTTTGCTGACTTTTAAAGATGAGTAAAAACTTGTGTTATTACAAATCATACCGTTTTTACACACCGGAATTTTAGGAAAAACATCTGAGACAAAGTTGATAAATACAGGTAAAAGAAGTGATATAAAAAAGACTCACACAAGGTTTAGAAGAGATCTCAACAATGTCTCAAACTTTGCTCAAATTTGTCTGTAATCAAATCACAAAGATCTCAATGAGATCAAATCAATATCTAAATTTTAATTTCGTGTACTCTATATAAACTCTGCGTTTCTCCTCAGGGATTTGAGGAGTTTCAGACGAGATCTCAACAATGTCTCAATCACAACTCAGAGATATTAAAATGAACTCATGAAACACTATCAAAGTGAGAACAAATGTTTTTAGATACTCTTCCTTTCTCCTCTGGAATTTTAGGAGAAACATCCGAGACAAAGTTGATAAACACAGGCAAATTCAAATGGAGAATTTCAATCCGAATTTAAACATTTCTAATCAAATGATCTGAGCCGTTCCACACTGATTTTACAGCTACTGGAAGAGACACATTTGGGTTTGTTTGTTTGTTTATTTGAGGAGAAACATCCGAGACAAAGTTGATTCTTGTTGATAACCGAGACTCTGCTGAGATTTATAAGAGAAACGTCTCGTTTCTACAGGGATAATGTGTGTTTTGAACTAAGTGACCCGATCAAGTTTATCTTGTTTTTATCACATCCACAGACTATTTACTCGGTAACAGTTAAAATGATTGATTTGGAATGAAGTGCAATATCCTTGTGGAATTATTAACAAATACACACGTCCACACGCTTGACAAAACATCTCTGCCCCGTCTCGATTTACACAATCCCTCAGGCGAGAATCGCTGAGAGAACCGTGAACCCCTGATGGACAAACAATAAATTCGTCCCATGTGGCGTCCAACCAGATCACGTTTCTCACTGCTGTTTGTGATCTGCGCTGGAGTAATTATCCTCATCTACAAAATAAAGTCTAAGCAAGCTAACGCAAGCTAAATAAAAGCTTCCCGTGAAGAGAAAGTCAGCGGAGGTTGTGGGACCGTGTCAGTCGTTTAGTGTTTGGTGGACACTAATGATTAACCCAAACCTCTGGACACCAGCCAACTGCATTCATGCTGACTTTACCCCCCGGCGTCAGGAAAATCACCGTCATACGCCTTTGTTCCAGAGTTTTAGAGAACAGTGAAGCTCTGTTCCACCGAGACCGAGTTTCTGTAGATTGTTGGTTTTTCTATTTCACCAAAAAAGCACATTAGCAGCCTCAAAATGATTCATGTTCATGACAAGCAGTGCAGAAAACTCAACAACAGCTCGACTACAGAAGAGATCTGCTGTGCTCATGCATCCAGAGACATCATTTACTTTGATTGATAATTTGATGGCAATCTTTTGGCGGGTTTCACTGATGGTAAACAAACTCAATGCATCATTTATAAAGTATGATGAGTTTATAATCCAGGTGAGAGCAGAGAACGCATACTTTCTCTACACAATCATTGTGAAGTTTAAAAGTAGATTAAAACCCACTACAAAAAAAGACACTGTTTCATCGTCATTATTTATGATTTTTTTTGTGTGATTTAGGTTGAAATATGATGGTCTAAACTTTAACAATCAGCACACATCTTGTGTGCTAGGATAGAATATTGCTGGCTTTAATGACCAATTTCTTGTGATTCGTCCTTATTTGTAAGTCGTTTTGGATAAAAGCATCTGTAAAAATATAATAATAATTAATATTATAATTAATACATTTTAATAATAATTAATATACTTATTTAAGGTGTAATATATATATATATATATATATATATATATATATATATATATATATATATATATAATATTTAAAAGTTTATTTAAGTTTTATTTAAAAATAAATAATATTATAAACACTTTTATAAAAAAAGTGACAGTAAAGACATTTATAATGTTACAAAAGATTCTATTTCAAATAAATGTTGTTCTTTTCAACTTTCTATTCATCAAAGACTGGAGTAATGATGTTGAAAATTCAGCTTTAATCACAGGGATAAATTACACGTTACTATATATTCACATAGAAAACAGCTGATTTACATTATAATAATATTTCATAATTTTTACTGTATTTTTGATCAAATAAATTCAGCCTTGGTGAACAGAAGAGACTCTTTCAGATTATTAAATAATCTTACCGAAGATTATTGGAAAGGTATACTGTACGTGTGTGTGTGTGTGTGTATATATATATATATATATATATGTATATATAGCAGATGGCAAATCTAATCCAAATATCACTGTCCTTTATTTCAGAGGTTGTTTTCTGAACTCAGATGTGCTTTGAACTTTGAACTCTCTGAACTTTCGTTTGCAACAAAATTTGCCCACAAAACTCGCAGACATGATCTGCTACTGATGACATATAATTTCCCTTTTATAGTATAATGTGTTTAAAATTGCTGCTTGAAATGCCTTCAGCGAGCATCTTGCAGCAGATGAACTGGGGTTTGGCCCAAGCGGAGGAAGCAGGTATGAACAACATTAGTGTTTCACTTCTTAACTTTCTATGATGCCAAGCGTGATGGTCAGAAGAAACACTGATGTACGTCATGTCTTGAAGCTTCTCAACCCATCAGATGTCGTGAACGAGAGCCTGAGTCTTTGTTCAACAGGTCAGTAAAGTCAACGAGAGCTAATCTCTGCCATCTGACTAGTTCAGGCCTCGAGGGAAGATGCCAGCGCTGCAGGACAGATAATATAAGTTATTGTTTGAAACTGTGACGGCATGGAGGAGCTTATCGCAGGTCTGCTAATCCCGTCAAAGCCTGAGAATTATGACAGGTCAGTGGTTGCCAAAACAATAGCCTTACGTCTGGCTTTCCTGCCGGCCAAATACGATTATTTACAACGAGTCTTATCTCTTGTTTTGGATAAGCGTTTGCAGCGCTTGCAACTCCAGCTCTTCGCTCACAACAAGACTTTAATGTTTTTAAGAGAAAAATATGACAGCTCAGCTAGGAATATATGTGTGTTTTGGCTTTGGTGTATTAAACTAAAGATGTGTAAAGTGTAATAAGTTAAACAAGGGTAGAAGGTAAAAATATTGGGTGCTTATTCAGTAGTAATAGCACAGATAATCAACATTGCACTGCAAAACCAGAAACATACTATATGTTCAACACTTTATTTAGAATAGCTTCATTGATCTTACACTAAAAAGTCACAAAGCAAAAGCAGAGAGCACCGAACTACATAATGCATGAAAACAAAAGCACTATACAGCTCAACGACAGGATATTATAGTGAAATACAAACCTACAATCAAGTATGAATAAAGCTCCTGAAACACGTTTACAGTCCTAGCAGAACAAACTGAGTCTCATTTGACCTTGCTGGGTAACAATTATACTTTAGGACTAACATACTCAAATGAAAATGTGGTTTCTTGGCCGATGCATTGCAAATGTATCCAGTGAATATGAGAATGAACCTCAATGACTCTTGCCGAAGCTCAAACGTGCTGCGTAACACGAGAATGAACCTCATTGGTTCTTGCCGAAGCTCAAACGTGCTGCGTAACACGAGAATGAACCTCATTGGTTCTTGCCGAAGCTCAAACGTGCTGCGTAACACGAGAATGAACCTCATTGGTTCTTGCCGAAGCTCAAACGTGCTGCGTAACACAAGAATGAACCTCATTGGTTCTTGCCGAAGCTCAAACGTGCTGCGTAACACGAGAATGAACCTCATTGGCTCTTGCCGAAGCTCAAACGTGCTGCGTAACACAAGAATGAACCTCATTGGTTCTTGCAGAAGCTCAAACGTGCTGCGTAACACGAGAATGAACCTCATTGGCTCTTGAGAAGTTCAAACGTGCTGCGTAACACGAGAATGAACCTCATTGGCTCTTGCCGAAGCTCAAACGTGCTGTGTAACACGAGAATGAACCTCATTGGCTCTTGCCGAAGCTCAAACGTGCTGCGTAACACGAGAATGAACCTCATTGGCTCTTGCCGAAGCTCAAACGTGCTGCGTAACACGAGAATGAACCTCATTGGTTCTTGCCGAAGCTCAAACGTGCTGCGTAACACAAGAATGAACCTCATTGGTTCTTGCAGAAGCTCAAACGTGCTGCGTAACACGAGAATGAACCTCATTGGCTCTTGCTGAAGCTCAAACGTGCTGCGTAACACGAGAATGAACCTCATTGGCTCTTGCCGAAGCTCAAACGTGCTGCGTAACACGAGAATGAACCTCATTGGCTCTTGCCGAAGCTCAAACGTGCTGCGTAACACGAGAATGAACCTCATTGGTTCTTGCCGAAGCTCAAACGTGCTGCGTAACACAAGAATGAACCTCATTGGTTCTTGCAGAAGCTCAAACGTGCTGCGTAACACGAGAATGAACCTCATTGGCTCTTGCCGAAGCTCAAACGTGCTGCGTAACACGAGAATGAACCTCATAGGCTCTTGCCGAAGCTCAAACGTGCTGCGTAACACGAGAATGAACCTCATTGGTTCTTGCCGAAGCTCAAACGTGCTGCGTAACACAAGAATGAACCTCATTGGTTCTTGCAGAAGCTCAAACGTGCTGCGTAACACGAGAATGAACCTCATTGGCTCTTGCCGAAGCTCAAACGTGCTGCGTAACACGAGAATGAACCTCATTGGCTCTTGCCGAAGCTCAAACGTGCTGCGTAACACAAGAATGAACCTCATTGGTTCTTGCAGAAGCTCAAACGTGCTGCGTAACACGAGAATGAACCTCATTGGCTCTTGAGAAGTTCAAACGTGCTGCGTAACACGAGAATGAACCTCATTGGCTCTTGCCGAAGCTCAAACGTGCTGCGTAACACGAGAATGAACCTCATTGGCTCTTGCTGAAGCTCAAACGTGCTGCGTAACACGAGAATGAACCTCATTGGCTCTTGCTGAAGCTCAAACGTGCTGCGTAACACGAGAATGAACCTCATTGGCTCTTGCCGAAGCTCAAACGTGCTGCGTAACACGAGAATGAACCTCATTGGCTCTTGCTGAAGCTCAAACGTGCTGCGTAACACGAGAATGAACCTCATTGGTTCTTGCAGAAGCTCAAACGTGCTGCGTAACACGAGAATGAACCTCATTGGCTCTTGCTGAAGCTCAAACGTGCTGCGTAACACGAGAATGAACCTCATTGGTTCTTGCAGAAGCTCAAACGTGCTGCGTAACACGAGAATGAACCTCATTGGCTCTTGCTGAAGCTCAAACGTGCTGCGTAACACGAGAATGAACCTCATTGGTTCTTGCAGAAGCTCAAACGTGCTGCGTAACACGAGAATGAACCTCATTGGCTCTTGCCGAAGCTCAAACGTGCTGCGTAACACGAGAATGAACCTCATTGGCTCTTGCCGAAGCTCAAATGTGCTGCGTAACACGAGAATGAACCTCATTGGCTCTTGAGAAGTTCAAACGTGCTGCGTAACACGAGAATGAACCTCATTGGCTCTTGAGAAGCTCAAACGTGCTGCGTAACACAAGAATGAACCTCATTGGCTCTTGAGAAGTTCAAACGTGCTGCGTAACACGAGAATGAACCTCATTGGCTCTTGAGAAGTTCAAACGTGCTGCGTAACACGAGAATGAACCTCATTGGCTCTTGCAGAAGCTCAAACGTGCTGCGTAACACGAGAATGAACCTCATTGGCTCTTGAGAAGTTCAAAACGTGCTGCGTAACACGAGAATGAACCTCATTGGTTCTTGAGAAGTTCAAACGTGCTGCGTAACACGAGAATGAACCTCATTGGTTCTTGAGAAGTTCAAACGTGCTGCGTAACACGAGAATTAACCTCATTGGTTCTTGCAGAATCTCAAACGTGCTGCGTAACACGAGAATGAACCTCATTGGTTCTTGAGAAGCTCAAACGTGCTGCGTAACACGAGAATGAACCTCATTGGTTCTTGAGAAGCTCAAACGTGCTGCGTAACACGAGAATGAACCTCATTGGTTTTTGCTGAAGCTCAAACGTGCTGCGTAACACGAGAATGAACCTCATTGGCTCTTGAGAAGTTCAAACGTGCTGCGTAACACGAGAATGAACCTCATTGGCTCTTGCAGAATCTCAAACATGCTGCGTAACACGAGAATGAACCTCATTGGTTCTTGAGAAGCTCAAACGTGCTGCGTAACACGAGAATGAACCTCATTGGTTCTTGAGAAGCTCAAACGTGCTGTGTAACACGAGAATGAACCTCATTGGCTCTTGCCGAAGCTCAAGCGTGCTGCGTAACACGAGAATGAACCTCATTGGTTCTTGAGAAGCTCAAACGTGCTGCGTAACACGAGAATGAACCTCATTGGTTTTTGCTGAAGCTCAAACGTGCTGCGTAACACGAGAATGAACCTCATTGGCTCTTGAGAAGTTCAAACGTGCTGCGTAACACGGGAATGAACCTCATTGGCTCTTGCAGAATCTCAAACATGCTGCGTAACACGAGAATTAACCTCATTGGTTCTTGCAGAATCTCAAACATGCTGCGTAACACGAGAATGAACCTCATTGGTTCTTGAGAAGCTCAAACGTGCTGCGTAACACGAGAATGAACCTCATTGGTTCTTGCAGAAGCTCAAACGTGCTGCGTAACACGAGAATGAACCTCATTGGTTCTTGCAGAAGCTCAAACGTGCTGCGTAACACGAGAATGAACCTCATTGGTTCTTGCAGAAGCTCAAACGTGCTGCGTAACAGGAGAATGAACCTCATTGGTTCTTGCTGAAGCTCAAACGTGCTGCGTAACACGAGAATGAACCTCATTGGTTCTTGCTGAAGCTCAAACGTGCTGCGTAACACGAGAATGAACCTCATTGGCTCTTGCTGAAGCTCAAACGTGCTGCGTAACACAAGAATGAACCTCATTGGCTCTTGCTGAAGCTCAAACGTGCTGCGTAACACGAGAATGAACCTCATTGGTTCTTGCAGAAGCTCAAACGTGCTGCGTAACAGGAGAATGAACCTCATTGGTTCTTGCTGAAGCTCAAACGTGCTGCGTAACACGAGAATGAACCTCATTGGTTCTTGCTGAAGCTCAAACGTGCTGCGTAACACGAGAATGAACCTCATTGGTTCTTGCTGAAGCTCAAACGTGCTGCGTAACACAAGAATGAACCTCATTGGCTCTTGCTGAAGCTCAAACGTGCTGCGTAACACGAGAATGAACCTCATTGGCTCTTGCTGAAGCTCAAACGTGCTGCGTAACACGAGAATGAACCTCATTGGTTCTTACTGAAGCTCAAACGTGCTGCGTAACACGAGAATGAACCTCATTGGTTCTTGCAGAAGCTCAAACGTTCTGCGTAACACGAGAATGAACCTCATTGGCTCTTACTGAAGCTCAAACGTGCTGCGTAACACGAGTATGAACCTCATTGGCTCTTACTGAAGCTCAAACGTGCTGCGTAACAGGAGAATGAACCTCATTGGCTCTTGCTGAAGCTCAAACGTGCTGCGTAACACGAGAATGAACCTCATTGGCTCTTGCAGAAGCTCAAACGTGCTGCGTAACACGAGAATGAACCTCATTGGCTCTTGCAGAAGCTCAAACGTGCTGCGTAACACGAGAATGAACCTCATTGGCTCTTGCTGAAGCTCAAACGTGCTGCGTAACACGAGAATGAACCTCATTGGTTCTTGCAGAAGCTCAAACGTGCTGCGTAACACGAGAATGAACCTCATTGGTTCTTGAGAAGCTCAAACGTGCTGCGTAACACGAGAATGAACCTCATTGGTTCTTGCTGAAGCTCAAACGTGCTGCGTAACACGAGAATGAACCTCATTGGTTCTTGAGAAGCTCAAACGTGCTGCGTAACACGAGAATGAACCTCATTGGCTCTTGCTGAAGCTCAAACGTGCTGCGTAACACGAGAATGAACCTCATTGGTTCTTGAGAAGCTCAAACGTGCTGCGTAACACGAGAATGAACCTCATTGGTTCTTGAGAAGCTCAAACGTGCTGCGTAACACGAGAATGAACCTCATTGGCTCTTGCTGAAGCTCAAACGTGCTGCGTAACACGAGAATGAACCTCATTGGTTCTTGAGAAGCTCAAACGTGCTGCGTAACACGAGAATGAACCTCATTGGTTCTTGCAGAAGCTCAAACGTTCTGCGTAACACGAGAATGAACCTCATTGGTTCTTGCAGAAGCTCAAACGTGCTGCGTAACACGAGAATGAACCTCATTGGTTCTTGAGAAGCTCAAACGTGCTGCGTAACACGAGAATGAACCTCATTGGCTCTTGCTGAAGCTCAAACGTGCTGCGTAACACGAGAATGAACCTCATTGGTTCTTGCAGAAGCTCAAACGTGCTGCGTAACACGAGAATGAACCTCATTGGTTCTTGCAGAAGCTCAAACGTGCTGCGTAACACGAGAATGAACCTCATTGGTTCTTGCAGAAGCTCAAACGTGCTGCGTAACACGAGAATGAACCTCATTGGTTCTTGCTGAAGCTCAAACGTGCTGCGTAACACGAGAATGAATCTCATTGGTTCTTGCAGAAGCTCAAACGTGCTGCGTAACACAAGAATGAACCTCATTGGTTCTTGCTGAAGCTCAAACGTGATGCGTAACACAAGAATGAACCTCATTGGTTCTTGCTGAAGCTCAAACGTGATGCGTAACACAAGAATGAAGCTCATTGGTTCTTGCTGAAGCTCAAACGTGCTGCGTAACACGAGAATGAACCTCATTGGCTCTTGCTGAAGCTCAAACGTGCTGTGTAACACGAGAATGAACCTCATTGGTTCTTGAGAAGCTCAAACGTGCTGCGTAACACGAGAATGAACCTCATTGGTTCTTGAGAAGCTCAAACGTGCTCCATAACACGAGAATGAACCTCATTGGCTCTTACAGAATCTCAAACGTGCTGCGTAACACAAGAATGAACCTCATTGGTTCTTGCTGAAGCTCAAACGTGATGCGTAACACAAGAATGAACCTCATTGGTTCTTGCTGAAGCTCAAACGTGATGCGTAACACAAGAATGAAGCTCATTGGTTCTTGCTGAAGCTCAAACGTGCTGCGTAACAGGAGAATGAACCTCATTGGCTCTTGCTGAAGCTCAAACGTGCTGCGTAACACGAGAATGAACCTCATTGGTTCTTGCTGAAGCTCAAACGTGCTGCGTAACACGAGAATGAACCTCATTGGCTCTTGCTGAAGCTCAAACGTGCTGCGTAACACGAGAATGAACCTCATTGGTTCTTGCTGAAGCTCAAACGTGCTGCGTAACACGAGAATGAACCTCATTGGCTCTTGCAGAAGCTCAAACGTGCTGCGTAACAGGAGAATGAACCTCATTGGCTCTTGCTGAAGCTCAAACGTGCTGCGTAACACGAGAATGAACCTCATTGGCTCTTGCTGAAGCTCAAACGTGCTGCGTAACAGGAGAATGAACCTCATTGGCTCTTGCTGAAGCTCAAACGTGCTGCGTAACACGAGAATGAACCTCATTGGTTCTTGAGAAGCTCAAACGTGCTGCGTAACACGAGAATGAACCTCATTGGCTCTTGCTGAAGCTCAAACGTGCTGCGTAACACAAGAATGAACCTCATTGGTTCTTGCTGAAGCTCAAACGTGATGCGTAACACAAGAATGAAGCTCATTGGTTCTTGCTGAAGCTCAAACGTGCTGCGTAACACGAGAATGAACCTCATTGGCTCTTGCTGAAGCTCAAACGTGCTGTGTAACACGAGAATGAACCTCATTGGTTCTTGAGAAGCTCAAACGTGCTGCGTAACACGAGAATGAACCTCATTGGTTCTTGAGAAGCTCAAACGTGCTCCATAACACGAGAATGAACCTCATTGGCTCTTACAGAATCTCAAACGTGCTGCGTAACACAAGAATGAACCTCATTGGTTCTTGCTGAAGCTCAAACGTGATGCGTAACACAAGAATGAACCTCATTGGTTCTTGCTGAAGCTCAAACGTGATGCGTAACACAAGAATGAAGCTCATTGGTTCTTGCTGAAGCTCAAACGTGCTGCGTAACAGGAGAATGAACCTCATTGGCTCTTGCTGAAGCTCAAACGTGCTGCGTAACACGAGAATGAACCTCATTGGTTCTTGCTGAAGCTCAAACGTGCTGCGTAACACGAGAATGAACCTCATTGGCTCTTGCTGAAGCTCAAACGTGCTGCGTAACACGAGAATGAACCTCATTGGTTCTTGCTGAAGCTCAAACGTGCTGCGTAACACGAGAATGAACCTCATTGGCTCTTGCAGAAGCTCAAACGTGCTGCGTAACAGGAGAATGAACCTCATTGGCTCTTGCTGAAGCTCAAACGTGCTGCGTAACACGAGAATGAACCTCATTGGTTCTTGCTGAAGCTCAAACGTGCTGCGTAACAGGAGAATGAACCTCATTGGCTCTTGCTGAAGCTCAAACGTGCTGCGTAACACGAGAATGAACCTCATTGGTTCTTGAGAAGCTCAAACGTGCTGCGTAACACGAGAATGAACCTCATTGGCTCTTGCTGAAGCTCAAACGTGCTGCGTAACACGAGAATGAACCTCATTGGTTCTTGAGAAGCTCAAACGTGCTGCGTAACACGAGAATGAACCTCATTGGCTCTTGAGAAGCTCAAACGTGCTGCGTAACAGGAGAATGAACCTCATTGGCTCTTGCTGAAGCTCAAACGTGCTGCGTAACACGAGAATGAACCTCATTGGTTCTTGAGAAGCTCAAACGTGCTGCGTAACACGAGAATGAACCTCATTGGTTCTTGAGAAGCTCAAACGTGCTGCGTAACACGAGAATGAACCTCATTGGCTCTTGCTGAAGCTCAAACGTGCTGCGTAACACGAGAATGAACCTCATTGGTTCTTGCAGAAGCTCAAACGTGCTGCGTAACACGAGAATGAACCTCATTGGTTCTTGAGAAGCTCAAACGTGCTGCGTAACACGAGAATGAACCTCATTGGCTCTTGCTGAAGCTCAAACGTGCTGCGTAACACGAGAATGAACCTCATTGGTTCTTGAGAAGCTCAAACGTGCTGCGTAACACGAGAATGAACCTCATTGGCTCTTGCTGAAGCTCAAACGTGCTGCGTAACACGAGAATGAACCTCATTGGTTCTTGAGAAGCTCAAACGTGCTGCGTAACACGAGAATGAACCTCATTGGATCTTGAGAAGCTCAAACGTGCTGCGTAACACGAGAATGAACCTCATTTGCTCTTGCTGAAGCTCAAACGTGCTGCGTAACACGAGAATGAACCTCATTGGTTCTTGAGAAGCTCAAACGTGCTGCGTAACACGAGAATGAACCTCATTGGCTCTTGCTGAAGCTCAAACGTGCTGCGTAACACGAGAATGAACCTCATTGGCTCTTGCTGAAGCTCAAACGTGCTGCGTAACACGAGAATGAACCTCATTGGTTCTTGAGAAGCTCAAACGTGCTGCGTAACACGAGAATGAACCTCATTGGCTCTTGCTGAAGCTCAAACGTGCTGCGTAACACGAGAATGAACCTCATTGGTTCTTGAGAAGCTCAAACGTGCTGCGTAACACGAGAATGAACCTCATTGGTTCTTGAGAAGCTCAAACGTGCTGCGTAACACGAGAATGAACCTCATTGGCTCTTGCTGAAGCTCAAACGTGCTGCGTAACACGAGAATGAACCTCATTGGTTCTTGCAGAAGCTCAAACGTGCTGCGTAACACGAGAATGAACCTCATTGGTTCTTGCAGAAGCTCAAACGTGCTGCGTAACACGAGAATGAACCTCATTGGTTCTTGAGAAGCTCAAACGTGCTGCGTAACACGAGAATGAACCTCATTGGCTCTTGCTGAAGCTCAAACGTGCTGCGTAACACGAGAATGAACCTCATTGGTTCTTGCAGAAGCTCAAACGTGCTGCGTAACACGAGAATGAACCTCATTGGTTCTTGCAGAAGCTCAAACGTGCTGCGTAACACGAGAATGAACCTCATTGGCTCTTGCTGAAGCTCAAACGTGCTGCATAACAGGAGAATGAACCTCATTGGCTCTTGCTGAAGCTCAAACGTGCTGCGTAACAGGAGAATGAACCTCATTGGCTCTTGCTGAAGCTCAAACGTGCTGCGTAACAGGAGAATGAACCTCATTGGCTCTTGCTGAAGCTCAAACGTGCTGCGTAACAGGAGAATGAACCTCATTGGTTCTTACAGAAGCTCAAACGTGCTGCGTAACACGAGAATGAACCTCTTTGGCTCTTGCTGAAGCTCAAACGTGCTGCGTAACACGAGAATTAACCTCATTGGTTCTTACAGAAGCTCAAACGTGCTGCGTAACACGAGAATGAACCTCTTTGGCTCTTGCTGAAGCTCAAACGTGCTGCGTAACACGAGAATGAACCTCATAGGCTCTTGCTGAAGCTCAAACGTGCTGCGTAACACGAGAATGAACCTCTTTGGCTCTTGCTGAAGCTCAAACGTGCTGCGTAACACGAGAATGAACCTCATAGGCTCTTGCTGAAGCTCAAACGTGCTGCGTAACACGAGAATGAACCTCATAGGCTCTTGCTGAAGCTCAAACGTGCTGCGTAACACGAGAATGAACCTCATAGGCTCTTGCTGAAGCTCAAACGTGCTGCGTAACACGAGAATGAACCTCATTGGCTCTTGCTGAAGCTCAAACGTGCTGCGTAACACGAGAATGAACCTCATTGGCTCTTGCTGAAGCTCAAACGTGCTGCGTAACACGAGAATGAACCTCATTGGCTCTTGCAGAAGCTCAAACGTGCTGCGTAACAGGAGAATGAACCTCTTTGGCTCTTGCTGAAGCTCAAACGTGCTGCGTAACACGAGAATGAACCTCATTGGCTCTTGCTGAAGCTCAAACGTGCTGCGTAACAGGAGAATGAACCTCATTGGCTCTTGCTGAAGCTCAAACGTGCTGCGTAACAGGAGAATGAACCTCATTGGTTCTTACAGAAGCTCAAACGTGCTGCGTAACACGAGAATGAACCTCTTTGGCTCTTGCTGAAGCTCAAACGTGCTGCGTAACACGAGAATTAACCTCATTGGTTCTTACAGAAGCTCAAACGTGCTGCGTAACACGAGAATGAACCTCTTTGGCTCTTGCTGAAGCTCAAACGTGCTGCGTAACACGAGAATGAACCTCATAGGCTCTTGCTGAAGCTCAAACGTGCTGCGTAACACGAGAATGAACCTCATAGGCTCTTGCTGAAGCTCAAACGTGCTGCGTAACACGAGAATGAACCTCATTGGCTCTTGCTGAAGCTCAAACGTGCTGCGTAACACGAGAATGAACCTCATTGGCTCTTGCTGAAGCTCAAACGTGCTGCGTAACACGAGAATGAACCTCATAGGCTCTTGCTGAAGCTCAAACGTGCTGCGTAACACGAGAATGAACCTCTTTGGCTCTTGCTGAAGCTCAAACGTGCTGCGTAACACGAGAATGAACCTCATAGGCTCTTGCTGAAGCTCAAACGTGCTGCGTAACACGAGAATGAACCTCATAGGCTCTTGCTGAAGCTCAAACGTGCTGCGTAACACGAGAATGAACCTCATAGGCTCTTGCTGAAGCTCAAACGTGCTGCGTAACACGAGAATGAACCTCATAGGCTCTTGCTGAAGCTCAAACGTGCTGCGTAACACGAGAATGAACCTCATAGGCTCTTGCTGAAGCTCAAACGTGCTGAATACTTTAGAATACTGTTCCATCCCTTAATGAATAACTACACAGGAACAAATAAGTAGCGGACTATTAACACTCTAGTAGCTACTATTAAAGGTGCTGTATGTAGGATCCAGCGGCCTTTAGCGGTGATGTTTCAGATTGCAACAACAGCGCTCGTGCTCGTGAAAAGCAATAAAGTTACAACTGTAGTCTTTCACATCAGATAACGTTAGCAAATGGTCGGCGTTAGCTGGCGAACTAATGATGTCTAACTTGAGCCAACTAAATCACAAAATCACAATATATTTTACATGCTTTGAAGTATTGTTAGCTTACCTGTCCAAAAGGATGAAAGCCAACTCAGGGTCTGTTTTTATACCTAAAACAAAGCGGAGGTCTCTCCATAATTCAAACGCTCTGCCAATGTTGGATCCGTGTTTTCGTCCTGAGTCGATCCGATTGACGTTTGGCCTGACGAGCTTCAGCTTCAGCATACTTTTTTTTTTTTTTTTTGGAGTTTGTGTTGGAGTCTGTGTTGTGCTGGAGGCAGGTCGTTTTTTGGTGTTATCAGACTCCATGTCGTTAGCTGCAGTGCCGTCGCAATAGACTGTATATACAGTATAAAACCATAGACAGTATGTGTAAAACGGAGAGGCTCGGGAGCACGCATGCACGTCACATCCGGTGGATTTCGCAGAAAATCCGACTCGGAGACTTCACATAAAAATAGGAATAATGGCCTTCAGAGGTAATAGCAAACCGCGAAAAGTGGATCATTGTAATGTGTGATTACAACCCCTTCACAGACGGGCAATAAAAAAAGGATTCATTTTATAAAAAAAGTTACATACAGCACCTTTAAGTAATAAGAAACTCTGGATGGTGAATTAGTAAGTAATAGCGCTCAGTTGAATGTGGTACGTCACTATTAGCTAATCAGTAACTACTACTTTTTTCACACCTACTAAGAACTACTGTATACAGGTTCATAATTAATGTGAATAATGCATAATGTATAATATAAGGTAATGGTAACCCACTAGTAATGACTAGTAGTGTTACTACATCCTTCTAAAGGAACTACTTATAATTTGGTTCAGTATTCTAAAGAGAAAAGTATGATAACTCCCTAATATTGACTGAACACTGTAAGCTTTTGAGGTTTTTGAAAGGTTTTGGATAGTAATGACTCAAGTGTTACTACATCTTTCTAAAGAAATGACTGATTATTTGGATCAGTATTCTAAAGTGAAGATCATGGAAACACACTAGTAATGACTAAATTATTACCAAATCCATCAGAAGGATTGAAAAATTACTATTCAGATCAGATGTGCTCCTATAGTCACATTCAAATCCAGACTCAAAACACTTGTTTAGCTATGCATTTACTGAATGAGGACTGTGCCACTGTTCGTCCGACTGTTTGTACTGTACTGTATTTTATTTTTCTAAACTGTTTTAATTATTTATTTTATTATTTTAATTTCTTTTATGTAAAGCACTTTGAATTGCCATTGTGTATGAAATGTGCTATA
Organism: Rutilus rutilus; assembly: GCA_021464565.1. Taxonomy (NCBI): domain Eukaryota; kingdom Metazoa; phylum Chordata; class Actinopteri; order Cypriniformes; family Leuciscidae; genus Rutilus; species Rutilus rutilus. The sequence continues at coordinate 1,172,566 of JAJAQA010000018.1, forward strand.
TAAATAAACTTGCCTTGCCTATTCAAAATCTTACAAAAATCTAAAATGCTTACAAGGACTTCAGTAATTATCAGGAGTTTCCCTTTAAAATGCTGATCCAAATACTTAGTAGTTCCTTCTGAAGGATTTGGTAATACTTGAGTCATTACTGGAGGGTTAGTATTACCTTATATTATACAATATGCATTATTAATATTAATTATGAATACAGCAGTTCTTAGTAGTTCTTTGGGAGGTATGAAAAAATGATTACTTAACCTTAAACTATTACTCCCTAACTTGTTAATCACAATAATGAACATTAATAAAATATTAAATATTTAATAAAGGATGGAACAGTATTCTAAAGTGTTATTGATTTTTCATTTTAGGCTGAACTAACCCTTTAACTGAATAAATGCTTCATACGGAGGTCGTCTAGAGTTCTGTTGAACCTTGCAGGTTGTGTGCGTTCATCATGTGTTTCTCAGAAAGTGTTTTCACGGAAGTCGACTCTTTCAGTCCTCGATCTAAACCCTGATGAGCAGTTCTGTGGAAAGCCACCAGCGTCTGCATCAGAAGACCTCAGCGGTTCAACACGACCACATCTACTCTTCTGAGGCCTTCGCTGAGGTTAAGACATGCAAGAACGACATCTGCTATATCACTAGATCAGCTTCACACCGAAAGCCCTGAACACAGAGAGACGTATTTCACAGACAAGCTGCTTTGATGCATGTATTATCTACAGTCAAACCAAAAAAGATTCAGACACCAGATATCATCTTTGATATTGTTTTACTAGTGTGATCAGGGCACTATAGTTCATTTATGTGAGTGAGGAGAGCAAAACAAAGTAAACTGTGACATTATACCCAATAATTCTTCATACAGAGACTACCAGTGACATTGGGAGCAAAAATGATTGGGACACTTTGAGCTGATCATGTTTTGCTGAAGTGTGTTTTCTTTAATTGCTAATGCTCTTTTTACACACAGACTGAACACAATGAAGCATTGCTTGGTGATTGGTTGAGCTAAACTGGTATTATCTAATTGTGTAGTTAAATTTAACAGCTGACAGATATTCAACATAATTCATGTGTGAGACAGTCTAACAGAAGGACGGACAAAACCAGTCAAATATCAACTGAGTTCTGCTCATATTTTATTACCATTTTCTAAACTATAGCGAATAAACTGTGATAATGTGAGAAATGTTGAAGGTGTGTGAATACATTTTTGTTTGACTGTATGTGCATTGAACAACTACAAATATATTTTAAAGCTGAACATTTTTTAGCATCGCCAAACAGAATTGCGAAACTAATGATTGTTTCCAAACTCTCGTCTGTTATTAGTCAGAGGAACAGAAAGTCACTCTATTGGTCGAGTCAGAATTTGACTTGTTGTGTTGCTCAAACATGGAGAACGTTTTTAATCCTGCATGTAAAATCAAGTTTTGCTTCTTATTTTGATGGGATTACAGTATGTCTGAAGCAGTGTCATCACAGCACAGCATGCATGTGCAAAAACAGTCAATAAGTCAGAAAAACATCCAATAGTGAGTCGAGAGATTTGCCAACCTGTCAAACACGCAATCTCCACAGCGACTATCACATGAGAACGCCTGCTGTGTAAATGAGACAGAATCAGCCGGAGGAGTTTATGCTGAACTCTTCAACTCTCATCGGCTCCGGTTACAGATTCATTATAAACCTGCTCGAATTACCGGCAGAATAAAAGATCTCAGTGTGACACGAGTTCTGCTAGTTTTCACTCACCGCACCGTACAGACCTTCTGACTTCTGAGCAAAGGATTTCAACATCTCTCGCTTCGTCTGGCGTTATAACAAGTGGATTAAAGGCGTCTGCTAGATGCATTAAAGTAAAATATCAAAGTATAAATCCAGTGCATGCCTTTGTTGATATTCAAAAGTTAGAAAATTTGTTGTTTAGGAGTTTTTTTAATAAGTTGCATTACAACATAATCTTAATTTTTATTTATTATCTTTATATACTGAATAAATGTTTAGTAGTTTTCAGTAGGTTGTGGCAGTGCATTACAACACACACACACAAATATATATATATATATAGTAAGTTTCACAAATATTTACAAATAAATTTCAAGTAACACATCGAATTAAACCTGAAACTGTGGAACGAATGAAATAGTATTTTCTTGTAAAATGTACTCCAATAATCTGGTTTATTTACAACTTATTTTTTATTTTTCAAGTAAATAACAGCTTATATCCCACAGGGCTGTTGAATGCTTGAATCTGATTGGCTGATGAACGTTCTAAGGTGTGCAGTTATTTTCATGGAAACTCACGGATAAAGTAGTTCCAGCAGGTCTCGACCGCATTACAGCTCTATATCACTTTTCTCCAAATGATTTCAGTTTTTCCAAAGGACTTTACAGCCGACAACAGCAAAAGAACCAAAGCCCA
>JAJAQA010000018.1:1180000-1200000 GCA_021464565.1 Rutilus rutilus
TTACCAATTTTTTTATAATATAAAAAAAAAAAATAATCAAAAGCTGTTTTTTGGGACGGGGACGGGGTTGGGTTGGGGTGGGGTGGTGTGTGTGTGTGTGTGTGTGTGTGGGGGGGGTGTTAGGGTTTTGGCTCAGGAAGTTTTAGTCCAAATACGAAAACATCAACCAGTGTTTAGGAGAAAAAGAAAATTGTCTCTGGGTCAAAGTGACTGGAAGCCAAAGGGTTAAATAACATGTAGATTATCACAGTGGCAGTGAAGGGTTAACTGTGGAGGCAGACTGGGGTTTTGATTGGCTCCTGAGACGTAAACAAGACCGGCACTTGTCGTGACCCCGCGCCTGACCTCAGAGATAGACTGGAGTTAATGCCGTCTCTGAAACACTGAGGCCATTGTTTGAGAGACTCGCTGAAAACTGAAAACTGCTGATCCAAGCAGAGCCGGAGGCCTTCAATCCCACAATCCCCCTCTCCCGAGTCAGCTTCACATCTCACACACGTACTGCTCTTAACCCTCAGAAAAATCCCAGAAAAACAATGCCTTTAGACAAAATCTAAAAAATAATGTTTTTTGTTGAGTATCATTTATGATACATCAGGCTTTTATAGTCTGATATAGTGAGAATATATGCAATTTGCTGCAAATACTGATATTTATATGAGATGCTTGTAATGTAAATCAATGAGATCTTTATTACAGTATAGCAGATGCCTGCATAAAATGCATATAAATATCAATATCTGCCAATAATGTCTTAGTAAGATGATATTTAAAAGCTTAGTGTTATGATCAAAGCTCTGTAGTTTTGTAACATATAATGCAATGCAATACAATGATGATTGATAAACCTTCCTCAAAAGCCTGATGATCATATTTAATACTCGTGATTTTTATAATAAACGAATAATGGATGATCAAGTAAACTGGAGTCGCTTGAAATATTCCTAAAGTTATTATTACATATATATTATAAAGTAGGCTTTATAGGGTTAAAACACCTTACAAGCGTCTGTAGTGCTGATAGTGATCATTTATCACTTCATAAAACACAAACATTTTCACCATGCTTTAGGAGTAAATGTTGAATAAATCAGGCGGATGATGCATGTAAAGCCTGATGTGTGTAAAGCCTGACGCGTGTAAAGCCGGATGCGTGTAAAGCCTGATGTGTGTAAAGCCTGATGAGTGTAAAGTCTGATGAGTGTAAAGTCTGATGTGTGTAAAGCCTGATGCGTGTAAAGCCTGATGCGTGTAAAGCCTGATGAGTGTAAAGTCTGATGTGTGTAAAGCCTGATGCGTGTAAAGCCTGATGAGTGTAAAGCCTGATGCGTGTAAAGCCTGATGCGTGTAAAGCCTGATGCGTGTAAAGTCTGATGTGTGTAAAGCCTGATGCATGTAAAGCCTGATGCGTGTAAAGCCTGATGCGTGTAAAGCCTTATGCGTGTAAAGCCTGATGTGTGTAAAGTCTGATGTGTGTAAAGCCTGATGCATGTAAAGCCTGATGCGTGTAAAGCCTGATGCGTGTAAAGCCTGATGCGTGTAAAGCCTGATGCGTGTAAAGCCTGATGAGTGTAAAGCCTGATGCGTGTAAAGCCTGATGAGTGTAAAGCCTGATGCATGTAAAGCCTGACGCGTGTAAAGCCTGATGAGTGTAAAGCCTGACGCGTGTAAAGTCTGATGAGTGTAAAGTCTGATGCGTGTAAAGCCTGATGCATGTAAAGCCTGATGCGTGTAAAGGCTGATGTGTGTAAAGCCTGATGCATGTAAAGCCTGATGCGTGTAAAGCCTGATGCGTGTAAAGCCTGACGCGTGTAAAGTCTGATGAGTGTAAAGCCTGATGCGTGTAAAGCCTGATGCGTGTAAAGCCTGATGCGTGTAAAGTCTGATGAGTGTAAAGTCTGATGCATGTAAAGCCTGATGCGTGTAAAGTCTGATGAGTGTAAAGCCTGACGCGTGTAAAGTCTGATGAGTGTAAAGCCTGATGCGTGTAAAGCCTGATGCATGTAAAGCCTGATGCGTGTAAAGTCTGATGTGTGTAAAGCCTGATGCATGTAAAGCCTGATGCGTGTAAAGCCTGATGCGTGTAAAGCCTTATGCGTGTAAAGCCTGATGTGTGTAAAGTCTGATGTGTGTAAAGCCTGATGCATGTAAAGCCTGATGCGTGTAAAGCCTGATGCGTGTAAAGCCTGATGCGTGTAAAGCCTGATGCGTGTAAAGTCTGATGCGTGTAAAGCCTGGTGTGTGTAAAGCCTGGTGTGTGTAAAGTCTGATGCGTGTAAAGCCTGATGCGTGTAAAGCCTGATGCGTGTAAAGCCTGATGCGTGTAAAGTCTGATGCGTGTAAAGCCTGGTGTGTGTAAAGTCTGATGTGTGTAAAGCCTGATGTGTGTAAAGTCTGATGCGTGTAAAGCCTGATGCGTGTAAAGTCTGATGCGTGTAAAGCCTGGTGTGTGTAAAGTCTGATGTGTGTAAAGCCTGATGCGTGTAAAGCCTGACGTGTTTAAAGCCTGATGTGTGTAAAGTCTGATGAGTGTAAAGTCTGATGCGTGTAAAGCCTGATGTGTGTAAAGCCTGATGTGTGTAAAGCCTGATGCATGTAAAGCCTGATGCGTGTAAAGCCTGATGCGTGTAAAGCCTCATGCGTGTAAAGCCTGATGCGTGTAAAGTCTGATGAGTGTAAAGTCTGATGTGTATAAAGCCTGATGCATGTAAAGCCTGATGCGTGTAAAGCCTGATGCGTGTAAAGCCTGATGCATGTAAAGCCTGATGTGTGTAAAGTCTGATGTGTGTAAAGCCTGATGCATGTAAAGCCTGATGCGTGTAAAGCCTGATGCGTGTAAAGCCTGATGCGTGTAAAGTCTGATGAGTGTAAAGTCTGATGTGTGTAAAGCCTGATGCATGTAAAGCCTGATGCGTGTAAAGCCTGATGCGTGTAAAGCCTGATGCGTGTAAAGCCTGATGCGTGTAAAGTCTGATGCGTGTAAAGCCTGGTGTGTGTAAAGTCTGATGTGTGTAAAGCCTGATGTGTGTAAAGTCTGATGTGTGTAAAGCCTGATGCGTGTAAAGTCTGATGCGTGTAAAGCCTGGTGTGTGTAAAGTCTGATGTGTGTAAAGCCTGATGCGTGTAAAGCCTGACGTGTTTAAAGCCTGATGTGTGTAAAGCCTGATGCGTGTAAAGCCTGATGTGTGTAAAGCCTGATGCGTGTAAAGTCTGATGTGTGTAAAGCCTGATGCGTGTAAAGCCTGATGTGTGTAAAGCCTGATGCGTGTAAAGTCTGATGTGTGTAAAGCCTGATGCGTGTAAAGCCTGATGCGTGTAAAGCCTGATGTGTGTAAAGCCTGATGCGTGTAAAGTCTGATGTGTGTAAAGCCTGATGCGTGTAAAGTCTGATGTGTGTAAAGCCTGATGCGTGTAAAGCCTGATGTGTGTAAAGCCTGATGCGTGTAAAGCCTGATGCGTGTAAAGCCTGATGTGTGTAAAGCCTGATGCGTGTAAAGTCTGATGTGTGTAAAGCCTGATGTGTGTAAAGCCTGACGTGTGTAAAGCCTGATGTGTGTAAAGCCTGATGTGTGTAAATCTGCTGAAGTGGAGATTTCTGACTCAAACTCGCCACAGATTGAGATCTACAGATGCTAATAGATCAAGATCAGTGCAGGGAAAAGCAGTGGTTTTGACCTCAGTCACTTTCAGAAGGTCATCTGTGTTTTAATCTCAAAGCTCGTCTGAAATAAATCTTCTGACAGGAACTTTAGAAACGAGTCTCTCCCGCAGCGACTGCAGCAAAGCGACCTTTCTGAGAACTGACATTACTTCAGGAGGAATCATCCTGTGCGCAGTGTACATGTGCAGGAGCTCAGGTCGTGTGTGTGTGTGTGTGTGTGTGTGATAGGAGCTCAGGGTGTGTGAGTGTGTGTGTGTGTGTGTGTGTGACAGGAGCTCAGGGTGTGTGAGTGTGTGTGTGACAGGAGCTCAGGGTGTGTGTGTGCAGGAGCTCAGGTCGTGTGTGTGTGTGTGTGTGTGTGTGTGTGTGTGACAGGAGCTCAGGGTGTGTGTGTGTGTGTGTGTGTGTGTGTGACAGGAGCTCAGGGTGTGTGTGTGTGTGTGTGACAGGAGCTCAGGTCGTGTGTGTGACAGGAGCTCAGGGTGTGTGAGTGTGTGTGTGTGTGTGTGTGTGTGTGTGTGTGTGTGTGTGTGTGTGTGTGTGACAGGAGCTCAGGTCGTGTGTTTGTGTGTGTGTGTGTGTGTGTGACAGGAGCTCAGGTCGTGTGTGTGTGTGTGTGTGTGTGACAGGAGCTCAGGTCGTGTGTGTGTGTGTGTGTGTGTGTGTGTGTGTGACAGGAGCTCAGGGTGTGTGTGTGTGTGTGTGTGTGACAGGAGCTCAGGGTGTGTGAGTGTGTGTGTGTGTGTGTGTGTGTGTGTGTGTGTGTCAGGAGCTCAGGTCGTGTGTTTGTGTGTGTGTGTGTGTGTGTGTGTGTGTGTGTGACAGGAGCTCAGGTCGTGTGTGTGTGTGTGTGTGTGTGTGTGTGTGTGTGACAGGAGCTCAGGGTGTGTGAGTGTGTGTGTGTGACAGGAGCTCAGGGTGTGTGAGTGTGTGTGCAGGAGCTCAGGGTGTGTGTGTGTGTGTGTGTGTGTGTGTGTGTGTGTGTGTGACAGGAGCTCAGGGTGTGTGAGTGTATGTGTGTGTGTGTGTGTGTGCAGGAGCTCAGGTCGTGTGAGTGTGTGTGACAGGAGCTCAGGTCGTGAGTGTGTGTGTGTGTGCAGGAGCTCAGGTCGTGTGAGTGTGTGTGCAGGAGCTCAGGTCGTGAGTGTGTGTGTGCAGGAGCTCAGGTCGTGTGAGTGTGTGTGCAGGAGCTCAGGTCGTGTGAGTGTGTGTGCAGGAGCTCAGGTCGTGTGAGTGTGTGTGACAGGAGCTCAGGTTGTGTGAGTGTGTGTGCAGGAGCTCAGGTCGTGAGTGTGTGTGTGTGTGTGTGCAGGAGCTCAGGTCGTGTGAGTGTGTGTGCAGGAGCTCAGGTCGTGTGAGTGTGTGTGACAGGAGCTCAGGTTGTGTGAGTGTGTGTGCAGGAGCTCAGGTCGTGAGTGTGTGTGAGTGTGTGTGCAGGAGCTCAGGTCGTGTGAGTGTGTGTGCAGGAGCTCAGGTCGTGTGAGTGTGTGTGACAGGAGCTCAGGTTGTGTGAGTGTGTGTGCAGGAGCTCAGGTCGTGAGTGTGTGTGTGTGTGTGTGCAGGAGCTCAGGTCGTGTGAGTGTGTGCAGGAGCTCAGGTCGTGTGAGTGTGTGTGCAGGAGCTCAGGTCGTGTGAGTGTGTGTGACAGGAGCTCAGGTTGTGTGAGTGTGTGTGCAGGAGCTCAGGTCGTGAGTGTGTGTGTGTGTGCAGGAGCTCAGGTCGTGAGTGTGTGTGTGTGTGCAGGAGCTCAGGTCGTGTGAGTGTGTGTGTGTGTGCAGGAGCTCAGGTCGTGAGTGTGTGTGTGTGTGCAGGAGCTCAGGTCGTGAGTGTGTGTGTGTGTGCAGGAGCTCAGGTCGTGAGTGTGTGTGTGTGTGCAGGAGCTCAGGTCGTGAGTGTGTGTGTGTGTGCAGGAGCTCAGGTCGTGAGTGTGTGTGTGTGACAGGAGCTCAGGTCGTGTGAGTGTGTGTGCAGGAGCTCAGGTCGTGTGAGTGTGTGTGACAGGAGCTCAGGTCGTGTGAGTGTGTGTGTGTGTGTGCAGGAGCTCAGGTCGTGTGAGTGTGTGTGTGTGTGTGTGAGACAAGAGCTCAGGTCGTGAGTGTGTGTGTGACGGTGCTCATTAGAGCAGAGCGCTGGATTAATGAGAGGAGAACAGCAGGAGAAACAGTTCCTCTCTCTCCAGCTCAGTAACGCTTCTGCAACACTGACGCCAGTAACAGACTCCGGCTGATGGAGAGAGCCTGTAATCACCAAACTACAGCTTACACTCGTTTAACTGCGGTAAGAGAACAGAAGCACAAACACAAGCAGCCAACTGGAAGACGACACACTGTTGTTATACTGTTAATACACACTAAATACAAAACTATATAAAAAAAATGTCAGTGATTGAAATAAAGCTGAAATCAAATATTAGATGAAAGATTTGAGCTTATTTTTTTATTTATCTTTTGTCAACTAATTGCTTTTGCAAAGCTTTGGCAACTACTTGAAATAAGTTTTAAGTACTAAAATGACTAAAAAAAAAAAAAAAAAAACTACAAAAAAAAACTAAGTAGAAATCTTAATAAAAAATTACTAAAACTGAAATTAAATATTAAAAGAAAAAATGACAAAAGCACATAATACAATTAATAAAAATAAATAAAAGCTAGATATAAAAAAAAGGACAAAAGCACATTAAAAATTACTAAAATAAATGAAAGCTAAATAGAAATATATTAAAAAATGAAAATATCTCATAGCAAAATAAATTAATGAAAATAAATGAAAGCTAAATATAGAAATATATAAACCCCCCGAAATAAAAAGGACAAAAATCACATTAAAAATGACTAAACATAAATTAAAGCTAAATATAAATATATTAAAAAAATAATAATTTTAATAAAATAAAAAGAACAAAATAAATGAATGAAAATAAATTTAAGCAGAAATATAAAAACCCAGAAAAAAGGGGAAAAGTGCATAAAAAATTACTAAAAATAAATTAAAGCTAAATATATATATATATATATATCTTTACTTTATTTTAAGTAATTTTGTTATGACCTTCTGTCATTTTTATTTATTTTTATAAAGCGCATAAAACAATTACAAAAAATAAATGAAAACTAAATAGAAATATATATATATATATTTCTATTTAGCTTTCATTTCTTTTTTGTAATTTTTTTATGCGCTTTATTTATAAAAATTAATTAAAAATTAAAAACTAATAAAAATCTATACTAGTATGAATAATACTAAAACAACATTGACCTAAAAGTTCAGAACTGTATATATATATATATATATTGATAACATTTTTAAAAACAGCAAAAACATGGAGGATCTCAAATAGGGTCACATTTTACATAATAAATTTAGATTAAATACACTAATAAAATGAACGATTAAACAGCACCACATACATCGACACTGAAGAGCTGAGCTCAAGTTAGTCCTGCTAGTAATAATGACGATTCAGAAACGTTCAGACTTTAATATGATTTTATTGAAAAAGTGTACCAATGAAACAACCAAAAAAAAAAAAAAACTTCAGAAAAGTATTTTGTAGAGCAAAGCTCTTATGTACAGCATATTGCACTATATAACAAAACCTAGAACTTCCATACTGTATTAAAAACAGAAAGAAAACCACCGTGAGGAGTGCAGAGAGTACAGTCCCAATGTTTACACACATGCTACATCTTCGCTGGGTCTCATTTCTCGGTGTACAGTGAGTGTGTGTGAGCCTCGAACCAACGAAAGAAACACGTCACTTTACGATAAATGGCTTTCTGAACGGGTTCATCTCAGCGTAAATCATCAGCTGTAGATTCATTGAAGACTAACAAGGAATGTTTTCAGATTAAAAAAGCCCTTGATGAGGAACATTTCAAAACATCTGCCTTCAAAAAGCCACCGATTCAGTGAGAACATCCGTTTTAGAAACCACAACCAATGAGCCCCAACAATAGCAGTCGATATCAACTTACAAAACAACAAAGATGGAGTGAAATACAGTCAAAGACACTGTTGGCTTCATCATGGGTCGGTGATTTCAGACTAAAACATCCAAGACGAAAAAAAAAAAATATTCCTGACATCTCAAGAACTCGAGACGAGCGACTATAACACTGGGATTCGAGAACCCTCGAGATTCAACCAAACACAAAGTACTTTCCAGTGCATGTAAAAAGAGAGAGACAGAGATGATGAAGCACTTCATTAACACAGGAAAACTACAGCTGTGTCTGTCTCCAAAAACCTCCAGTTGTAATGGGATTCTGATTGATTTCAGCAGATCTTTAGGATACTGGGACGACCGAACAAGGTTTTAGACCCTCGGAAGCAAATTCATCATCAGTTTTTCCTCATTCATTTCATGAAAAGATTGAGTGAAGCTCACGAGAGACGCATAACACACATGTCCAGGTCATATTTCACCCCTAAATCAGAAGAAAAGCGGGTGTTTCCTCACGATTCCAGAGTCTGCGATCTCAGAATAAACTCATGAAACCATCCGAGCGGCTCATTTCAAAGCTTTATACTCTTACTTTAAGACTCGTTTGGGGTCTGAATGTGTTTCCAGGTAACCTAAAGACACGCTTTATGTAAATTTAAGAGGTTTTTAAGTCAAAACATAATTGACAAGTTAAAGCTCAATGTTTGCAGCATCTAATGTTCTGTCACACACACATAAAGTAGTGCAGAATGGTCACCTTTATATGAATTATAACATTTATTAGGCTATCGAGAGAGTCTGTTCAGTGTTTCTTTAGTAAAGAAGTTGTAAGTTGAATTGCTTCAAAAACAGCAACGTTTCAGTCTCCTTGCTGAGTAATGTAATGAGGAGATCATTTATTAATAAAAGTCACGGGCAACATTATAAAGAAGTTTCTGTGCTTGTGAATGTTTCTGTGTGTGTGTGTGTGTGTGTGTGTGTGTGTGTGTGTGTGTGTGTGCGCTTCAGTGATTAAACTGACTGGAACTACTTGTGCATTAAAGGGTTTTATTGCACGTCTCCCAGCCAATCAGAATCGAGAATTCAGACAGACCATGCATGGTATAAAATATATTATGATTAATCAATATAATTTATTTAAATTGAACCTTTTCTGGTCGATTTTGGACAGACCTGGACATGTTTCCGTGAGCTTCACCTGATAATATAACATAATACGTAATTACACAAAATAATCTCTCCAGATTCTTCTGATTTCACTCGTGCTCAGTTCGTCTGATGGCACTTTGTTGATGTGAACAAACAGAACAACAGTGACCAGATCGTTGGAGATTAAAATCTTCCTAAATCTCCTTCAGCAACACAACAGAACGCGAGAAATGCACAACAAAAACGTTAGTATCAAGGGATATAAAGAAAGGAATTGCACAGTGAAATGTATACAGTAGCAACGAGTAGTTATACACACATAAAAAAAAAAAAAAAAAGGAATAAAATAAATAAGAACAAAATAAATAAGAAGTGGAGGAGTGCACATACGGGAGAGGCGGACGAGTGGCTCTGGCTCAGCGTTCACGATCTGCAGGAAACTCACGTTCACCTCGAGCAAACATCAGGAGAAACACACTGTACCTGTACTCTACTACTGTACCAGATCACAACCAGCACAGGCATATTACACCTCAACATCACAAGAAAAGTACACTCGGAAAAATGCTGGGTTGTTTCAACCCAAATTTGGGTCAAAATATGGACAAACCCAAACGTTGGGTTAAAAATTTGAATAAAAAACTTAACCCAACAGTTGGGTTTGTCCATGTTTTGCATTTCTTAGAGTGTACTTGCCTTCAATAAAGAAGCCATTTTTGATTACTTTGCATTGACATTGTTATTATCGTCATGAAAATTTAATTGAATAAAATAGCTCTTTTTTTGAGCTGCTTTACAGCAAAACTTACTGAAAGTAAGAAAATTACTGAAAGCACTATAGAAATAAATAGACTTGGCAATTGTTCCGTATTCAATTCAATACTGTATTTCGGTGATGAAAATCAGCCAGATTTTTTAGCATTAATTAAATTAATCAATTTATTCTTCTCCATGTGCATTAGGAAACAAATATTAAAAGCATAGAGGCGGTAGAGAAATTGCTACCATGATTTATACTTACAACTGAACTGAACTACAAATGACGTATTTTACTATCTTTGAGATATTTGTAGTATTTATTAATATTTTGAATCTGTTTTTATTTTTTGTAATTTTGTTGTTTTTTTAGTTGTCATTTTTAATAGTCGTTTAATCATTTTTTTATTTGAGTTTGAGTTATTTTAGTGCATAAAGTTGAACTAAATTCAAATGTGAAACGTTCCTTTGGGAACTGGCTGAAATAAAATAATTTGCATTTTGTATTTTATTTGATTTCAAGTGATGAAACTAAATGCCAAATGATTCTCGCTTCTTTCTTTTGATTATTGGGGTGAAAATATGAGCTGAATGAATGTTACTGGATTTCAATATTTGACACGGCTCTGATAAATGATGAGGACTTTTGTCGGTATCTTCTTCAAAAATTATAAAACAAAAAGTGTATGCTTTCCTTCATTTAATCGTTCTGCCAACATCTCTTGCTTTTAAATGAACGAACTGCATGTTGGCGGGAAAAAATGTCACAAAATGTGTGTCACTCCAAGATGAAAAAAATAAAAAATAAAATACAGGACAGACAAATCAAGAGAAACAGCATTGAATGCATCAGTGTCTTCAAACATAATAATTACAGTCTTCAGAAGAAGGTCTTCCTCACGTCTTTTACAAATAAAGTAGTGGTTCTATTTAAAAAAAAAGAAAAAAAAGAAAGAAATTTACACCACCAAAACTGTACAGATCACCTGACGGATATAAAAGTAGAAATAAAACAGGGAAATCGAAAGCGCCAAGTGTCCTGAGAGGAGAAGTAATGCAGTCGCTTCTCAGATTCACACAGTATTGCTCGCGGGCCACGACACCGCTGGCCAGGATGAAGAGAACCACAGTTTAAGATGATATATAAACACAACATGACACGTGAAGAGAGCCGACGACGACTACAATAAGGCTGAGGCTGATATGTTTGCTGTATGTTAGTGTAAACACAGTCTAGGTCGTTCTGTTCATGTCGTAGGCACAGAAATCATCTTCCATACGTGAAACAGGTTTGTATCTATTGGCCATTTTAAATTGAGTGGATTGAAGTACCTGAGTGAGTTAAGTCAACACTTTTGCTAAACGTTTATACAATAAGGTCCCGTTAGTGCGTCAACTAACAATGAGCAATACATTTGTAACACTATATTTATCTTGGTTAACGTTGGGCAATAATAATCACTATTTATAGTTAGTTAATGGTGCATTGATTTTGATTTTATTAATGTATTACTTCTAAGATGCTTTAGAAGGTTTTATTATTGTTAGTTTGTATTAACTAATGCTGAAAACTTACTGTAAAGTGTTCCCGTTTATTCTAATATTTACCAAAATTTGGTGAATTTTTAAGGCCTGATAAAACCGTATTGGTAACACTTTACAACAAGGTCTCATTAGTTAACGTTAGTTAATACAATAACTACACTGTAAAAAATGATGTGATCAATAAGTTATGACAATATGTTTTAACTTTGCTTAAACTCATCAAAATAAGTTAAGCAATTTTCAACTTTTTGTCATAAGTTATACAAGATTCAACTCATTTTTTAAAGTCAGTTTAATGTAATTTAATTTAAGTTGAAATGACTTAAACATCCAAGTTGATTGTACTTAATTTAAGGCATTTTTACAGTGTAACAATTAACAATATACACTGTACAAAAATGTGTTTATTCAACTTAAAAAAGTAAGTGTTCGTGCTGCCTTAAAAATTTAAGTTTAGTCAACTTAAAATGTGAAGGCAGCACGAACACGTACTTTTTTTAAGTCGAAACATTTTTTTACAGTGTATTCTTACCACATTTATTAACCTTTGTTAATGTTCATATTAGTTGCATTAACTAACGTACAACTTGGGATCTTTAGTAAATGTTGAGATTGAAACTACTAATCATTTTTAGTTCATGTTAACTAATGCAGTTAACAAATGAAACCTTATTGTAAAGCGTTTACCACAATATTCTTGAACAGTTTTCACCCGAAATCATGCGTAAATGATGAAACATGATATTTTCCCAATCCATATCACTGGATTGTGATGTTAGATGCTGTTGATTGTTGACTAGCCTGATGCCAAGAACTGAATGAAATGAAATCAAAAAGACAATAACAGCAGTACATCAACTCATCATTGACTTCATCAAACCCTCTTCGGTTGCTTGACAAACACAAGGACGTCTAGATCATATTCCTAATTATTTAAAAAAACAGGAAGAACAATAAAAAAATTCAACAATGATGTAATAAAAAAGTAAATAGAACATCAAAACACCAAGAAATTTGAGGTGCAAAAAGCTTTTTTTTTTTCTTTTTTCCGGAGAAACGGCCTCTTTGGAGATTTGTAAGTGACGTCCTGGGAGATTTCTGAAGGAAAAGTATCCGGATCTTCACCCGTTCGCTTCGGCGGTGGCGTGGGACGGTAAGGCGTTCCCAAGACTCGTGGAGCTCATTCAAAATACACGTACGGAAGTGCAAAGAAACTTAAACACGAACAGCATACTGTACAAAATACCTCAACATGTTTATGAAAATATTCCTGTTAGAATCTCAAGAACATCATGGCATCTTCGTCGGGGGAAAAGAGGTTGCCATAAAAAAGCGTCCCCCGTCCTGCGGAGGCTCTTCCTTTCAGTCTTCGTTTTTCCCCCCTCAAAACCCGTGTTAGATACCAGACAGTGCCGCTAACCGTCCCGCTCCGGGATGTGGACTGGGACACGGATGGCAGTTCGTGTTTCACCTGCGATTCGCCCTCCCGTCCTGAGCGTCGGCGTCTCTCCCGAACAGGAGTGTGTAGAACGCATTCGCCACACGCCGCCACAGGGGCTCCTGGTTCCTTTGGTTTCTGTGACGCTGCCAAACACAAATCAAATGAACAAAATAAATCACACACGTCGAAGCAGAGCAATAATGAGGAGGAATGAGTAGTTCTCTTCGGAATAAAAATGTCCTTCATCCAAGATGTTCATGTGTTTCTTTCTTCAGTGGAAAAGAAATGCAGGTTTTTGAGGAAAACACTCCAGGATGTTCCTCCATATAGTGTCTTCAATGGGGTCCAACGGGTCGAAGGTCCAGATGTGAGTTTCAGTGCAGCTTCAAAGTCTCGATCCAGCCGAGGAATAAGAGTCTGATCTAGACAAACCAGCCGACATTTTACAACTAAATAAACATTTAGATACTTTTAACCACTAATGCTGGTCTTGCAGGTCCACGACTTCACGCATTACGTAATCAGGTTGAAAGGTCACGCGTGTTCCGGTTCAGATCTAATCTAATTTTCTCCTCCAACTTCAAAATCATCCGACATTGTTTTACCTTTTATTTTTGGCGCTTGATTTAGTCTTTGCACGTTCGCTTGTAAACACTGGGTCTGTTCTTACACCTACGTCACGCTTGACCTTTCAACCTGATTACGTAATGTGTGGCGCATCACAGCGAGTGCAAGACCAGCATTAGTGGTTAAAAGTATATAAATGTTTATTTAGTTGTAAAATGTCGGCTGGTTTGTCTAGATCAGACTCTTATTCCTCGGCTGGATCGAGACTTTGAAGCTGCACTGAAACTCACATCTGGACCTTCGACCCGTTGGACCCCATTGAAGACACTATATGGAGGAACATCCTGGAGTGTTTTCCTCAAAAACCTGCATTTCTTTTCCACTGAAGAAAGAAACACATGAACATCTTGGATGACGAGGCGGAGAGTAAATCAT
Source organism: Rutilus rutilus (assembly GCA_021464565.1). Classification (NCBI taxonomy): domain Eukaryota; kingdom Metazoa; phylum Chordata; class Actinopteri; order Cypriniformes; family Leuciscidae; genus Rutilus; species Rutilus rutilus. Next base: position 1,193,501 of record JAJAQA010000018.1, read on the forward strand.
CAGGAGATTTTTATTCTGACGTTAAATAATCCTTTAAGGTCAGAAATTGGAGAATTGTTATAATATTAAAATTCCAATTCCGCTTATTGCATTTAAAAGTATTTAAAGATGATGCAATTCGGCACAAATACTGAATTGAGTTCTCTTTCTTGCGCTTGAAAGGACAAATACACACATAATTATGTCAAAATATCCTTGCAAACACCTTCAGTTATGTCTAAAGTGAACGTAAACAGTTGAGAAAGAAAAAGCACGTGTAACAGTCTATTGGATTGGTGCATTACTTTTGTAACTTTAATAAGGATTAATCTGTATTTTATTTATAAAAAGAAAACTATGCAGTTTTATTTTACATTTGATTTTAATTTCTGAACTTCGTTCAGTTGTACTTATTTGTTCTATTGCTAATTTGCTTCTTTGTTTTGTTTTTATTGTATTACTGACTGTATACTTGTCGTTAATAATGTTTGAAATGTATATTAGTCAGTCTATTTTATTAGTTAGCCTAGTTATTCTTTAGGCTGCTGATTTTTGTTCAGCTTCAACACAATGTTTTGCAAAAAGACAATAAATATGTTTGATATCTATGTTTGACTTTTTGTTTTACTATATTAGAATCAAAACCGGGAATTGATAAGAATTGGAATTGATAAGAATTGGAATGTTCTTTCCAACATATATTTAGAATGCATTTAAAATATATTTTAGTCAGAATTTATTTGAACCCTATTGCTGTATGAGACAATACACTGAAATAATATCACTCATATCACATCTCATGACACTGACGTAACACCAGTGAACAGCGGAGTGTGAGGACGGCGCAGTGATGTAAGAGGGGAGTAAACACAGAAATCCAGACACCGGGAAACATATATTGTTTCCACAACAAACGCTGTCTGTTCACCTTCACACACGGTACATTACACCAAACACACGTTCACACAGTCTAAGACTGCAATATAAACACTAGAAATTAGAATAAGGTTGAGCTGTGGTGAGTTAATATGCCAATGGCTAGTTAGTTTATCAGGAACTGGAACATAATGAGGTTTACACTGAATTAGAAAGCAGATAGTCCAGCGTTCATGATGTGTCTTCACGTTTTTTGAGAAAGACGCCACTTCAAATTGAGTGACAAACTGTATCTACTCGCTGGAGGTGTTTGGCCAATCACAACGCACTGGGTCAGCTGGCCAATCACAAAGCACTGGGTCAGCTGGCCAATCACAACGCACTGGGTCAGCTGGCCAATCACAGCACTCAAGAGCTTTTCTGAGGGCGGGGCTTTGTAGAAATCAGAGCGTTTCAGACGGACTGGGAATAGAGGAGCTGCAATAATGTACAGTGTGTGAAAAATAATGTGTTTTTTTGAGCATTAAAGCATGTTAACTTATTTTATTACGCCAAATAAACAAAATAATGAACTCATTATAATGACCATCATATGACCCCTTTAAAAAATACTATTTCAGACTTCTACTTCAAAATGATATCTTTGTAAAAACTGCTAAATAGTTCTATTTTCATGGACAAAAAATGTATAATAAAATAATGCAAAATACAGTTTGAAGGACAATAATAATAAAAATCCTATTCAAGTAAAAATAGGTAAATAATTTTTTTTATATTGTCAAAAATAATAATAATAATAATAATAAAAATAATGCAAAATGCAGATTCAAGCACAGCAAAGTCACATTTTTGCCTTTTAATTCTTCCCGATGCAGCCGCCATTGGCAGGTGTACTATATGAGAACTACAACCACAGATGTACTACATTTCTCATGACGTCATCAGACACACACGTGATCCGCGCAGCGTCTCGTAATAAAGATGATAGATGGGCGACTCTCACGCTCTCGAGTCGTTATCCTGGCACTGAGGAGAATTAGATTTGGGAAGATTAAGTGGATAATACTACCACTGTCATTGAGGAGGGAAGATAAGATAATTTCACTAAATAGGATTACGCTGCTCTTGAGGCAGGGTGGAGACGCGCACACACACACACACACACACACACACACACACACACTGCATTTCAGCTGGCTCAGCTCTCTCTCGAGAGACGAAACCCAGTCCAACACTGATAACACATCTGCTGCTTTCACAGACAAGTCATAAAGTACGAGCCGAAGTCTTCCCTGTAACTCACTGCTCTAAAGCTGTCACACACATTAGAAATAACAACCCTCCCCATGCACTTTCAGTGTGTAAAACACATTTTAACACACACTACCAGTCAAAGAAACTGCCAGAGGAAAAAACCCTACATGCAATGTGACTGCAATTACTTTATTATCTATTTAACAGTGTTTTCTCATGCACTTTTAATAGTTTATTTATAAACGCATCTCTTTAACCAGTTACGATCACGACCTTCTTCACTCTCGCAGACCCTCAGCTAAAATTAAATACTTGTACACAAGGTTACCGGCCATTCAGAACTTCTACTAGCCAAAAAAGAAAAAGAAATAAATAAATAAAGCAGATTAACTACGTCACAACCTCAACATTTGAAGTGGATGAAAACCTTTCATCAAAGCTGTACATGAGTTTTGAAAACAACACCCGTTTATGAACTTTCTTGATCCACTTCAAATGTTGACTACCGGTATTATAAAATTTGGTTTTCATTCATTCGTTTCTTATTCAAACAATATATACTCCTCTCTTCCTCTTTCATCCTCATCCTTTTCACCAAAAATGTATTTTAGATGGACAGATCAATACTGTACAAAGAACATCAAATAAATTTAGGATGTTGGAAAATAACAATGTGTTTTCTGTTCACCAAATGCTTTTTAATCTTCGCTTTTGCTTCAGTGCAAATGAACAAGCGCCGTTATTTGTTGTTTGACGTGTGTGTTCAGGTAAGCCAGATATGTGCAGATTCTGAGCTATACGCTGTATTTAATATATCATGATGACTCACGAGTATTTGCACTAAATCTGTGCAGATTTGTCTTACACGAACTTCCCCAGCAAAGTGAGTAAACATAATAAATAACGCCAAATTGGCCCGTGATTTGACAGCGTTCCCGCAAAACTTGATTTTTACCTGCATTTGGCGGGTGTTCATTTCAAATCCTGCTTGTACATATGAAACAGCCAGTAGGTGTTGGCGAATCATTGTGTTAACGAGTGAGTCATTGAATCGTTCAGTCAAACGATTTGTTCAAAACAGCTGATTCATTCAAAACTTGATTTTTACCCGCATTTGGCGGGTGTTCATTTCAAATCCTGCTTGTACATATGAAACAGCCAGTAGGTGTTGGCGAATCATTGTGTTAACGAGTGAGTCATTGAATCGTTCAGTCAAACGATTTGTTCAAAACAGCTGATTCATTCAAAACTTGATTTTTACCCGCATTTGGCGGGTGTTCATTTCAAATCCTGCTTGTACATATGAAACAGCCAGTAGGTGTTGGCGAATCATTGTCTTAACGAGTGAGTCATTGAATCGTTCAGTCAAACGATTTGTTCAAAACGGCTGATTCATTCAGGGACTAAGCAAGTGACTCTTTTTACGCGCGAGTCGTTGAATCATTCATTAGACCGATTTGCTCAATGAAACATCACTATTGCTCTGAAACACACAATGGCTCTACTGTGGATTTGTGTCGGAACTATTTTTGTTGGCAAAATAGAGCAAAATCAATATTGTGAGTCTAAAATGTAAGCTTGATCATCCGCATTTACAGAATACGACTCAGATTCGAACTGATAGTGTAACGCCGACGACATTATTAGCTGAGCATTTACAAAATCATTGGAAACTGATTATGGTAAAGGCCGTTACATTTCTGATACACGCTGGAGGTGTTTGGCCAATCACAACGCACTGGGTCAGCTGGCCAATCACAACGCACTGAGTCAGCTGGCCAATCACAAAGCACTGGGTCAGCTGGCCAATCACAACGCACTGAATCAGCTGGCCAATCACAAAGCACTGGGTCAGCTGGCCAATCACAACACACTGAGTCAGCTGGCCAATCACAAAGCACTGGGTCAGCTGGCCAATCACAAAGCACTGGGTCAGCTGGCCAATCACAACGCACTGAGTCAGCTGGCCAATCACAAAGCACTGGGTCAGCTGGCCAATCACAACGCACTGAATCAGCTGGCCAATCACAACGCACTGGGTCAGCTGGCCAATCACAGCACTCAGAGCTTTTCAGAAGGCGGGGCTTTGTAGAAATCAGAGCGTTTCAGACGGACTGGGAATAGAGGAGCTGCAATAATGTACAGTGTGTGAAAAATAATGTTTTTTGAGCGTTAAAGCATGTTAACTTATTTTATTACACCAAATAAACAAAATAATGAACTCATTATAATGAGCATCATATGACCCCTTTAAAAATACTATTTCAGTCTTTCTACTTTAAAATTATATCTTTGTAATGGCTTGTGAAATTATCAATTTCTGAGTGAAAACTGTTTTACAGCAATACTGTATTCAGATCAGGGTTAACTAAAACTAAAACCATAAACAAATTACTAAAATAAACTGAAGCTGACATAAAAATAATAATTTTTTAATGACAAAACACAACAAAATTACTAAAAATGTAACTAAAATATAAAAATAAAAAATGATTCAAAACATTAATAAAACTATAATAGTATCGCAATACTAAAGCAACACCGATTCAGTTTATACACTAAGAAATGTATGTTTACACACTACATTTTTTTCGATGCGAGTAAATTTCACAAATAATTACAAAGAAATGGCAAGTGAAATACTGAAGTAGAAAGAATGGAAATCAAATCGTGTTCACGGTTCACAGTAGAGTCAGGGATACGAGTATCTCTCAGACTGTAGTTCTGTTGGCTGCACATTGCAGAGCGTTGCATAAGCCCGAGACGCGTCTCGCTTCGCCCTCACACACCAATTTACACCCCGGCGAAGACGCAGAAACCAGCGGAAGGTCGTCAGGAGCTTCACAGAAAACACACTTACTCCCGCAGCTCGAGGATATTCAGGCAGAAGAAAAACAACATCTCGACCTTAAAAGTAATAAGGAAAAGCCAGCAGTGAAATGCAGGTTTTATGACTAACCATTAGGACTCAATAAACAGCCCTAATCTAATCATATTCAGTTTTCTAGGGCACGCATCGCCATCACTAATGCTCATCTTTAGGGTTTCAAATCAAATCACTAATATTTCTGAATGCAACCAGAGATAAAGAGCATTTTTAATAATAAAAATAATGCAAAATACAGAGCAACTGTTGCTACTATGCAAGTAAAAACTGCTTTTCATGGACAAAAAAACACAAAAAAGAATAAGTAATAAGCTTTGAATTCTTCTCATTTCAGATGCATAAAATATATAGTGTAAAAATGGGCTTTATAGAGTAAATATGAAAATGATCTTCATTAAGATCAGCGACATAATGAGGATTAAAGACAGAGAGTTGTATTCCAGTCCTTGCGTGTTTTCAGAAAGTGGCACAAACTATTGTTAAAAAAAGAGCTCATTAATTCTTTATTAGTGAACATTCTCTAGTTCTTTAGAAAACCATCATGTTCTTGTACTTTACAGTAGAAATAAATGTAGATCTGAAGAACATGTGAGGAAACACTGGCAATCAACAACTCAAAAACATATACAGCCACAAATCATTCATTTCTGAACCAAAAAATTAGCAGAACCCTTCAGTGCGGACGTGTGTGTGTGTGTGTGTGCGTGTGCGTGTGTGTGTGTGGGGCACTCGCTCTCACAGACAACTCTCAGAAGTGAGTCAGCGGCTAAATTTAGCCTGAGATAAAGAAAAGAGGAGTTTAATCAGACACACACACACACACACACACACACACGGTTATAGTGTCGTCACTCCAGTGAGTTTATCAGCTCTGCGTGCCGTTGGCCAATCAGTAGCTGAAACCCCCAGAGAACAGGCTTATCTGTGCACAGGTTGACACACACACACACACACACACACACACACACACACACACACACACACACACACACACACACACACACACACACCGAGCTCACAGTGGCTGGAGTCTGCTCCACCTCAGTCGAGGATAACAGTAATAACTCAGCCTCAGGACTCTGTTAAGAGGGACTGTAGTAAAAGTAAATCAGTGCATGTGCATTAATATGAAGATTATGAGTGAAGTCAAGCTGAGGTTCGGAGTAAAATCAACCCAGGGTCCTTTGCACCATGACCTCGAGCCAAACACCCCCCAGAAGCCTTTCTCCCTCGGTCGAACATTATTAAAGTTAGAGCTTATTTAGAGATATCAGCCGGATGGTTTAGTGCAGGCGCTAACGGATCCAAGGCTGTATCTGGTAAATCACCGCACTAATAATGCCCAGAATGCACCACACGTCTACAGTAGCACAGATAGGTTCTGTACTCATAAAACGAGGCATTGGAAAGTTTGTAAGTACATCAGGAGTTTATTTAAATAGCACTTGACGGCTAATGCTACCGCTAACCCGGACGTCGACGTCACTTCCGCTATTTGGGAAAA
>JAJAQA010000018.1:1205000-1207500 GCA_021464565.1 Rutilus rutilus
TTTTTAAATAATTTGCATAAATGATTATTCATCGTTAATTAAAATTCATCGTAATATTGAATCAGAATATCTTGCAGCATCTCTTCTCTGATGATGTGGGCGGGGCAACCTGTCACTCACGTGAGATCAGCCAATAGCAGACCACAACTGTTCAATCATCCAATCAATTCCCCACAGACACAATCAAGCCCCGCCCACATCTGTTCTTGTTCCAGAAGTGTTTCTCTCGGATATACGACACAATAGAGGAGAAAAGACGAGCGCAACTTCACTTTCATGCTGATTTTAAATGTGAATTGTGTGATTTCTGAGCCTCTAGTGGCACCAAGTGGAATTGCAGAAATGATGGCTGTTTTCAAACACTCAAACAAACAGATCAATGTTATGAAAGCGTTGATACACCAAAATTTCGGCAACTTAAAATATACTTTGAAAGTCGCCCTGTGGTGAAAAATCACGCTTTTAATGTTGTTTATGTGTGTATGTGGTGTTTTTAATGTGCTTTAAGACAAAGCATGTGTAAGTTCATAAGTCGACACCATTGCTGAGTATTTCCTCCTTAAAACTGCAGTGAACCAAAGACAGTCTCAAACACACGCTTTGAAATCGCTGGTGTTTCTGACGTCACAAACTACCTTGTAACCAATCAGATCAACGTGTGATCGTCAACCAGTGGATCTCTGAGCTGAGTGAGTGAGTGGAGGCGGGGCTCATTTGCATATTCATAGAACCGCGCATACTAAATGAGGCAAGAGTGTCGAGTTACAGTCAAGATATTTTAAGGCATGAAAAAATGCTTAAATGTGTCATTTTGGTGATTAAAGATGAGTTTTAAGAGATATAATTATTGACTACAGGAGGACTTTAAATAAAGAAACAGCAAAAAAAAGAATTATTGGTTTCAGCTGAAATGGGTTTTTGGAGGGTCGAAAGCATTGAAAAAAAAAAAGTGACGTTTAACTATTTCCCCGCCATTGACGGAAATGTTCACTGTTATACGGTAGGGGGCGCTGTTACACATCTACTGAAAGAGTCCTGAATCTCCTGATCAAAACACATGTAAAGAAGAAGCAGAAAGAATCAATGTCATATGTAAGCAGATGCACATGTAAAATATGACGCGATCAACATTAAACAACATATAAATCAAAACTAATGTCACTGAATGAAATGTGGACTCAGGACTACAGGACTGTGGAGCTTTAGGGTGTTGATGGACTCGATTTACTCCATCTGTGTTTTAACCGTCGTTCTGAATCTGATCCAGATGCAGTCTTTGACAAAAACATGATTTCTCAGCTTTTTGCTCAAAATATTGCTCTTTTTATGAAACTTTCCCACATCCAAGTGTTGATAAAGAAGAATGCACAAAGCGGGTTTGTGTTTTAAAGCAGAGGCTCGGCTCTTTTCTTTTGATATATGCTCAGATATTCATACAACTAAATAAAATGCTGGCAACTTTTTCCAAAAACACTGGCAGGGAAAGAGTTAATGCATGTTTAAATAAATCTGTCATAAAAAAGTCCCCGTAAATGTTTATATTTCAACATCAGATTAATATATCATTAAGAAGTTGATATAATGACTGACTTCTAATGACTCTATCTGAACATCTGATCTCACACACACACACACACACACACCGCACAAGTTCAACACTACAGTCACTGCTGATGATGAACTTTGCTCATTACTGCTAACGAGAGAGAGTCCGCAACCCTGATGAGAGATTAGGTTGTTTAGCATACAAGCCTATATAACGCTGTATATCACGACAACAGCTCGAAGAAAAGAGGTTAGAGGTCAAGTCTGGTGTTTTGTGTTTTCATCATGTTTTGTTTTGGTTTTTTATATACAATACTATCAAAAAAGGATAAAGAAAATATACCATATGATTACAGATGCAAGAAAAAAATCAACATTCAAAATGATTTACACACATAAGTTATAAAGCAAAAGCATCATAATCAGAAAATATCTCAGTAGTTTTATGTTAAGATGTTAAAATGTCGACTATCTGCTTCAAGTGCTAAAAAAGCAAAGATGTTAAAAATAAACGTGAGAGAAAAGGCCTCTGTGGTCTAAAGCGTTGAGTCATGAAGTCGTGACGTTGATTTCTCACAGAAGTCAAACAGGAAGTTTCTGTTTTGAAGCCTCAGACTGAGAACAAACAGCTTTTCTTCAGGACGGGACGAACAAATCACCTTCATTTTCTTTTAAAAACATTAAAAATCTTGCCAATCCTAAACTTTTGACTGGTACAAATGTAAATATAACAATGTTTCCTGGGTAACACTTTACAATAAGGTTCATTAGTTAAAGGGATACTCCACTTTTTTCGGAAATAAGCTCATTTTACATCTCCCCCAGAGTTAAACAGATGAGTTTTACCGTTTTAGAATCCATTCAGCCGAACTCCGGGTCTGACGGTACCACTTTTAGCATAGCTTAGCACAGATCATTGATTCTGATGAGTCCAGTAGCATTTCTTTCAAAATGA
>JAJAQA010000018.1:1225000-1227500 GCA_021464565.1 Rutilus rutilus
GACACGGACCTTCAATCTTAAAATCTTAAAATCCAATCCAATATTAATTTAATAATAAAAAAACTATGATAGTATAAACAAAAGGGTTAAACAAAACCATTTCAATATTTATTGTGCAAAACAAACGATCAATTTTTACATAAAATATGACGGATTCTGGATCCCACCTTCACCTCAAGAACAATTCTGCCTCTAATAAAGTTTTCTCGGTAACACTTTATTTTACAGTGTCATTGTTACATCCAGTTACTATAGTAAGAACTATAAATTATGCATAATTACATGCAACTAACCCTAAACCAAACCAAACCAAACCCTATAGTAAATACATGTAGTTACTTAATATCACTCAGTACTTAAATATATAATTAGTGTAACAAAGACACCTTAAAAGAGCGAAACCCACTTTATTTGACAGTGTCCATGTTACACGTTACATGTACTTGTTAATGTTGATTTTAAAGTAAGTAAATGTATAATTACAGTGTAACAAAGTAAGTGCAACTCACTTTATTTTAGCGTCCTTATTACATAATGTAGTAATAACAGTAAATTATGCATAATTATAAGCAACTAACCCTATTCCTAACCCTAGCTTATAGTAAGAACGTTGTTAATTGATATTACCGTAAGTAAATGTATAATTACACTGTAACAAGGACACTTTACAATAAGGTCCCGTTAGTTACCGTTAATTAATGCATTAACTAACATTAACAAACAACGAGCGATGCATTTGTTGCAGTTTCTGTTAACGGTAGTTCATAAGAATAAAATGTTCTGTAAAGATTCATTAAATAATATTAACAGACACAACTTTTGCTTTGAAACGTGGTGGAAATGACACAAACGAGGGATATGTGTGTGTGTAAATCACACTGAAGAAGCTTCGTGTAAAATTGTTTCCGGTAACACTTTATTTTACAGTGTCCTTGTTACATAGTAATAACAGTAAATTATGCATAATTACATGCAACTAACACTCAACCAAACCCTAATCCTACCCTAACCCTATAGTAAGTACATGTAGTTAATTATTATTACTCAGTACTTAAAGGGGTGGTATAATGCCCTTTTCAAAAGATGTAAGTCTCTGATGTCCCCAGAGTGTGTGTGTGAAGTTTTAGCTCAAAATACCCCACGGATATTTTTATATAGCATGTTAAAATTGTCACTTTTTGAGGGTGAGCAAAAACGCACCGTTTTTGTGTCTGTCTCTTTAAATACAAATGAGCCGCTGCTCCCGGCACAGGGGGCGGAGCTACAACAGCTTGTGTCCTGAAAATTGAAATGCATCCTGATAAAGTTCCCTTGGCCTTTGGAATTAAAATAGCCCCACATCATCACATAGCCTTCACCATACCTAGAGATTGGCATGGGGTACTTTCCATAAGATCATCTCTCAATGCAAATCAAACTAGCTATTAGGCTAACTGAAATAAAACCATGCCAATCTCTAGGTATGGTGAAGGCTATGTGATGATGTGGGGCTATTTTAATTCCAAAGGCCAAGGGAACTTTATCAGGATGCATAGTATCCTGGATCCATGAAGTAACTGGCCTTTAAAAATAAAAATCTGCCTGCCTCTATGGGAATTTAACATAGGGGTGTCCAAACTTATGCACCCTGTATTTTAAGGAAGAACATTTATTTATTTACGATACATTATTCATTCACAAAGAAAATTGGTGTCCTTAAAGGTTGGATTTTTCCTAATTTTTTAAATTAAGGCATTAAGTTCAATTTCCAAAAGATGATTTTTTATTCCTCTTTTTAGTCAACTTTAGCATGGGTGTCTAAACTTATGCATAGCACTGTATCTTCTAGTCATTGATTAGCATATTCTGTCTTGATAATCTATAAATCGTGTTCAGGGGGTGGGGTTTATGTAAATTCTAGGGTTGGTGATGTCACTAACGGGAGGAATGTGGTGTAGTCTCTACCAGCCGTTTGTTGTAGTCCTTAAAAAGTGATTTCTTTAAAAGCAAATATCTCCCTTTGCTCTGAACTTTGAGCGTCGTAACTTTGCGGATGTTGTTTATGCTCAAACAGCAACATTACACACTAACTACAGTTAGAAAAGTCAAATCATGAATCAACCACCCCTTCAAATATATAATCACACTGTAACAATGACACCTTAAAATAGTGTGTAACCGCGTTTCCTCCTGAACTAAGAGTTTACACTCGTGTCGAAGCAGCCGCAGGTCAAAGGTCAAAGGTCAGTCTCTCACCCTGCTATAGCTGAATGTGTCTGTTCAACATCTGTGACGTGTGTGATCGGTCATCAGAAGTGCAAACGCAGTTTTTTCCCGTCGGACTGGTTCTGTGGTGTTCTCAGAGACACAGAACTGGATCTACAGGTCTCAGATCTCCTCCTTTCCCAGAGCAATCAGCCGTAATCCTCACACACAGCCAGAGATCTGCACAACACCCGCGTTTGATGTGTGGAACAACAGATAAACAGCTTTTTGTTGCATCCAATAAAAGGGAGTTTAA
>JAJAQA010000018.1:1230000-1242500 GCA_021464565.1 Rutilus rutilus
ATGATCGCAATGATCCGGTTACACTGTACAATAGGGTAACTAGTTAATGTTAGTTAATGCATTGTAAAGTGTTAATATGAGCCATAACCAAAGACAGACCTCCACTGTGAAATTACTCACTGAATAAGGATTATGATTAGTATTAGCAGCATTAGTAAAGCATTAGTAAAGCATTAGTAAAGCATCAGTATTCTGCTCTTCATGGCTGAGCTTTTAGTTTGTTCCGCTGGATCCTGCCGTTGTCTTCTGTGGTGAAACTCAACGGTGCACACAATACACACAAAGGTGTCTTTTTAATGGAGGCCAATGGGTCAAGATGGGTCACACACACAGACACACAGACACACACACACACTAACCGACCCCTAAACCTACCCATCGCGCGCACACACACACACACACACACACACACACACACACACACACACACACACACACCCAGCCTCAGTCCGGCCTCTTCATACACCCGTCAAACTCACCTTTAACCTTTCACGTCCTTTACAGTTGCACAGCTAAAGTGGATCACACAACCTTCACACGCGGTTCACAAACAAGATGCATTTCTTCAAAATCACACGATACGGTAATGAGCGTTTGGTGCTTATTAATTATTATCCGACTGACACACAAGACTGAACTAGAGCAGTTTTTTCTCATTGACTGTTACTGTTACTGTAACTGATTGTAATTTGTGGAATTATTTCCTCGGACTGAAACTACAGGGATTCTTCAGTTCAGGGAGTGTTTCTTTCCTAAAAATATGATTTTAAAGAGTAAAATAAGCAAACCGTGTCTGAAGATGAGGCGTTTGAGGAAGGGTTATGTTCATCTCTCAATCATTATTGTATTGCATCACATTATATGTTTTAAAAAAACTACAGAGCTTTGATCAGAAAACTAAGCATTTAAATATCATCTTACTAAGACATGTTATATTGATATGCATGTTATGTAAGTATCTGCTATACTGTAATCAAGATCTCATTGATTTACATTACAAGCATCAGAATATCATATAAATCTCAGCATCTGCAGAAAATTACATATTTTTGCTCAGTTTTTTCCTCCATATTCTCACTATATCAGACTATATTAGCCATAAAAGCCTGATGCATTAAATATGACATTTAACAAAAAAAAAAAAAAATTTGTTTTGTAAATGTTTTGTTTAACAGTTCAATAACCAGTTCCATAAAAATAAAAATAAAAATAAAAAACAAATTTTCTGACAATTATTTAATACGTCAGGCTTTACAAGGTTGCAGGTTTAAATATTAACTTTGAAAGACACTACCGGTGAAAGTATTTTCCAGTATTTATGACCGTAAAGTGTTTTAGATTCGCCTCATCGCTAACGACTTATTGGTTGAGCTAAACTGGTATTATCTAATTGTGTAGTTAAATTTAACAGCTGACAGATATTCAACATAATTCATGTGTGAGACAGTCTAACAGAAGGACGGACAAAACCAGTTCTTGTCATGTTTTATTACCATTTTCTAAACTATAGTGAATAAACTGTGATAATGCGAGAAGTGTTGAAGCTGTCTGAATAAGTGTTGGTTTGACTGTATGATACTTAAAGTAAAGTATTTCCGGCTGATGTCCTGAAGTGTGTAGGTTTGCCTTCAGGACGTCATTCTGGGCAATTTGTAGTTACAGGCGAGAGAATAATGATCCAGTTTCTCTCGGCCAGACGATGCCAGCAGAAACTCAAACCCACTCCTGAAACATGCAGGAGCTATTAAACACAACAGCTCTCTAATATCTCCTTTCTACCGGTGAGTCAACAACTTTACCTGTCCCAGGGGTGTTTACCTGGCATCTGTGTGTGTGTGTTCGCGTGTGTGTGTGTGTAAACTCAGAGAGACTGCGGTCAGCAACACGTTCACATGCTAATGGCATCTGATGAGTCACTGTGTGGTGAATAGGAGATTACTCCGGCTCTCCAAATATTCTCCTTGCGTTCGGCTTGGGAAAGTCCCAGTAATGTGCTATAGATAGCTCTCCTGAAGCAGCTCAATCATCCTTAAAGGAATAGTTCATGTTCACTCACACTCGTGCCATTCCAAACCTGAAGGAACTTTCTTTTGTCTTAATGATGTTTAGCATAGTGTTTACACAACTCTTTTCTGTACAAATGAATCATATTATTATATGGAAGCTTGTTTACGCCACAGAATAAAAATAAAAACACGGAATTTGCAACTTTTTATCTCACAATTAAGGCTTTTTTTCTTGCAATTACAACAAAACAACTTTACAACAAAAAAATTAAAAATAAAAGCCACAAAGTGCCATAAAACACCATAAAATAAAACACCATAAAATGCAGCACCCCCCCCCCCCCACAAAAAAAGAAAAATGCAACAAAACATCACAAAACAAAATAGCATAAAACTAAATGCCACAAAATGCAAAAAAGCCAGAAAAAGCCATAAAACACTATAAAATAAAACACCACAAAACGCACCCCCCCCCAAAAAAATAAAAAAAACATCATAAAACAAAATGCCGCAAAATGCATCAAAACAAAACTAAACGTCACAAAATTCCACAAAAACAAAACGCCTCCCCAAAAAATAATGTGACGATAAAAGTAAAACTTAAAAAAATATAAACGTCTTAAATGTAAAAAAATTCAACATTTAGACATGTTATAATATACAGAATATAGAATATAATGGTGGATTTTGATTGTTAATTGTAAATGAAACAAAATGCCTTTAAATAAAATAAATTAAACTTGAATTGAATTGAAATTTGTCAATATTAAATCGCAATCTATTCTCTTTTATGAAAAATGTTTGGACATTGTGCCTCAAATCTCCTTTGTGATCCACACTGTACGTTTTTCTTTTTTCTTTTTTACTTTCTAAAGAAAATACCATTTCAGTCTTTCGGTGATCCACACTGTCAAAAAATAAACAAGTTTACTGGAACACACACACACACACACACACACACACACACACACACACACACACACACACACACACACACACACACACACACACACACACACACACACACACACACACACACACACACACACACACACACACACACACACACACATATTTCAGTCCTTCTACTTTAAAATCCATTTCTTGGTAATTATTTGTGACATTTGTCTCAGTATAAAAACTGTTTCTAGCGCCGGGACAGACATGAGGGTTAGTACATGATGACAGAGATTATCCTGGGCAAGAATAACACGTGAAAGCTTGATTTACTCTAAATGACCTCATAATAAAACACTTTTCAGAACAGCTCTGTTTATTAACCTCATCCTCTGAACTCATGTGATGTTGTTAGTTAATCATCATGTCTCGATTATCACACACAGATCTCATACATTCAAGGTGAGGTCATACATTTGTGTGTTGTGGCTAATAATGTCATGCATCATGAGGTCATTTCCTCTCCAAAGAACCAGAGGAAAACACTTAAAAGACAATTAATGTTCAGTAATATGACACTTTCAGATGAGAACAGAACTAATCTGAGATGGATAATGACACTAACTTTGCAACATTGACTGTTATTGAACTGAATTGATCTGAATAATATCACTACTGTCTTCTGTCGAGCTGCTTTACAGCTGTTAACACTGTTATTTTCCTGTTTATTTCTGTGAAACTATTTTGAATCTGTATTTGGTAAAGCGCTAGAAATAAAGGCATGAAATACATTTCTTGTTGTTAAATCATAATTTCATAAGTCATAAGGGGTGGTGTGGCGCAATGGATAAGACACATGCCTTTGGTGTGAGAGACCTGGGTTCGAATCCACTGTGAGACACCAATGTGTCCCTGAGCAAGACACTTAACCCCTAGTTGCTCCAGAGGCGTGCGACCTCTGACATATATAGCAATTGTAAGTCGCTTTGGATAAAAGCGTCAGCTAAATGAATAAATGTAAATGTAAATGTAAGAAGTGCTAGATAACAGGATATAATAATCTGGCGCCAGTTAGGGTTAGGTGGGTAAACTGCTTAAACTTCTAGTTAGTTAATGTTTTGTTTATGACTGGTCATAACTTTTTAAAGGTCAAGTCATCTTTATTTCTATAGCCCTTTATACAAGACAGATTGTACCAAAGCAGCTTCACTGTAATAAACAGGAAAATAAAGTTTGGTCACTTACAACTTAGATACTTTGAAACAACTTTTTATCAGGTATTGTTAGTAAATGCAAAGAATGGTAAGACGTTAAATTAAACATGAAAATATATTTAAAACTTAGAAAAATAATTTCATATGATGTACAAGTTAAGTATTAGCATTTAACTAAATGTGACATTTTGAAGTAGAAAGACTGAAATTGAACGTACTCCAACTTTGAAAAATAATTACATTCATATGCTATTTTAAGGGCGCATGCTTGGCCATAACCAATGTAGCGTGTGCACAACGAACATACACTTTGCTTATCTCACCTACACACAGACGCAGCAGTTCTCCTTTTTAGAAAACCATACATTATTACAAGAAAAAATATGAACACACGAGGGAAATCATTGTGGTGTCCATGAAGATGTGAAGAATAGGCATAAATCTAGCTTACACATTTACCCAAATTATCATACGCCTGTTTAACCGAAGCTAATTTGTGTGTGTTTCTCCATCCCCAATGTCACTTCTCTGTGTTTTACGGCCCTGATGAGAACGCCGGTCTCCTAGGCTGTGAACCGCTCCTGGCAAATCCGCCGTTGTAATAGTAATCCGCCATGGAACAAGCACGCCTGCTCTTAAAGGGAATGTGAGATGTCGCTCTGATTGGTTTATTTCACGTTACGCCCAAACCACACCTATGAGTAATGAAGCTGCTTCAGACCAACACATTTTAGATTTGCGTCGGGCGCAAGAGTCATTTATCCCGCCGGTATAATAGCAACAGCGCCCGAGACCCGCCCACAAAGATATTTGCGTTTCAGATGGTTAAAATAGGGCCCTATGACTTAAATGTGGAAATCGGTTAAAACTTTGATTTTTTTTTTTTTTTACATTGTACACTGAAACATTTAATGTAGGATTTAAATTGAAACAATTTTCACTCCAAAAAAGTCAATTTCACAAATAATTAAAAGTGACACATTGACTTAAATGTGCAAATCTTTCAAAACTTTGAAAAATCTCTTCAATGTTTACAACTGTTGTAGGGTTTACTTTGAAACAATTTTCTGAAATTTCTAGTAAATTTGACAAATACTTACAAAGAAATGACAAACATGAAAATCTATTTAATACTTGCAAATATCATTTTATACAGTCTACAAATTAAGTATTTAATTAAATGTGACATTTTGAAGTAGAAAGACTGAAATAGAGCTCCATTTATCTTTGTTTTATGTACAACTTTACAGTGTACACTGAACAACTGTTGTAGGATTTACTTTAAAACAATTTACACTCAGAAAATGCAAGTAAATTTCACAATTAATTACAAAGAAACGGCAAGTGACAATGACTTAAATGTGCAAATCTTTAAAAACTTTGACATTTTTTTGTGTAGACATTCATTTTATTTTGAGACAATTTTCAGAAATTTCTAGTAAATTTCACAAATACTTACAAAGAAACGACAAACTAAACTTGAAAACTTATAAAAAATAATTTGATACAGTGTCCAAATGTATGATCCTAATGTGAGTTGTGCAGATGTGTAAGTGTGTAGACATGCATGTGTGTGTGTGAGGCGTTCGGGCTCAGACCAAAGTCAGATGAGGTAGAAGTGTAAACAACACATTTAAGAGTCATTTGACCCGAGGTGGGAACAGGTAATCAGAGACTGACCTCAGTAAAGCCGCTTCTCATTTCACCACAGTAATACCATCACAAGAAACCTGCCGACAGTCCACCAGAGAAAGTCACCAACCCTGCCAGACACAAACACACAATCGCAGCGCAACAGTACGTGTGATATATATCGCAACGGCAACATAATGCGTGTCTATCTGCGCAGATCATCTTAGACTCTTCATTTATTCAGCTCGCTCAGTTTCAAATAATGGTCATATTATCATGCAGCAACGATAAAAAAAATGCAACAACATGCTTGAGTTACTGTAATGAATATGGCGGAGGTGTTGTGTAAATTATTAATCTGCAATAGACCGTCGATATTAAAGACAGAGAGGGAAAATCAATCATTTTCATTCCAGAAGTCAGTGAAACACGAGCCGTGTTAGGAGGGGATTCGCACCGCATATCAGTCCATGAAGGTCTCTTAATGTATATGACATTAATTATTTAAACCAGCAGCTGAGAGACTTTCCAGAGTCCCCAGACCGTGTGTGTGTGTGTGTGTGTGTGTGAACGATGGCGAGGACGTGTTGATCATGAGTCCTCGTCCAGACAGACGTTATGGAATGAGAAATGATGTCAGATTCTTTAATACATGGAAAACAAAAGTATTGTCAATCAACTCCGACCAGACAGATCAGCGACAACTCAGATGAGACAGAGTCAACCAACACTGTTAACGCACACAATCAGACACGCAACAATTCTCAATGCAAAGGAGTTTTAATGCATCACAAACTGAGCCGGAAGAGTATCTGGATGCTTGAATCATTCGTCAAAATGTCTGAAAATCAAGTTAAACACACTATAAAAAGTGGTAACTTGCCATTGTTATACTTTAAAAAGCTTTTTACTAGATTTAACTCATAAAAAATACATTTTGTTGGTATAAATTAATGTATTTATGTTGAATCAGCCATATTAAATAATATTTTTGATTTGAATAAGGCCGGTTGATTTAGATGTGATATTTTGTTCAGTGTATAAAATCTAATTGTAAATAAAGATGCAAAAGCAAAAGGTTTGACAAAAGTAAGTTTTGAACGCTAAAACAATAGATCTAGTGTTGAATATCTTGCATTTTACTGTATAGATTTTATATTGTGAAAAACTTTACTAAACTAAAAAGCTAAACTAAATCAAGATACATTTGCTTTTGCACAATGATACAGGATTGAAAATAATCTTCTGCTGTGGGAAAATTGATCAAAATAAAGCAAGTTTATGCTTAAAATAGGAATATATATATATATATATATATATATATATATATATATATATATATATATATATATATATATATCTGCTAATGTGATTGGAAAAATAAACTTGTAAATAACTTTGAAATATAACCCATAAAAAATTATTTAGGTTTATTCAGCAATACTAAATAATATTTCTGACTTGAGTAAAACCATGTAGTTAATTTAGATGTTAGGTTACCACTTTTTTCAATGAATAAAATCAAATTGTAAAGAAAGAAAACATTTGACAAAAATGAGATAAAGCCTTTATGGGTTTACGCCTCTCCTGGCACTGGATATGAATTGTATTTCCTACTTTTTATTGGACAGGTATCAGGTTTGATTTGTTACAGTATCATGAAGTAACAATGAACAGCACGTCTTACTTGCAGCATCTCAGATCTGACGGCTCTCTCGAGGAGGGACTGAAGAGAACGGGGTTTTCTGCTGAATTGAGTTCGACATCGACCACAAGCCGAAGATGTGTGTGTGTGTAGGGGAAATACGTGTGTCAGACAGGAGGGTGTTGAGCATGAGGTGATAGTTGAACATTTAACCACATGAATGATGTGAGGCATGACATCATCACCTGCTCCGCTCCAGTGAAGCGTGTGTGTGTGTGTGTGTGTGTGTGTGTGTGTGTGTGTGTGTGTGTGCGACCAAAGGCAGTTAATTTGGAAAATCACACTGTGGTTCAGGGTCTTAATGTGTGAAAGAAAGCAGATGATCCGCTCACTCCTCCTGCAGAAACACAAGAGACGGACACACTGATTATTCAACGTTTTCTCACGATTCTTCTGCAATTTCTTGATAAAAAAACATGACGGGGTCATTTAAATGAAACTAAAACTATTACAAACATTTCTCTTAATAGAAATAAAGAAGAAATGAAATATAAATACTTGTTAAAAAACTTTGAAACACTAAAATTATTACCTGGAAATAAATAAAAACTAGTGCTGTCGACACGATTAATCGTGATATAAAAATAAAAATTTGTATAAAAATGAATTTTGTTGGTATAAATTCAAGTATTAAGGTTGATTCAGCAATATTAAATAATATTCGATTACTTGAATAATCGCGATTAATCACATGTAACATAAAAGTTAGGGAAATAATATATATATATATATATATATATATATGCACACACACACACACACACACAAACACACATATTTTGTATATGTATATATATCAATTTGACATCACTAATAAAAAGTAAAACTAACTAAAACAAACTGAAATTAAAATAAATTAAACCTAAATAGCAATATTAAAAAATTACTTAAGTATATATAACGACATTATTAAAAATGAAACTAACCTTAACATGAAAACTAATAATATAAAAATCAAAGTAATTCAGATTATTAATAAAACCATAATAAAACTAACACTGACACACGTAACACTTTAAAATCTCATTAGTTAACATTAGTTCATTAACTAACATCTTTTTTTTTTTACAACATTTATTAATCTTAAAGTTAATACAAAATACAAAAAACAAATACAACTTTTGATTGTAAAAATGTATTAGTAAATGCTGAAATTAACATATCAGTGCTGCAGTGTTGTTCATTGTTAGTTTGTGTTAACTAATGTTGACAAATGAAACCTTACTAAAGTAGTTCATAGTACATAATAAATCTGACGCTTTAAAAATTACGTTCATCTGTGTAACAAATTTAGTTAAATTTGTTGTGACTTGAAAACTAGTTAAATTTGCATGAAGCATGTTTTTAGGTTACCTGAAAAAAACACACAAAAAAACATGTTTTACAGTCAATAGTTGTCTTACAGTTACACAATAAAGCTACAAAATGAGAATCTCAGTTCATATTGAGATATTTGACTCTTGATTGAGAGCATTGTTGAGATATCTTATAAAACTTCTAGATTTGAGCAACATTGCATTTCTCTTTCCAAATATACACACATTTTATTTCCTTCTAAGTTATGCTTGGTCTTCTCAATGATTAGCAGTAAACTTTACAACTCACACAAAGTCAATATCATCTGAGAAACGGAGAGGTTTATGTGTGTGTGTCTTCAGCGTTGACCAGTGTTTCACCGCATTCTTGGGTGATGAGGTGACGCTGTTAACTAGTCTTTGATGTGAGTCTATCTAGCGGCCGATCAATAGACGCGCTCATGGCAAGTAAATCCCACATCAAAGCGCATCAGTGTGCAAACACACATCCACACGATTCCTCATTAGAGGAGTGAAGAGGTCCGTCGTCTCCTCAGGCCAGACCATGTTCAACATAGACACTCCTAGAACCAATTAGAAATTAAGCTGATATGAAATTTGCACAGATAATCAAAATTGAGAGATGTGCGTCTGTTGTTCATTAACTCCAGCCAGCTCGATAATATCAAATGAATGTCATTAGGTTAATAAGTTTGGAATTAGAATAATCGTTTGAACTAATGGAACTGACACGCACATACACTACATTTCTAAATATTTAGTGGGGTTTGCTAAGTGGATCTTCACTTGTAGTTTATTACTTTTATATAATCATCGCCCCAAAGAACCACAATTTCCAAATCCTTCCTGGAAGAAAGTGCTTGACTTTAGCAATTGATCTCAAGTTAAAAAAGCTACCTTTAAAGTGGTGTGAAAATCCAGCTTTTAATGTTGTTTGGTGTTTTTAATATGCGTTAAGACAAAGCATGTGTAAGTTCATAAGTCGACACCATTGCTGAGTATTTCCTCCTTAAAACTGCAGTGAACCAAAGACAGTCTCAAACACACACTTTGAAATCACTGGTGTTTCTGACGTCACAAACTACCTTGTAACCAATCAGGGGTGCGCTTCCCAAAAGCATTGTTAGTCAATTATGGTCGCAAGTTCCGTCGTTATCAGCAGTTCAACGAGACGGTGTTTCCCGAAACACCCGGAGTTATGTTGTTGTACCGGAAACGCACCCCAGATCAACGTGTGATCGTCAACGAGTGGATCTCTGAGCTGAGTGAGTGAGTGGAGGCGGGGCTAATTTGCATATTCATAGAACAGCGTATACTAAATGAGGCAAGGGTGTCGAGTTACATTCAAGATATTTTAAGGCATGAAGAATTTTTGTCAAGGAAAAAACATGGAAATGTGTCATTTTGGTGATCAAAGATGCATTTTAAGGTATAAAATGGGGACTTTAACAACGGCACCGATCTGTTTATTAACTTATAGTGATGAGCCCATAATTACCCCTAAACTCTTTACACAATCTTCAAGCTTTAAGGACAGGGAACCTAGCTGACCAGCGAAGGAAGGCCTACAATCAAAACCTCAGTTTTACTCTCATTTAACTGGAGAAAGTTGTTAGAGCTCACAAGAAAATAAAACTCAAGATCATCGGCATAACAATGGCATAAAAATGCTCTACTCCTGAAAAATAGAGCTCAGAGGAAGCATATACAGAAAGAACAGCAGCGGCCCCAAAACCGAACCCTGAGGAACGCCACATACTAAAGTGCCACATACATAGTGCTATTGCTCATAGTTAGCATTGTTGATTTGAGTTATGTTGAAGGAGGAGATCGAACTCTGAACTCTGAAACATCTAGGGCTCTATCATGCACTCGGTGCAATGCAGCGCCAGGCGTGACGCAGTTTTCTTTTTCATGTCCTGCGCCACGTTGTTTAAATAGCAAATGCACTTGCGCCCATCTGTGCACCCATGGGCTGCTGGGCTGAAAACGAGGTGTGTTCAGGCGCATTGATGGTGCGTTGCTATTTTGAGTCACTGAGCCAATGACCTACAAAAACCTGGTCTAAAGTCAATGGCACAATATTTTTTGAGGTTATTTAAAGAGCGCGTTTGTAATATATGACCCTGGACCACAAAACCAGTCACATGGGTAAATTTTCTGAGATTGAGATTTATACATAATCTGAAAGCAGAATAAATAAGCTTTCCATTTATGTATGGTTTGTTAGGATAGGACACTATTTGGCCGATATACAACTCTTTGTAAATCTGGAATCTGAGGGAGCAAAAAAATCGAAACATTGAGAAAATCTCCTTTAAAGTTGTTCATTTATGTTCACGATTGTGCTGCATTCACTCACAGAAATACATGTTTTATATATTTACGGTAGGAAATTTACAAAATATCTTCATGGATCATGATCTTTACTTAACATCCTAATGATTTTTGGCATAAAAGAAAATTCTATTATTTTGACCCATACAATGTATTGTTGGCTATTGCATTGCCACAAATATACCCGTGTGACTCGTGACTGGTGATGTGATCCAGGGACACATCTGAGCCTTTCGGCGGGTCCACAGCACGCATACATTCTGCTAATTACACAAACACACACACACACACACACAGCAGCACACAAACATGCTAAATATTAAAAATAAAAGGATTATAATGTAAAAGATAAATATTGTGTACATAAAAATATAGTGGAATCTGGCTTGTCCCGTAGATGGTCTGCTTGAGCATTAACCTCACACACACACACACACACACACACACACACACACACACACACACACACACACACACACACACACGCACACACACACACACACACACACACGCACACACACACACACACACACACACGCACACACACACACACACACACACACACACACGCACACAC
Source organism: Rutilus rutilus (assembly GCA_021464565.1). Lineage (NCBI taxonomy): Eukaryota > Metazoa > Chordata > Actinopteri > Cypriniformes > Leuciscidae > Rutilus > Rutilus rutilus. The sequence continues at coordinate 1,241,685 of JAJAQA010000018.1, forward strand.
ACACACACACACACACACACACACACACACAGACACACACACACACAGACGCACACACAGCTTTAACCTCGCGCACAAGCAGATCCCGTTTGTGCTCAGGAGAAGCGTTCAGTTTTTCCGCTTGCAAATTCCTCCATGTAAATAGCGAATCCGCCATGGCGTTATGCCCAAAACACACCCATTACTCATTAAGAGAATAGGGACAACCCTCTTAGACCATGCGCCGGGAGCGCCGACCATTTTTCCCGTCGTTAAACTAGCAAAAGTGGATTCGGACACGCTCTAAGGGCCCTATTTTAACGATCTGAAACGCAAGTGTCAAAGCGCAAAGCGCAAGTAACTTTGTGGGCGGGTCTCGGCGGTGTTGCTATTTTCCCGGCGGGATAAATGACTCTTGCGCCTGGCGCAAATCTAAAAGGGGTTGGTCTGAAGTAGCTTCATTATTCATAGGTGTGGTTTGGGCGTAACGTGAAATAAACCAATCAGAGCATCATCTCACATTCCCTTTAAGAGCAGACGCACTTTTTCCTTGGCGGATTGCTATTATAACGGCAGATTTGCCAGGCGCGCGTCAAGAGCGGTTCACAGCCGAGGAGACCGACGCTCTCGTCACGGCCGTAAAAGAGAGAGAAGTGACATTGGGGATGGGAGAAACACACCCAAATTAGCTTCGGTTAAACAGGCATATAATAATGTGGGTAAATGTGTAAGCTAGATGTATGCTTTTATAATAAATTATTATATTTATAATAAATTGTCTATCTATCTATCTATCTATCTATCTATCTATCTATCTATCTATCGTTTGTAATAATA